>WBMY01009336.1:105588-460218 GCA_013397315.1 Donacobius atricapilla
GCTCTCTATATACACATATGTAGATACAGTGGTTTTTTTTTAATATATATATATATATATATATATATAATGCATATAAATGTATGTATACTCACATATTAAAAATACTATTTATATAGTGATATATAGAGATATGCAGTGATGAATAGCGCTGCTTTTTTGCCAAACTGCACATTGTTTGGCTTCATTAATGAATGCATAGACAATGACTTGTGCCATTTGGCAAAAGCTGTTTAAGAGCATCATGAATGTTGTTAATTTATTCTGCCGTTTGAATTTATCCTCATATTTGGGTTACATTTAGGGCGAGGCAGAAACTGTGCGGTGCCCCTGTGCTCAATTAGCTAATGGGGACGAACCCAGACAAATCCGAAGTTAAAGGCACAATGGTCTTTCCCTCTCCTCCTGTCCTCCACCTCGACATTACCTCTCCTGCAGCAAATACTGGCTTTCCATCTCTTGTCTAAAACCTGCAGTTTTAGCTTTGGAGGGTGCCTGTAAAATATGTGCTTAGAAGTCTCCTTTTGTGTTGGCTTTGTGGTCACAGTAGATCTTCCTGAAGTCAGAGGGTAGCACGCAAAAGCACAACTGGTTCTCTTTTATTTTCTCTTAAATAATTTGTAGCATCTCAACGTTGCTGTAAAATTCTGTCTTTGATTTCCACAGCTTGGAGGTTTTCCTGTGTGAGTCAAGGGAAGCCCCTACTACTGAGCAGCAGGCTGGAATAGCAGCATTTTACACTCCTTACACTCAGGTTTCAAACATCATTATAAAGTTATAAGACTGTGAAGGGACAGGTTGCAACTCCACAACAGAAGAGGAAGGGGCTGAACACATCCCATAGGACAGTTCCTATCTTCTGCCAGCTCAGTTGTTTGCAGGGATGTGCTGTGAATTTATTTAATGAAATGATTCAGGTTAAAAATAGTCCTCTAAAAAGGAGGTAGGAGTAAGGGAAGAAGTACAGAATACAAGAAGTTTTCTTTTCTTTTCTTTTCATTCTGTTGATGCTATAAATCAGTGGAGAAGTCAGTTGCAGGTTTTTTTCCCCTTCTGTGTTGCATTGTTAAAAAATCATCAGCCACTCCACTGAAATGGTTTGCCAAGAGCAGCTTTGCTAGGAACAATTTCGGCTTGAGAACAATAAAAAATTAGTAGATGCCAGGTTGAGTTCATGTGCTAGTGGTTACTGAATTCAACTTAAGAGCTGTAAATGGAACCAATCATCATTTCTTAATGAGATATATGAGAACAAAGAGTCACAATGCTTGAATAATCTGTCACTTCTCTATCAGTGCTGCTTAAGCAATTATTCAGTTTGTTCAGTGGTTTGACAGGTAACATGACAAAAATCAATTTATGAAGCAAATTAAATGTAAATATGCAGCACTATTTTTTTGTGTCCCCCCACAGGAATGCCATTCTAAAGCCTTATGTTTTTTATCCTTACAATCCCTATCCAGTCTTCTGTTTTCAGTGGTACTACTTGGATCTTGGATGAGGTGCTACGTGGCCCACAGTGACATTATTCACCAGATCATTTGTCTTTAATCCATCTCTAGTCTAATGAGACTGTCATCTGGGCCTCAGTAAAAATGAATGATGCATTGCTCTGATGTACAGTGTATGTTTTTCACTGCTAAGGCTGCATTTTTCCAGGGTCCTTAAAGAAACCCATCCCTCAGCCCTTATTAACACTTAATGTAAATATTTCTGAATATTTTATTCATTAGGCTGCTAACGTAGGAGCATCTTGGTATTAGTTCCCTAGGAGCTAAATAACAATCACTGTACATGGAGTTGATACCATTTCCTCTTTTAATACCAGAACTTTCATTGTGTTGCAGCAGACTGTGAATGGGATGATCCCATCCCTCTTTGTAGTGGTGGAAATCTGCAGCAAACACTGATGTCAGCTTCCACAGTGGGCACTAAGTGCCATCTTCAGCAGGAGTTGTTCAGTGGTCTTACCCTTTTCTTCTATGAATGAGCCTTCAATACTTTGAATGAAGCTGTGTCACAGAAGAGATAATTTTTTCCCCCCTATGAAATGTTTTCACCTCTTGTCTACTTCATGGGGAACTCAGAGATTTTTGTTCCCTGCACAAGTAACTTCTGAATTTCCTCGGTCCATTTGTGTTTTGTATAATCTACAAGATGCCATTGACGTATCTGGCTGTATATCTCATCATGCCTCTGGTATTGTCACCGCGTTCTCAACAGAGATGTCATAACAACTTTTAGGGAATTGTGAGTACTTTTCTTTTTATTTCAGTCAAGGTGACAGGGTTCCAAGAAGCCTTTTAAATACACCAGAGGACTGTGTTATGGCATAGAATAGTTTCTTTGACGTATTGTTACCATGTGACTTCTGTCACTATAAATTTTGAGCAAATCACGTCCTTACAAAATCTGTGGTACTGAAAACATGTATGCTTGTATTTTAGCTACATTAATGCATGACATATGGACTTCCAGTATCTGGTTATTCAGTTTCTGCTCAACATCTTGTATTTTGTGGTGACTGTTGAAGAATCTGAATATGTCTGGTATTTCCTTATCTATTATTGGTGCTGCTGTAGTGTTTAGATCGTGGTTTGTTGGCTAACTGTCAAATACTCATGGCTTCATTAAGAAACAGATGTACAGGTCTACACTTTTTTTTTTGTAGCTGCACTTTTGACATATTGTAAATGTCCTTAATTGATTTTGTTCAGGATAATACCATCTGCTGGCATCTGTTTCTGCTGTGGCTCTTGCTGAATACTTTTGTGCTTCATGGTGTATAAGGACAAATTACAGAGTGTCAGCAAGGTATTATGTCCATTTTTTTTTCCTGAAATAAACGAGAGCAGAGTTTGAACAGTGGGCTACCTAATACCTACATAATTTAATATCTAGATTAATACAGTTTATTACAAGAAGCATATTTCAGACAAAAACGGGGCCCTCTGTCCATGTTGGGCTGTCTTAATGTATTGTTGGTGTGTCTGCAAATATATCGAAGGTTGCAGATTGGGAGAAAAAGAGTCTCTGGCTTTATACTTGTCTTCCCATTGATCATGGAGGGATGTGGAATACACTTCTAGATCTTCCTGGAGCCTCTACATAAAACTGTCTAACAAATAGTCAAAATAAGTGATGTTAACACATCAGTTACTGCATCTGTAAGGCTGATGGTCTTCTTGTAAGCCTTTAACATAGTTAGGTATGTTCTGATGTGAAGATTTTGATGGCAGAAGTAATGCTGGATATGCACTAGATGAGGAATTTGCTGAGGGTGCAGGAGAATATGTGCTGTCTCCTGAGAGTCCAGAACAAAATCCTTATTTTTGAATAGCCTGCTGTCCTGTTGCATTTAGCTCTCCATATTCCGCTCTGTTCCTCTTAGTAGGTAGTATCAGTATTTATGGTGGATTTTATTGCAGTTGCCGTGTCTGTGTCTGAGCTGTGAAATGCAATAGAGATTCCATTTCCTGGCACTCCCTGTCTCTGCTCATGACAAGTGCAGGCAAACGTCAAAAATTATATAGGTCAGGATTTATCTGGTCTGGCCTAACTCTGCTCCCAATAAAAGTAATGAGAGTTGGCCTTTGATGTCAGTGAGACAGCATTCATCCAATTTTAAGTTGCTTATGACCCCTTTACCTCTCCACAGCTCACACATCGGTGAGGTGACAGGGAGAAGCAGGGTCATGCAGAGAAATGAGAGTCCTCCAGATACCACTGAAGACAGGGAGAGGGGTGTGTTTAGTGATTCAGTACAAGTGGGTTACCAGTCTGAAGTACTTGTGTCCCAGCAGGGCTGGATTGTCCTTGAGCTGGAGTAGCCTTTGCTTCACATGGGCAGGACCTGAGTGAAAACTTAATTACGGAGAGCCTTCATGGCTGTGCATGTGTATTAGAGCTTACATGAAAGTAATGATGAAAGTACAGGTTCTCTTTTGACTTTGCCAGTCACTTTCTTTGACCCAGTGTCCCTGCTGCTGCTGGTCTTCCACTGCTGATGTCTGCAGGACTGATGCTCCCATGCTGGTACCCACTCAGGAGTCAAACCTTTTAAAGTCATGAGTTGTAGGGATGATGTGGATAATGGTGGAGACATAAATTGGGTTGAATAGCACTAGCTAACAATTTGGGAAACCTGGGTTTTGTTTCTGACTGTGGCACTGGCCTTTTTTTGTGACCTTGGAGGAGTTGCAGCACCTCACTGTCCTGGTTCCCCATCTGTCAAACAGTTCCCAACCTACTTTGTAACTCACTTTGAGATCTACCTCATTAAAGCTTGCTATGTGGGATGTTCAGAATGTACTGTGCAAGGTGTTGTTTTTGTCATGGTAATGTGGTAAGAATCTTCCCTCTTGTATCCAAATATGTTGGGAACTGAGCTGCAATGCTTGTGTTTGGCAGATGATGCTTTGGGGAACACAAGGCCAGAATCTGATCCCTTTCCTAAAAATACCGCTCCAAAAAGAGGTGGACAGCCTCACCTCAGAAACACTAGAAATAGGATGAGAGAGTAAACCCAACTGAAATGCATTTTGTTTTCTGAAACTGTTCCTGTCTTTCAGTGTGCTGGGAACCCCAGCAAGGCAGAAAGACCTTCTAGAAATGTCTCTGGCACTCAGCACCAGCCATTGATGGGTTTTGAAGTATAGGCTCATGGGTGGATGGACATTAGGGAGACACCTGTAAGAAACTGTAAAGCTATGAGGAAGTTTCCCCCTCCTGTGCAGTCCATGTATAAGCGGGAGTCAGAAAATAGCAGCCCTTTTAGTATCATGCTGCCAACAGAGTGGGATTTACAGAGCAGGATAAGGATTTGTGCTGCCCTGAAGAGCCCTCCAATGATGAGACAATGTGATCTTGCCTTGAAGACACATCTGTAGCATTAGCCATGTGTTATCTGCTAATTATATTTTTTAATGTCTCACAGTGTATGTGCCTCTTGAAAATCAGCTCAGTAGCTAAAGCCAGCACAGCTACTGAAATGATAAAGCTTTTTGAAACACCTTCAAAAAACCAATGCAAATAGTTGTAGGAATGTCTTCATTTCCATGTCTTCTTGGGGGAAAAAATTGTACCTGTGAGATACAAGAGGAATAGAGTTGTGTTTCCAGTCACTGCAGCAGTACTGTTTTAAAAAGCCTTTTTGTAGGCACAGTGCATTCAGGTTTTTTCTCTGATTCTGGAAAAAAGTAAAGTTCATGCATAAATTGGCAAGCAGGCTTTCATTTAAGCTGTGTGATTTAGATGTGCTGGTGAAGGCTGCTGCTGTAGAGCATTTGGCATTCATCAGAAAAATCTCCAAGTCTAAACAGTTTTATTATGCAAAGTTATATAGTTGGAAGGTAAAACACTCTGTCTTTTTCCACTTTGATGAACCGGGCTAGATGATGGATGTCCCATCAAACGTCTCATAAACTTGCAGGGAAGGTGAATAACTGTAGGTCTCACTGTTCAACCTGTGGCTGCTCCAAGCCCTAAAGGAAAAGGATGCTCAGTTGGGCTGTGGGTAAGAGAGCAGCTGTACTCAAGAAACCATGTGGGTTCTCAAAAAATGTGTTAGAAAACCATTGGCATCTTTCTGAATTAAGATCCCGATATCTGGGTATTTCCATTCAGATTTTATTAGCACAGCTTTATACTTCTTGCAAGACACTTCTGCTAACAAAGCCTGCAGTGACTGCACTTCACATGTGTAGAGATTTTCCTGAAGTGAATTTTTCTTAGTGACTTAGGAAAATTCATAGTTCACTATAATATTTATTAAAGCTTCACCCTATTTAGTATCTTATTACTTTGCTCATTCATAGTGCCATGTGTTCACTCTAAAGTCTTAGTAGAGTTGTGAAATCAAAGAGATTTCAGCAGAAGCCAAAATATTAGGCCCTTAACATCTTTTTTTTACTAGGTATGGACTGCTGAAAGGTGACCAAGAAGGGTTCTCCTGAGTGACTGTCCTCTGTATTTCAGTACATTTCTACATAATGCAAAGGACCAGGTTTGCTAATCCCACCCAGAGCTCATCGCAGCAGCCAAAAAAAGCCCTTGGTTTTGGAAGGGAGACCTCTCTATCCACTGCCGCTGAGTGGGGTGGGAGCTGTGGGTCAGATCTCAGCCCTGCTGGGACGCTGGTACCAATGGGAGTCACCCCCTGCATGGGGCAGCCCAGTCTGGGCAGAAGCAGCTGAAGCTGGTGAGGTCCTGGCCTTGGTGTCCTGCACCCAGCCAGCCCCACCACAACCAGCACCAGTTAGAGCCCTGTTAAGCCACTTTGTAAATATCCACGCAGGAGAATCTTGGCAGGGTGAGAGGGAAAAAGCTATTTAGCTCAGTACACTGTTGGTGCACCATAAATATTTTTCTCCATTCCATAAAAACTGCAGTAAGGGAACACCAGCCTTCATGAAATGCCCTTTAAAATGCAGTAAGACAACTCAATATATTAATAGGGTTCTATTTATTCAAGCAAACCTTTAAAATAAGCTCTGAGCGCTCAGAAGAGTAACTTTCTCCATCACAGGCAAAGGAATTGCGTTGTTTTTTATTTTGAATAGCTTTTGTTTTTCTGGGAAGGGGACTATAGCAGAAAGAATAACCCTAGACAATAATTTAGGCCTTGAATAAAACCAATTTCTTGCATGTAATTTGAGTTTGTTCTCCTCTGAGGCTGTGCTTTATGTGGACAGTATAAAACTTGGCGGTCTTTCAAAGTCTTGAGGGAATAAGATAAAGGACTCATTATCCCTTCACCTTGTGCATTGCAGGATCTGCAGACATTGGGAGAAGTACTGCTGTTTCCCAGGAATTACTGGTTCAATGAAGAGGCTGGGTGGGATTCACTGCTGCTACAGAGGTTGGGTGGATTTGCTTAAATTTAGGAATTCACTGTCATTTGTTGTGGCAGTCTAGCTTGTGCAGAATGGGGGCCCAGGGATGGGTTGGGTAGAGCAGCTTCTTTCTTGGTTGGGTCCAGTCCCTTTACTACATGTAAATCTTCCATTAAAGAATGTTGTCAAAAGTCAAAATTATTTTGCTTGGATTTAATTTTATTCTCTCCACTTGTGGCTCCATTTGCCAGATTTTAAATTATATTTGGAAACAGAAGACAACCTTTGTCAGCCTTCTGAGGTGATGGTGGCACTGTTTTCTCTCCCTGGTTTTGGCACAAATAAGACATTCTTCTAATATTGGGAGTTTAAAAAGGAGCTCTTGCAAAAAGATAGTAAAGCACATCCTCACTTGCACCACAGGCTCTGTTGTGAGAATTTCATGTTGGGTTTGTAACCTGGAACACGTGCGATCCGCTGGTTCTGCAAAAGCAGCATCCAGAGTAATTAAACATTAACTACCTTTCCTTGAAAAGAGCTGTCATCATTATTCTTTGCACTTGTGAGATTTTTTTTTTGTATGGATACTGATTATAAGCTTTTAAAGCACTTGCCCACTCTTTATCTCAGCTGGTATTTACACTGAAAGGTGGTTTGAATCCTGCAATTTCACATCAGCACGGCCGCTCTTCTTGGAATTACTTCTGGGTCATTTATGCAAAACCCAGGAATTTTTAATGCTTCTGTGTAAGTGGGTGATGGAAGAGCCTGTTTTCTGCCTTCAGATGGTAAAATCAGCAAAATCAGAGACTCAGCTGGCCCTGCACGACTTTGGATGGGTGGTTCTTTAGTGAAATGTGGGTTGTTGGTGGCAGTGTAGGTGGGTGGGAAGTGGAAACTCCAGCTCCATAGCTGGGCATGCCTCAGCCCCGTTTTTTCTGAACCCTCCTCCAGCTGGCAAAATCTTCCTCCTGTGCAAGGAGAGAAGCAATGGTCAAGCACAGGAGCAATGGCTGTTTTGGTCACCGGGTGCCCTGTTTGCTTTGAAGTTGTGTGACTGTTGTCCTTTTCTGCATGAAGTTTCACTGCACCAGTGTTCTGCTGTGTGGGGCTGGGGGCCAGAGGGTGAGAGCACACAAGAACTGGAAAACCAAACCTCAAATACCCCAACTCTAGCCAAATAAAATTGAAGGAGAGTAGGAGACTGGGGCAAGTATGAGTCATAGCTGGGTGGGCTGAGTTTTAAACACTTGGTAGGTGATTTTAAAGGAAAATCACTGCATAAAATGGTTTTGTGACCTGAAAAAAAGGTGAAGGCAAAATAATAATAATTAAAAGAAAACCTTAAAAGGAGGAAGAGAGAGGGAAAAAGGGGAAAAGAGGAAGAAGAGAAAAAAGAAAATCAATAAAAGAAAATAGAAAGAAGCTTCACCATTTTTGGATTACAGAAAAGTGAGAAGCATTGATCAGCATCCTCATGTCCAGGGCTGTGCAAGCTCTGAGTGTGTTGTTAGATGGTTTCCAGTTCAGGGCTGGCCCGTGTCCAGCTGGCGTGGGGCACAGCTGGGAGACCTCCCTTCTGTCTGTGAAACGCTGTGAGGATCACTGTGCCTCAGCCCAGTGAAAACTCGTCACTTTACTGCTCAGCCTGCTCTTTGAACAAGAAAAAATAATAGTTCTGAAAGAGTAGAGAAGTTTTGCCACTGCACAGCATTTGAATCCTCTAGCAGAAGTGTTTGTGGATCCAAGGCTCCTTCTCTGCATAGCCCGAAGTTGCCCCCCCCGGGCGGGGGGTTTAATTCCTGCAGTGTGAGGCTGGGAAGCAGAAACAGCTCAGATATGTCTGTCTTTAAGCAGTAGCAGCTGAAACAAAGAAATGAAGTTGTTTGCCAGATTCAGCAGTAACTGATGAGCACTTTCCATACCTTCTGCTCCCCAGTCTGAATAGGAAAATCTGGTTTTACTCTGTGGAACTTGCACTATGCAAGTGTCAGAGTGGGTATCCTGGGGAATTTGCAATGGCAAAGTTCAAAGAAGATGCAGTTGGTGGAGTGAATCTGCTGAAGCTTCTGTAACATTTAATGAGACAGACTTGAAGACGCAAACTGTTCTTGCAGAGATGATGGGATTGGAGGCTGCAGAATCCAGGCTGCTCCTGAGTCTCCTGAAGGTAGTGAGAGGCATGGGAGGAGGATGGGATCAGGGGGGGTATCTCCTGTATGTCAGTCTTTATGAAAACACTAACTGAGCGATCTTCACTATCCCTCAGTGCTTGCCTCTTGCCATACTTGGTATTTCTTTGCCTCACAGCCGTGTTGAGCTGCCATGGGTCAGGGGCCAGCACTCGGCCCTGCTTTGCTGTGTGGATCCCCTCGAGCAGGAGGCAGCCCCTGGAAGGGCCATGGCCTTGCAGGCAGCCACAAGTGTGCTGGCTTTCCCAGGTTTTGATTTCCAACCTGGCTGGCAGCAGTGGGCATTGAATTATCTGAATTATCTGAAGGCTTTGTGCACTGGCCACAGCGCTGGGAGCAGCTGTGACGCCTGACCCCAGGACAACTTTGCTCAGGTGCCTGTGCTGAGAAGTCAGATCTGGTTCATCTGGATCTGGCTCTAGGCTCAGTTTAATTAATCTTTTCTTTAAAGAGGATTAAATTGATTGCTTTGGAAATAATAAAAAAAAAACAACCAGGAAAATTTTCTTTACATTTTATTTTTTTTTGGTTGTTTCAGTAGCTGGCTGGGAAAGAAGAGAAATTAGGTGTATGCACATGGTTTTCACTATAAAATCTTTATTTAAAAAAATCCAGTCTATTGTGTATGAATTAGGAAGCTGTGACATAGACTGTCCCCATATTTTTAATGATCCTAGAAGGACATGTTCTGCAAAAGGAGAGGCAATGATAGAAATAAAAATTCACTTTTCAACCTAGTAAATGAAGAGCGAGGACTACAGCTCAGAACTCCTCTGTCCTCTCCCTGGAGCACACCAAATATAACAAGTTAAACCACTGCTGTTTTAGTCTGGGATGTGTGTGCACATGCTGTCTGCTGTGTCAAGAATATCCACTGCGCCTGGGGTATGATGGATTTACTACACTTGTCTGAAGCTGGGGTTTCATGTGCTGGATGAAATGGTACTTTTTTTTTTCTTAATGGATGCATGTGAGCTGCATGCTTGGAGTCCATTCTGACCAGGACTTCTGAAGTTTTTGAATGTCCCAAAATTCTTGCACAAATTGCCAGCTCTCTCTTCTTGCACCAAGACAAAATTTCCAGACAGAAAGGAAGATCTCTGTGGGGAACATCAGGAGGGAAATAACCTAAAACTGAAGCTATGATCAATGAACTTGTTCAGAGTTCCTCTTTACCAAGTAACTGCAGGAATCAGAGTTTGGCCTTTGCCCGTGTCTTCAGCTAATTCACTGCTCTGCTCTTTCAGCCTGGGTGTTCCAAGATCTGCTTTTTCATGTCATACCCTCTCCCTTACTGTTTTTAGGTGGGTTTGAGTCTGAAAAACACATCCAAGTACTGGCTGAGAGGTGTCCTCTGCCTCTGTCCTCGCGCCATGGGGTGACTGCAGAAGTTACCTGCAGCAGTGGGAATACAGATGTGTTACAGGGATGACCTCCTGTCCTGAGGAGTTGGCAAAGACCAGCTGTTCCTGCATGGCTGCTCCATCTCCTGTTGTATGTGTGAGCACAGTGTGGTGGGTCTCTGTCCTCTGCAGCTTGTGCCGCCCTTAGCTAACACAGGATAGTTTGGGTTGGAAAGGACCTTAAAGATCATCAGCCTAACACCCTGTGGACAGGGGTGCTATGGGCAGGGACGCTTTCCGCTAGACCAGGTTGCTCCAAGCCCAGTCCAACCTACAAAGAAGCATGAAGGACTTTGGGATACTGTGAGAGGCTGAGAGCTTTTACGTCCCGTTCAGTGAGGTTTCCTTCACACAGCACACCCAGGCTTTGCACAACCATCTCCCAAACTTACACACTCTGAGGGTTAATCCTTCCCTGCCAGAGATCAGCAGCACTTGGGACCTCCCAGGGCTACCCCAAAACCTCCCTGGGGAAGAGAACATGCTTGAGGGTCAACCTGAGGCTTGTGAGAGCTAAAGATAAAAGCGCCAAAGTTCACAGTGGAAAAAAGACATCTCGCATGACTGAGGGCTGTCTGCTGCCCATAGTTTCCTACCACGATAACTGGAGGGTGGGCTAATTCAGGGCAGAGATGGAGGAGGAGACAAGAGGGAATGTAGGAACCAGAGCTGGGACCATGACATCATTGTATTTTCTTTCCTGGTGTTGCTTAGAGCATGTGGCTATGTTTATCTGAAAGCCTCATCCACGCCTATGTAATTCGAGCTCAGTTTTAGGGATTTAGCATGTTTTGGAAACCACATATTAAGAATACAATTTGTCTATGTAATCTTTTCCTATTTTTGTGGCACACAGACAAAAATGTCAGTACGGGAGTTTTGTGCTGAGGGAATAATTCAAATTAATATAACTATCTGTAAATCCTGGTGGAAAGTCTTTTTTTGACAGCAGTGCAGAATTACCAGCTAAAAGAGTTTGCCCTTACACATTTAAAGTTCCGGGCCTGAATGGGTTCCCAAGGAATTTTAATCTCATTTGATTTGGAAGGGATTTTATGAGCGTAAAAGTCTCTGCTCAGTTTTCGGGGCACACGTTGGGGTCTCAGCTGTTCCCTGTGCTGAAGTGTGGCTGCTTTTCTGATTGGGTTGAAATGACCAAGGAGATTATAATGGGGTTGTTGAATTTAGAGTTGGCTGGTAAACACTGAGGAGCACTGGGAGCTGTGCACCACCAAACTTACTGCTGCATGAGGGACGACAGTTCTACTCTGGGTTGCACAGGCATAACTGGCTCATTTCTGAAACACTGGTCTGGCATCTGATCTCACTGCAGCTTATTGACTTTAATGGAGTTTATTCTTTTAATTTTTACAATAGTGTAGGGGAGAGCAGAGTTTGGCTGGAAGCCACGATAGTGCTGTGTTGGCAGATGGATTGAGTGAAATGTGCAGAGTCAAACCCTTTGCAGGGAAGGTTCAAGTTTTGTGATACCCAAACCCTTGTTTGTGAGTCCAAGTTTCTTGTTTTCTGGGGTGACTAGAAGAGAGCCATCCCTCCCCAGTGTGCAGGACCATATGGAAAAATGAAGAGTCTGGGGGCTTATTCCCAATTCCCGTTCTTGTTTTCCTACCAGCCCTTTCTCCATGCTGAGCTCTGTCTGTTGATAAGATACCCTGTGTTGTCAAGCGCTTCTTGACGAGACCCATGCTTATCCTGTCCAGGGTGATAAAGACCAAACAGAAGGAATGGGCAAAGCTGTCATTCCTGTGCAAAAGGCCAGCATGTGGCTTGTGGTTCTGACTGTAGCAGTGAAGGCAGCAGTCTGGGCTTTCAGAGGAGCAGTAGCTGTGGTCTGTGGCAAGAAAAATTTTCTCCCTGGTGCCATCCTCCTGAATTTCCCCCTTCGAACACAGATCAAAGAGGTTTAAAGAGGTGATAAAATATGAAGTTTTGCTTGTGGCTGTAGTAGGAAGAAAGTTATACTTGGATGCATGAGCAAGTGAGATGGGAATGTGAGGATCTGACCATGCATGTAATTTCCTAATGATTTTTGTTGCTATTGTTATATTAATTCCATTGCCACTGCATTGTCTCTCCTCTTCCCTTGTTGCTTGCAGTGTCCTTCACCAGAAGTAGTTGTGCAGGGTATGATCTCTCCCCATCACACCTTATTACGGGCCCTTTTTGATTTCTTATGCTTCAAAGCCTGGCATAAGCCCTGATTGTGACCTTTAAAATACATTCAAAAGATGTTTAATCATTATCTGTAACTCTGCTTAGTCTTGTTATCTGTATAAATGCCCAGTAATATCATAGAATACTATAATTTTGTACATAAATTTAATTATTTCTTGCTTTATATTTGGTGTGATGAATTTTAATCCAGCAGATGCTGTTAGTTGATCACTGTGTTGAGTTTGGACATGATCCCCCTGTCTTACTGCAAATATGTGTTTATACTCATTGAACACATTGTAATCCACGCATACATGTACAACACCGATGCATTTTTCGGTTGCCTGGCACGTGGAGAACAAGGGGAGGCACTTGTAAGAGTGGGCCTTAGCTGCTCTATGGGCTGTGTTTAACTGGTAGCCTTGCACTTGGAAGAGGTTTCCTTTATTTGGCAGTCTTTGCTCATTCGTACTGCTCCAATTTGTTTTCAACACAGCCTGAATGTAATTGAATGGCTTCTTTTATTTTGGCGTAAAAAAAAGTCTGGTTTACATGCCTCCTGAGGATTAGGCAGTGAATTAAAAGCAAGTGGTTTTAGAGTATCACAAATAATGCTTTAACGTCCCTCCCCACTGAAACCAATGAATGAGTCTCTAAATAAACAGATTTTCCTTGGTATATGTTGGGCTGGATGAGACAAGAGTCCTTCCCCCAGCTGGCCCCCTCCAGCCCTGAACCCCATGGCATGTGAAAGTTATGGTGTGTTTACCAGAGTTCATCCTCTCTGGTAATAAGGAGCTGCTGAACTGCTTCACACATGGGTCTCCCAGTCATTGGGGGCGGTTTTATTTTAAGTTTCATAAAGAGTTTAGAGTGGGAGTGTACCTCCCTGGCTCTTTGACTATTTTTAGTTAATCTCTGCGACTTCCCTACAGCTCTGCTCCCCTTAATGCAGCTTATACTAATAGGCAGAGACAGTCACTGGGGACGTTAATGACTTGTCTGTTGAGGTCTGTCACTTGCTGGCGACTTACAAAGTCAGGTTGTTGTTTTTCTCCCCGGAGCACTCCAGGATTCTTTATCTGAGCCTGTCTCCTTGTCTCATTGGGATTGCAGTGAACGTATTAGTTGCACTGCACTTCAGGAAACAGAGATTTCTTCATAGTTTGGTAGGGTGGTTTTTTTCCCTTCTCACACATGCTTTGTAGAGCTACTTGTTGGAGCCAAATTAGAAGAACTTGCTCTTCTGATATCCAAGGACTCTGTTAGGAGAGAACCAAGCAAGTCTTGAATCATGAGGGTTTAAGTCCAAATGGATTGTATGGTGGGTGACAAAAATATTGTGAGGAGGAGAGGTGCTGACAGTTTGGATGATAGGAGTCTTGTAGCTCCTGTGTTACTGCAGTTCTCTTAAAAGGGTCTGTCAACAATGCTCAGACTTTTGGATGATTTCCCTTCAGTCAGGTTTTCCTTTTACATTAACCATCATGATGTGCCTTTTAGGAGAGCATCTTGGGAAAAATTTGGGATGCTCTAACTCATTCATCCTTAAGCCTACTGGATTTTCTGAATGGCTGATGCTGGTTTTGGTTTTGTTTGGGTTTTTCTCTGTTTGTTTGTTTGTTTGTTTGTTTTTCTAATGAAGAAGTCAGGGGTGCCTGTTAGAGCGGTTTCATTCCAGTAGGTAGGAACTCAGGCACCAGAAAGATGCTGCAGAAAATTGTCATGGGTAAGCAAACTACTACCTACAGTCTCTGGTTTTGGTCTGTGTTGCCACAGTAACTTCCAGTCCTGCTGCCCACTTAACACTGCTTAATTTGATTGCAAAGATCAGACCTCCAAGGAGAGACTTTAAGCTGTGCTTATGGGTTGAAATTGGGATGCTCTTGGTAAGTTTCCCTACCATCCCACTCAGCAAGCAGGTATATGACTGTGCTCTATTTTACAACTCTGTAAATTAACAGCAAAGCCAGGACTCTCCTCTCTGGCTCTGAGACCCGGATGCACTGGATCCATTTACAGTTCAGCTGTTCTGTGTATTCTATGTAGTCTCTTCAAGTTGTAGCTGGATGTGTCTTACTACAGGTTGTGTAGCTATTTTTTATCATATCAGGCCCATTTTTACCTTTCATCCTTGAAAGACAGTAGGAAAAAACATATAAGTGATGCAGAATTGATAAAAAATAAGTACAGAGCTTACAGATGCCTTATACTGCATTCGATAGCTATAAAAGCCCGGAAAATACAGAATAATACACCCACTCTAAATCATCATTTTTTGTGGATAAGTGGATTTGGTAGCAATAATGGTTTCAAATTTGCCTGACCTTTAGGGAAGTTTGAATATGAATCCAGACTGGCTTTGAATTAGGCAGTGGAGCTCTTTTGTTGTGTCTAAATGTGAATCCAGATCTAAGCCCTGGGACTTTGGTTCTGTATCTAACTACAGTGGTTGCTAAAGAGATGAAGTAATGTCTGCAGGAGCAGTTCAGTGAGCCAGTTGCACATTCTCGGGTGCTGGAGTGAAGGCAAAACACCCCAGTGCTCTCACCCAGTGATGGAAGCCTGAAAAAACAGGGGAAGCAAAGGGCTTGGTGACAACTGGCAACCATGATGTGGCAGTGTCATGGGTTAACTCCAGCCAGCAACCAAGGACCACACAGGCCCTGGCTCACTCCCACACCACTGGGATCAGGGACAGACTTGGAGGGGTAAAAGCTGGAGAAGTCATGGGTTGAGAGAAAGACAGCTTAATAGGGAAAACAAAAATTGCCCACGCAAGCAAATCAAACCAAGGAATTAATTCAGTGCTTCCCAGGGGTAGACAGGAGTTCAGGGCCCACATCTCCAGGAGAGCAGGGTCCCATCACATGTGATGGTTACTTGGGAAGACAAGCACTGTCGCGCCAAATGACAGCTCCCCTCTTTTTCCTGCTTCTTCCCCCCAGCTTGTGTATTGAATATGATGCTGTATAGTCTGGAATATGCCTGTCCTGGCTGTATCTCCTCCCAACTTCCCATGCACCGACAACTTTCTTGCCAGTGCGGCAGTGTAAAAAGTAGAAAAGGTCTTGGCTCTGTGTAAGCTCTGATCAGCAAAAAAAAACCACAACAACAAACAAACTCTATATTATCATCACTGTGCTCAGCACAAATCTGAAAGACAACTGCATACCAGCCACAGTGAAGAAAATTAACTCTACCCCAGCCAAACCCAGCACAGGCACCCTGGGGACCTGGGAGAGAGTAAGTAATTAGAGGGATGGGGTGTTGCCAAGATACCAGATTTATAGGAGCACTGGGGTAGGATGTATTGGAGGAGGAGTGACAGTGCAAGTGAAGGATAATACAAAATACAGCATCGTAGAAGTATCATGGGAAAAGAGAAGTGCTGTGGTATCCTTGTGGGTGGAAATTCCAACTCTAATAATAAATGTAGTAGTAGGATTGTACTACAGGAACACCCCCTTCTTCCCCCCCAGGAAATATTAAGTGAGATTAAAGAAGCTGAAAATTGAGGACAGGTATTAATAGAAGGAGATTTCAACTGTCCATACATAGAATGGGTCAATGCCTCATCAGGATGAGATGTAGCAAGAAAGTTTTCAATGGAGTAAGTACATAGTTGCTTCCTAGAACAATTAATCCTAAGTCCTGCAAGAAAAGATGCTATTTCGGATTTAGCCTGAAGTGGTGCCAGGACCAGGAGGAATTAGGGGCAGAGCTCACTGGTAGCAAGTACAGTACAATTGGTTTTAACATCACAGCAGGAAAAAGCAAGGCACATATCTGTACGTGGATATTTAGTTTCAAGAGAGGAATAAAGGAAATATGAGGCTGCAACTCAAAAATGGAAGAGACCTGCATGGAGTCTGGAGGCTGTTAATAACAGTGTCTCAGAAGCTAAAAAAAAAAAACCAGTCATCCCCTAAATCACCAGCAGAATCAGTAGGAAAATTAAGCAACGTATCACAGGAGATGACCGGCCTCTGAGAAGTAGAAATCATGTTCAAATGAAGAGAATGTGGAAGGCTGTAAAATCTGTCAGGTCAAGTGTAAAGAGAAAATTGGGTTTTCTGATGAAGCCAGGCTCCTTTGGGTAGTCAGATGCCACAGGGATGGTGAGGAACTCCAGACAGACCTCATAAAAATGACTGAGTGTCAAAAACGGGGCATATGAGCTCCACTGTAGATAAATGTACGCTAATCCATCAAGGGAAAATTAAACCATGCCATCATGATGCTAAACTCCAGAACTGGGAGCTCTATCTAATGGGAGAGATCTTGGAGTCATGGTTGGCAGCTGTTTGGGATGATTGTTCATTGTTCAGTGGCATTCAAAGCAAACCCCGTGTGTGTGGTCAGGGAGGGTGCTGAGAACGAGGTGTGTGGTGGTGTGTTGCTGCTGTTCGTGTACCTGTGCCAGGGAAATGTATGTGCAGTTCAGGACAGAGGTAGAGAAGATCCAGAAAAAAGCAACTAAAATGACTGAAAGGATGGAGCAGCTCCTTACGTGAAGAGACTTCATGAGCTGGGTCTTCAGCCACAAAGCGAAAGGAGAAGGCATGCAAGGGGTGTGTTTAAGCTACCAGGTGGTTGGATTATATATACGGTGATTTTCATCCAACTGGAAGTATCCAGCTGAAAGAAAGAAAGAAAATAATGTAATCCAGCTAAAAGAAAGTATTTTTTGCACTTGGCAGATAGTCCATGTCCTTCCTATGCTGGGGACCCCAGTGCCAAATGTGAGTACTCAGGTGGGGTCTCATGAGAGCAGAGCAGAGGGGCAGAATCACCTCCCTTGACCTGCTGCCCACACTGCTTTTGGTGCAGCTCAGGACACGTTTGGCTTTCTGAGCTGTGGGAGCACAGTGATGGGCCATGTTGAGCTGCTCATTCACCAACACTCCCAAGTCTTTCTCCACAGAGCTGCTCTCGATCCATTTTCCATCCAGCCTGTGCTTGTGCTTGGGATCGCCCTGGCCCAACTGCAGGACCTTGCACCTGGCCTTGGTGAGCTTCTTGAGGTTCACACAGGCACAACTCTCAAGTCTGTCCCTCTGGAAAGTCCCTTCCCTCCGGTGTATTGAACACACCACAGAGCTTGGTGTCATCAGCAGACCTGCTGAGGTTGTGCAGGACAATGTCAAATGCTTTGTGCAAATCCAGGTAGATGAGGTCTGGTGCTCTTCCCTTTTCCGACAATGCTGTAACCCCATTGTAAAGGGCCACCAAATTTGTCAGGAATCTGACAGCTACAAGATGATGGCAGCTGTTGATGCCTTGCAGCATAATTTGCCTTCTCATCAGTTTTACTTTACACATTGATCTCATGCAAATTAAAACGTAGCTGCCTGTATTTCCCTAAGGGACCGAAAGGAAATGAGGATGGAGCTGTTTGGAGTAGGGCTGTGCAAAAAGCCTTATTTATCAATATGAGAAAGGCAGGGCTTCTAGGATAGTGGGGAGGTTAATGCTCCAGGTTATGCTGAGATAGTGTGTGGAAAGGGTAAGCTGAGAAAGAAGATCATGGGGAGGGAGTCTCAGAGTCCTGGTGTGGAGCTGACTGGGGGAAAGCAGAGGGGTATATTACAGAGATAATTCTATTACATTTGAAGAAGCCAGTATGGTGGGAATTTAGGACCATTCACTTCCACACTAGACTGTAGTGCATACGTATCATGAATGTGGTTGTGTCATAAAGGGGCATTAGCTGATTCCTTAATAAATCAGGATTTTGGTACTTGGCTGGTACTGGGTGTTCTAGAGGCTGCTAAAACAAACTATTTTGATGCTCAGTCAAATCTGGAAAGCAAACATATGAATCCTGCCTAATGCTGAAACCATGAGAAGCCTGCCCACCCCCAAAACTAATTCTAATGCAGATAGGAAAGTAATTTCCTGATGAGAAAGCTCTTAATAGAGTGTGTTGATAGCAAACAGCAAGGAGAGGGTCATGGGCCCTGGTGCAGCTAAGCAACCATTCTAGGAAGAAACGGGAGGCTGTGTTATGAAGGGTTGTGCAATGGCTGGGGCACGGGTAGGATTTAAGGATGATGACCAAGACCAAATGATAGAAGAGATCCCTTTGGCTGGTAGCTGTTCAGCTGGTGGATGGCCTCAGGGGTTGCTTTTCACATAAAAAAAAGTTCATCACTCCTGGCCGTTGCTGGTGTGGTGTTGGGGTCAGCTTGGAATTCCTTGGCCAGCCACTGCAAGAGAGAAAGAAGAGGTGTGGGTGTGCCTGCATTGTGGTTGGTGTTACAGTGCTCTGAAATGTGTTTTCAGGCAAGAGGCATTTCATTTCCCACTTGTCTGCCCCTGTGTTTGATCACAGGACTTGGAGTCCACCAGGCCAAGCAGGCAGGGATGGAACGCCTCCAGGAAACTCAGCGTTTTCCCTTGGCTTCCCCTGTTGTTTTTACCTTCTTTCTCTTGGTTGCAGTAATTTTTATTGGCAACCCTCACTCCCTGTGAGGGCTGAAATGCTGAGGTTGGGGATAACCTTGGAATCTGTAGGAGTCCATATTGGATGTTCACACCTCCACTGAGGGGGCAGGAGCCTCCTAACTCCCTGTAATCTGTGTGGTGTGGCTGACCTTGGACTTCGGGTCTGTGGTATCTGGCGGCCTGTAGACCTTTGTCAGCTGTCTGGTTTTCAGTGGAAGCCCCCCTGTAAGAGTCAGCTTGCTCATAATAAACAAATGAGTCATGCAAGCATGGAATTCCTTTCTGCCTTACCTTAGGATCAGGTTGTTACATAAGCAAACTCCACAACTTTCCCAGATGAGGTTTGCTCTGGCACCTCTTCTCTCATGGGAAACTTCAGGGTTTTTTTGGCTTCTCTGAACGGCCCTGAGAAATACAGACAAAAATACAGCTCCTTTGGGTGCAGAGGGTATTCCCTGTCTGCTGCTGCTGGCTCCTGCATGGACCTCTACACACCCCAGGCCAGTGATGCTCTGTTGTTCCTTGCCCCATGTAGGCTCTGTGAGTCAGTCTGAGCTGTGTGTGGATGAGCCCTGTGGTGGGTGCCTCTCATCCCACGATGGAAATCACACCAGGGTCCTGCTCTCCAGGATGCGTCATGGTGTCCCTATTTTGGGAAACAGTTGTACGAATGAGAGTTTGAAAACTGCAGCGTGCATTGAATCTAGGACGTGTGTTTGGCTCTGGCAGGGAGATGGAGGCTGTTGCTTTTCAGCATGGGGGTGATGTCCTCTGCTCATCCCTGGAGCTGTTCCCTTGCCAAGCCCCCACCCCATCTGCAGAGGCTATCCCACCCTGGCTTCGTGGAGAGCTCTAGACTGCCTCAAACACAGGCATGCAAGAGTGTAGTCCCTCATCTCCTACCCCTGTCCTTACCTTGGGGAAGGATTTTCACCCTCCAGAAAGCAATGTATCAGGGTGTCTTTATATAGAGACTTCCATTGTGGGTGCTTCTTACTCATCTAACTTCACTTTTGGAGGCAGTTCTGCCATTACATTTCAGACCCAGTTTTTGGTTGACTTTGTAAGCTGGTAATGGCCCCACCATGAATTCATTTGGACACACTGAGAGAAGTTCTCACGGAACTTAAGATTTCACCTGAGCTGGAAGCAACAGCATAAATCCATAGGATTTACACTCTGAAATCCTGTGGGGGATACAGCAAATCTACATTTCTTTATGCCTTGGTGCCCAGACTGTAAAATGAAATGGTGCCTCTGGTCCAGGTGCAATTAGTAGGGAACTATTTAAATAATTGGTATCCTCTTAAGACTACGTAGGAACTGCAGGCAGAGAGACAGAATTGGAAATGTGATCACAGTATCTAGAATTGTATCTGATGACTACACTCATCCCAGACTATGTACAAGACTTACTTTGTCTGTCACAGGTATTATCCTGCTTATCTCTAGGTTGTGGCAAGAGTTGTAAAACTTCCTTTTTTTATGGGAGGACAAGGATAGTTTAGTCAGCCAAAATTTAATGACCCAAGCTTGGTTTCCCCAAGACAAAAGAGACTGATGCCAGCCAGTGTAGCACTTCCATTCCCTGTGGAGCTGAGCAGATTCGCACTAAACCAGAATCTTGAAATGTGCTTTCAGTAGAGAAAGTGTTAGTAATCTTGGAAGAAAATTATTTTCTGCCCTTTTTAGAAACAGAAATTCAGCTATGCTATTCTGTGCAATGCAAATTTTGTCTTGCCAAGCCTGAGTTTTCAGCTCAGTTCCCCAGCCCTGGAGCTCGTGGTGGGAAATGGACATCCAGAAAAGTCCTGGAGTCTCCATCACTCTGTATTTGGTACTGCTGACTCTTGCCCTTGCTGAATCACAATGACACATCTTGTCAGACCTTCACCTGAATGGTGGTTCATAAGCTTAGGTCTCTGGGGATGGATATATTTCATTAGTGAAAAGGCAGCAGTATTTCCAAAGCGGGGGGGAAATCTCCAGAGACCCCTCTGCCAGTTCATCTGAGGTAGGTTTTAACTCCAGCTCCAGCTTGGCCTTGGCCCCCTGAGATGCAATTTCTTTGCTGAACCTATTAAAAGTCAGATTAAGATCTCTAGCAGAGGTCATTTAGAAAACTGTGAGAGAATTCTGAGGAATACTTGTTTTCCTCTCAATCCTCAAAACAATCCGGGGAATGCTGTGTTTGGAGTCAGTTTCTGAACTTAACCCTCTCATCCCCAGGGAAAATAATTTGGTGTGCTGCCCCCCAGCACTGACTTCCCAAGCCACGTTGATTTTCTGGAGCACCCAGCAGGGTTTTTGTTGTGTGGGGGTTATGCCACGAGGAGGGGGTGACTAAACCTGATGGGTTTGCAGTTACATAAATTGGCATCAGCCTGTACTGTTGTGTGCACAACACAGGGATGACTCAGAGGCAGGAGCTGCATATCAGGGATTGACAGCCCGGGGCAAAGCTGATGGATCCCTGTTGGGTCTCCTTGGGTGCCCCCTCACCTACCATGGGTGCTGGGGGTGCTTCTCCTGCTTTAGGGAACAGGGAGCTTTAGTACTGAACCTTTGGGGCTGCAAACAAGTCAAACAGTGAGTCAGCATTAGGTGGAAATCCAACGTTTTGTATGTGGGCTGTTGAAATCCAAAAGAGCTGATAGGAAAATGAGCCTGTCTCTCCATGGTGGCGAGCCCACTGCTGACTGTGGGAGGTGGGATCATGTTTAGATGCAATGATAAAGAATGGACTGGAATTGGAACTCAGCTATGAGCTCTGTTAAGCCTAGGAACCAGCCCAAAAGCTTGGAGTGCCTTGGGTTCTACAAGGAGATGCCTATTGATTTCATTCTAAAACCAGCTGTATCAATTGCATCGTAGCCATAGAAATGTGTGCAAAACAGCCTCTGTTGGTTTTTTGTTATTGTGTTTTTTTTTTTTTTTTTTTTTTTTTTTTTTTTTTTTGCAAAGTCAACTCTTAGTATATTTTACTCCTTAGTTTGTTCATACTCTAAATTAGTATGCACTGGTGTTCTAAAATGGGAAGCCAACTCCATCAGAATCTCATAAGGGAAAAGAATTCTTTGTACCACTGAGAAAGGTTTTGCTGGTAAGACTCCTTTCTAACAAGAAAAGAAAAAAAAAAGGGAAAACAGAAGAGAATGTTCTACCTGGGACTGACGGTGTTCTTTTATGGCAGTCATCAATATTCAGAACTTATGCCTCCAAAACTGCAAGATCTAAAAAAAAAGTTAAGAAACTAAGTTTTTATAATTCAAATTAAATTTCTAGGTTATGAAACTTGGATTTCTGTGCTTAAATTTTCTTTTTTTCAGAGGGGATCAGGAGCTTGAAAAAAGAAAGGTGCATGCCATCCCACTTTCCCCCACCCTGCTTAGAAAGCTTTGCTGGAAGGCTCGCTCTGGGAGCCAGGGTGTTTGGAAAAGGACCAGGAATCGCAGGAGTGGGCAGTGCTGGCGCTGCCTCAAATCCCCTGCTAATAAACACACCAACTGAAGCCAGATGGTTAAAGTGCATTTTTATCATGTTTTATGTGGATTAATGATTCCAGTAAACATTTTTCTCCTTTGTATACGTTCAGGGCAGCATTTGCGCGACATCTAAGAAAATTTAGTGAGCTTTCTCTGGCTTTCTCAATGCTGCACTCGAAGACTGACCTTGTCTGATCTGCCTCAACCTCCTCTCATATTTGCCATTTGTATGAGCCACAAGACTGCAATAAGACAGTGGTTGCTGATCCCTGAGGGGTCTGGTTTTCCCTTGATGTGTCTGTGGCTCTTTCACCATAATAAGGGTTATTTTTGCCTTTGGAGAGGATTAGTTAATGACCTGCGATGCTCAATCCTCAGGGCCACAGATTGTCTCTCGTGACAGCCACGCTTTCTGGAGTGCTTTTGCCTTCATTAAGTTTTGATGCGTGGTAAAAACAAGTTTTACTGCCCCTGTTTCAAGATGGGAAACCTGAACTGTTGCCTGTTTGGTGGGTAAAAAACAGGAGCTGCTGCAAAATAAGTGATTTATTGTATAGTCAGGGTGCTGTTGTTCAACAAGACACCTCTCCTCAGCTGTGTTCTTGCAGGGGCTGTGGTGTCCTCTTAACCTGGGTAGCTGCTGGGAAATGGGCTTAGCCTGAGAGGAGAGGCAATTCAGCTGACACAGGTGGGGTTGTGTGTGTGCACATTTCCCACGACTTAGTGAGTGTGTTTGTAACATTTCCAAGCTTCCAGTGTTGGATGTAGGAACTGGCCTGGTGGTCTGCTCAGGTCCGTGAGGTTGGGGCTCAGGCCCCACTACATGTCCCAGCCTTCCCAAAGCTGTCAGAAGCAGTTGTGGAGGGAGAACAGGGCAGCCTGAAGAGGCTTTGCTAAGCTCTCATTTTTTCAAGGAGTTTCCCTGGTTGTTGTGCAGAAACTGTGCTGGTATTTTTACCTGTGATCATTGTGTTGTGTGTGCTGGTTTTCCATCGGCTCAAGAGAGGCCCTCAGCCCAGAGCTCACTCTGAGAGTGGTATACAGTATCTGGGAATGACTCATACAGCTGCTGTGTGGCACATCTACTCCTCTCCAGATGTAAAATTAAACACATGCTTTTAGTGTTATCTTGACCTAGACTAATGTTGCTATTTCAGGGTTTTATGTCAGAGGCACAAAAAAACCTGGAAATCACTGATGGAAAAGACCTGTGAGATCATCCCTTCCACCCACAGGGTTGTTCCCTGCAAAACAGTCTCCATCATTTTGTCCAAAGCAGTCAAAATTCACTCAAGTGAGAGGGATCCTAATGCTTCTCCAGGGGAACTCTTACATCTTCCAGGGTGGCAAGGAGGATGTAGCTTCATCCCCCGTTCTACAGTCCAAAGTTAATTTTACCTTGTTTAAACCTCCCTCCCATGTTCAAGTCCCCAAGACTGGTCCTGCTCTTCCTGCTGTTCATACCCTGCACAGTACAAGGAGGTGAACACAGGCTGTTCAGCCACCTGTAATGGGGTGAGTTTGCAGTCAACCCTCAAATAATTGCCCAGGGCACCCTGTCACAGGGGCGGTGTAGAATGGAAAGCCTCATGTCCCAGGGCTGTGTTTCCTCCATCCTTCTGAGGCACAAATTTCCCACAGGGCATTTTTTTATTTTGTTGAAATATCTCATTTGCTACTTCATGGAATGTATACACCCAGACTGATAGCCTAGCTGTGTTTCTTTTCAAAGAAAAAGGCAAAATTCCCACTGAATGGGAGAGGGCTGCTGCAAAGTGTGTGGTGGCTACCTGATGGACAGGAGCTGGATTAGACCATGTCAATATATCCATGTCTTTGGGCTGCTGGGGACACCACCCCTTCCATCAAACCTTATTTGTGAGATGTTGCAGGCTGCTAACAACCTCTGCTAACAAGTATGGTAAGATCACCAAGGCATCTATTTTTAATATAAAATGCAGTTGCAAAAAAAGAGGTCTCCACATAACAGATTTTACAGATAAGTTGGAAAAGAAAATAATCTCTGTCTGCAGGGCAGGGGCTGTGTGTGCCAGCTCCCTGCTTTGGCCCAGCTCTGTGTCCCATCTCACCCTCACATCCCCTGGGAGTGGAGATGGAAACCTCTGCTCTGAGCTCTGGCAGTACAAGTGGATACCAGGGGAAAGTTTTTGCCAGTACTTAGCAGGAGCCAGCTCTTGCTCCACTGCAGCAGTTAAACTCATGATTGCTCTGAGCCTGCACAGCCCTCCTGGCACTGGCTGAATAGGTGTTTGTGGTTGGTTTTGGGATTTTGTTTTGCACTGGGGTCATTTTCTTCTTGGTCTTCTGAGCACTCATCTGTGAAACATGAAATTGTCTGACCCTGAAGCTCATCCCTGGATTGGTGAGATCCATAAACTTCAAGAGAGCAATATTTTCCTTCCTTTATACTCGGAGGAGTTTTCAGACTGCAATCACTCAGCAGACAGAAATTTTCAGCTGTCTTTCCTTTATGTCTTCAGTAGGATATGAACATCTTTGGAAAGTGTAAATTTACAGCCAAGGATCACAAAATGATACCTCACTCTGTGATTTTTCCTGGGCAAGCTTTATGTAGAGAACACAGCTGCCACCTCTGAGGAGTAGCAGTATAAATGGTTGATAAATGGTGCTAAATGGTTGCCCTGGAGGACCCATGCAAGATGCCTGGGATGGCTCCAGGCTGCACACAAGGGATATGACAGGACAGGCTGTTCAGTACCATCACCTAGGGATATCTTGCCTGATAGAGATCCCAGGTAAACTGAGATCCCAGAGCTTTGCCAGGGCTGATGCAGCCCCTCAGACATTACAGGATACTGATGCATGAGTGGAAGGAGAGAGGAAAAGGTCCTCATGTCCCAGGAGAACTCTGATTCATTTTGAGCATGTGCTAGGGGACAGAGCTGAAGAGTGAAAAGAGTCTGTCAGAAAACCACCTTTTGCTCCTCCTAAAAATTCTAGTATTTTTACTGAAATCTGCTTACCTGGCTTCAGTCCCCTGGATGTAGCTCTACGTTCCTCCCATAAAGCTGCCTCCATCTCACTTCCATTAATCTTTCCACATTCATCTGACCTTCTGATGTCTCATTTATTTTGCTCTGTTTACATTTATTTGCAAATCCCTCAGGCCAGGAGCTGTCTGTATTAAGGGTACAGGGATTGTCCAGTAGAATTTCAGTATGTAATTTTTTGAGTCTACAAAAAATGGCATCTCCAATCATATAGGCTGCTTTTACAAGTTGCTCTGCATGTGACTTGAGCCAACTTTCAAAAACAAAGTTAACATCTGTAACAAAATAATATAAATATCCAGTTTTATCAGAATTTGGCTCTATAATAACCAGAAAATATGGGAAAATATGCAAAAATTCTGTTCTTCATATCAAGCACAAACACTTGAAGCATACTGGGTTATTCGTCATCTCTGCCAGGCTCTACGGTGCCTGCATCCATTTCTTACCACCCACAAGAGCTGTTTTCAGAGTAACCAGACTGAGTCATTAGTGTCCTTAGCTGCAAATTTTGCTCTTTGAGCTTCAAGCTGCCTCTTTGCGTGGTGCATTTGTGCCGATTCACTGGGGCGTGGATCATTTGTTTTATCGATGCATCCACGGGACAAAGGGCTGAGTGGAAGCGAGCCTGGGGTTGGGATATCGAACCTTTTTGTCTCTGGAATCATTGCAGCGTGCCCCGGGCTGGCAGGGGACAGCAGCCATCCCAAGCCAGCGGCCTTTGTGCAGTGATTTGGAGGTCATGACTCTGCTCAGGGCAGCCGGGTGTCCGTGCTGCGGGAAACTCACCGGAGGGACCTCTGGAAGATGCTCTGCTGCTGTTGGCCACGCAGCAGGGCAGCACAGGACCTTGCCTCTGGGGGATAACGGGCCTGCTTCTCTCTCCTGTGCCCTGCCAACAGGCCCACTGCCTGCAGAAGGGGGCAGAGAGAATTTGGCCATGGCATCATAAATTCTGGACCAATTGTTATTGTTCTACTCATGGAAAACACAGAGAAATCAACTGTGAGAGCAAAGCCCTTCCTCATTTCCTATATTGCATCAATTTCCAGCTTACAGTGGAACCATGAAATCTCTTAGTTTTATTATAAAATCACTAAACAACCAAGAGGCTGAGCCCCTGCTTTAAGTGGAAGCCTCAGTGCAGCCTCATCTCTGAAGCTGCTCTCCATTTCTGCAATTACCCATTTACAGTCAACAGGAGAATGTGATACAGTGGCCTCACAGACACGTGGCTGTTATTGGCAGCACAGTAGACTCAGCTGGTAATTTGCTTTGCTTCTGGATGTTCTCTACAACAGGTCAGCCATGGAGAAAGGGAGCATTTCCAGTATGACGTTCTTGCAAACCAGTGGCCTGTACAGATGATTAATAACAATAACACAGCAGTTCTGGTTGGCAGGAGAAGCTCTTCAGCTTTGGCACGGAAGTGCCAAGAACCGAGTGATTGGGAGTTCTGCATATTGTGTGGGTACAAAAGCAAGGTGTAGTTCTGTGGCTCCAGGGTGTGAAAGAGGCAAGAGGGTTATCAGAACAAACCACGTCTTCTTTCTTTAAAGCCTAAATCTTTCTTTAAACAGCCCGTCCAAAACCTCATCTTTTAAAGCAGATGTATTTTATTAAGGTTGAAGGTACAGACTAGGTGCTAGAAAATTTTAGCTTTACTGCTGTTTCTTGCAGTGATTCCTCGCATTCCCATGTCCAAAAAATATGATTGTTCAAAATCTCTATTTCCATACCAGTGAAATGGGGACCACACATCTCTTAGTCACAGCAGGATTATGACCTTGAATGAATTAGTGTCTCCAGAGTGCTCTGGTGGTAGGTGCAAAGTCTTTCTGTAGGAACTCACAACTGCAGCTAGAGAACAGTTTTTTGTGGTGAATGCTGAGGTTAGAAAGGTGTGAAGATAATTTAATTTCCAAATTCTGCAGGCCTTGATGCATCCTCAGAAAATCTGTGAATTCAGGCCCTTACTGCTGAGTGGTCAATCAGGATCAGACTCTTCCATGCTCTTGCTGAAACCAATCAGACTATGCCCATAATAATGTAACACTGCTCAGAAATCATGGTGGACACAGGTTCTGGGAATTATTTTTTATCCTAGACATCTTGAAAGACAAAAATAATTCTCCTGCCTTTATCAACAGGAACTCTTTTTCTGGGAGGATCTCTTATTTGCTGGTTGAAAGCTTTTTACCCTACAAAAAAAAAATAGCAATCTCCTCAGGAATTGTGGAGTTCAGCTCAGTGTTGCACTGCAGCAAAAGCTCTTTTGCTGTTTCAGAGTTGGAGATCTTCAGTGGGCCCACGTGTCTATTATGACTGATTTCCCACTTTTATCTAAGAGTTACTTAATCTAAGAGATTCCAGTGGGATAAATGGAACAGGAGTGAGGGTGACAGTATGCAGCTGTCAAGGTGAAAAGAGAGAAAATACCCACATATTGCACTAGGCAGGCCCTTAAAAAATGTTCAGGCCTTGCCAGGAAAGATAAGGGTCCCTCTGTAGCTGTAAAGTTTCCATGAAAGAAACTGTAAGTGCTGCAAAAGTTGGGGAAATGGTCTTACAACCCTGTGTTTTGGGAATGGTCTCCAGGCTGTGGCATTACTGTTTATGTTCCTGGTACTGCCCAGTCTTAGTGACACAGACACTGCCTGCCTGGGCTCCCTCTGAGAACAGCAGTAAAACACATCGCTGTATCCTTTGGGGTGCTTTGATGCTGGGCTGGTGGATGAGGATTTACATACACTGCTGACTGGGGATATTTAGGGATCTAAGGCAACAAGTGTGTTTCTGGATATTGGTCTTTTCCCCCAGATCTATTGTATCCCACTTGGGAAGAGCAGGGAACCACAGCGAAAATGCGACCTACTCATACAAATAACCATTGATTCCAGCTCTGAGGGGTATGAAGCTGTGAAAGAGGATGCTACAGCTCAGGATTCATTATTTTGAGGGTGTGGGAGTTGTTCTTAAAACTGCTGCTTCTCTTGATGGATATAAATGAATTACCCCCAGTTCTCTTGCCAGGTCAGGATTTGCTAAAAGCTCTCACTCCAGCAGAACCCTCAGGGATTCCTGAATCAACTTTTAAATTAAGCAGGGGAATAGGATCTGGATACTGTGCCTCTCATTGATCAGGTTAGACACTGCCTTTGTTTCACTCCTGACTCTTTAAAATGGATTGGGATTGTCAAACTTGTGTTCCTGGAGCCAGTCACATCAATAACCAGCGTTTGTGTGGGAATGTAGGGCTGAGTAAGGGGTTTTCCATACCAAGTTGAATGTTTGAGCTCAAGAACCACAGACAAAATGTGGCAGCCTCATTTAAATCTGCAAAGACCCAACATTAGCTACAAGACTGCTTCGTGTTACACCACATCTCTGAATAGATGTACTTTTATAGAATACCTCACGCTGAAAATCTAATTAATTGGAGAACAGTTATCACATTACCAGCCTGACTGAATTTTTTTTTTGTGAAAAAATGTGTGTTTAAAAGTCTAAATGCTCCTATTACAATGATTAATTATCTGCAGAAAATTGAAATCACACAAGAAATTATCAAGAAAGAACATTTAGACATCATCTGTCTTCCTAAAAACACTTGTCTGAGTGTATAAAGAAGAATACTATTGCAGCATAGGTGCTGGCTACTTGGGATAAATTTTTTCTGCCTTCTCTTTAAGTGCATTCTTGCTACAATTTTTTTTTTTTAATATATATAGTGCCTAAATGGATAAAAGATATATTGATTTTTTTTAACTAGAGCGATTCCCTGGAGAAGATTGATTTCCCTGCTGCTTCAGATGCAGTTTAATTTTTGTGTTACTTATGAAATAATGAGAAATTGACTTTAATGGAGAGAAGCAATGGCGCAGAGCACTGGTGATGTTGCAGAGCGTGTGTCAACAAGGAGCCTCGCCTTGCGTATTTATGAGCTGTGACAGTGTCACGGGGATTGCAGTTTGCAGAAGGCAACATTCCCAAATCCAGAACCAGTGGAGCAGACACCCAGCCACCTATTAATCTGTGTACTCTCACTCCTTATTATCTGAGGGTCAGGGCTTATTAATTATATATGACTTGATGATGACATATCTTGTAAAAAAGAAAGCAGCATATAGTGAAACTTGATAGCTTTACATTAGGCAAGATGGAGATGGGTCTTTTACAACCCAGCTTGGGGTTTGGAGAGTAAAATTTGCTCCTGCTTAGAGAGTTGTACAAACTGGGAATATATATGCTTTTTAAATAGAAAATTAGCAAGGGATTAGGCCTCTACCGGTCATTTCCAACAGATTGAAAATTACAGGAGGGAAATAAACAGCATCTGGTTCTTTTTTCTTTGGAAACTAAGAAAACCAAAACAAGAAGTGGCAAAGAAAAAAAAAAGAATGGTTATGTAGATTACACAGGGTGCTCAGACAAACCCCCCAAAAGCCAAGCTTTCCTGGCTGACATTAGGCAGAGCTCACACTGCAAGCATTACCTCCTGACAAAGAGCAATTTACAGCATCACTGGACTAGTGTGGAATGGGGAGCAAGGGGATGGAAACACAGCTTGAGAGTAGCGCCACTTGTTTAAGCCAGCCTTGCTCTGGGAGCCAGTGTGCCACTCTCAGAACTTTGTAAAACTTCTGTCCACTAAAATCTTTGGCTCATTACACAGAACTCAATATCACGGTCTGAATTAAATCCATTTATAGTAGCTTTGGAGGAGATCAGGGCTGAGTGGAATGCCTTTAGCAAAGAAACTGAATGTTAGTAACCATCCCAGTGTGGCCTGTGCAAACAGCCAAAGAAAATAACAGTGAAATAAAAATAAAGCACCTGTTTCTCCTGTCTTGTACATGTAAGAAGTCCTAGGTTCAGCCTTGAACTGATCCTTATATATGCTCCCAGAATCAAGGGCCTGAGTCATATGTCTGAGCATGGCAAGATCAAGTGAAATTGATTCTCAGAATGAATATTATCTTTTGGTTTTGAAATATTTTCAAGAGTAAGATTGAGGTTTCTGTTGCCCTGGAAAAACTTCCAAACCAGGAGCTCCCCTAGTGTTCTCAGTGCCTCCATTCAGCATGCTCAGAGATGCTTATACATAAAATAATGAAAAGAAGAAAGAAAAGAAGTCAATGTTCAGACACATTAATGGTCACACATAAAAGAGTAAATGAATTTTGTGAAATACTCTCACTTTTTTTTTTCTTTCTAATCGTTAAGAAAGATTGTGCTGATGCCATTAATAAATAAAAACCAGCTGAGCGCATTTTGGAGTCACTGTGGAGCTTTTTATCACCTGAGAAAGCCCAGCCCTGCTGCTGTAATTACATGATGCATAGCACAGTTGTCTCACCCTTCTTTCTCCTGAAATGAACAACCAACCACTCTGCCACACCTGCTGTATTTAAACAACTGATACCTCCAAACAATCACTTGGTGCTAATAATGCTCTTAAAAAATATTTATTACAAATAGCGATGTCCCTGTATCATTTGTGCTGCAAATGAAGATGCATTCGTTTCTGGAGAGCACCACCATCAACTTTCATTGTGTCCACCCAGTACGGTGAGTCCTGACATCCCCAGTGTGCCATGTGAACTTTCACTGAAAGCCTGAACCAGCTTTAAAGAGATACTGCCTGCAGCTGCTCTAAATTTTAGAGTCAAATCTCTGTAGCCACAGGTTGCTCCCTCCAAAGCCTTCCTTTCTTAAACAGAGGAAATCTTGTATCTGATTGTATTTTTACAGTTACCTGGCACATAGTCCCCTTCTCTTGGTGTGAAATTCAGTATTGTATTCACCGCCCAAACACCTCACTTCACTAGCTAAAAGATCTAAGGTTGCAGAAAAGAAAAAAAGGCTTTTGGGGGAAGATTTGCATAGATTGGTCCTTGTTGAAGAGATCTAGTGCTGTGTTTGGTTTGGGACCAAAAAAAATGTTGCAGTTTCTGGCTTGTGACCACAAGTGGCTGTGTTACCGTAGTTTAGTGACTCTCCATTGTTTGCTGTTTGTTGGCTTCAGGATTAATTTGTCTGGTTTCACTTCCCACTGTGAGGGCAGAAGTGAACACACGGCTGGTGACTGCAGCTCAGCTGTACCTCCCCGTGCAGTAAGTCCTTCATCCTGGGTGTACATCTGTGCCTTAGTGCTGCCAGAGGGAAAACACCATTTTTGGGCTCCATGGATATGAATGCGCCCCTAAAAGACTGATTCACTCAGAGACTGCTCAGGGGCTGTGGGGCTGAGGCACAGAGTGCGCCAGCAGAAGCTGAGAAGGCTTTGTTCAGCCTGGAGGGGAGATGACTCAAGAAAGACCTTTTTGGTGTCTACAAGCACATATGGGAGGATGTAAAAAACAAGGAGCTCAGCTCTCCTCAGAGGTTTGTGGCGACAGGATTAGGTGCAACAAGGCACATACTGAAAGACGGGAAATTCCAGTTAGATGTAGGAAAAGCTTTTTTACCATGGATGCCATCAGATGGTGGAGGCTGTCCAGAGCATCTGGGGCACCTCCACTTTGGCAGTGTTCAAAATTTAGCTGGACATGGCCCTGAGCACAGGATCTAGTTGGATGTGTTTTACATGGTGGGGTAGACTAGAGACCTCCAGGGTTACCAGAATTACTCTGTGAGTAGTAACAAATCCCACTGAAGATTCAAAATCCAGGAGGTGAATAGCACGTTTTCTCTGGTTGGTTCCCCCACCTGGTGTTGATGGTCTGGGCTCATGGTATTACCAAGTAGTGTCTGAATTAGGGTAGATGTGGGTGTCTCAGAGGCAGATGGAAATCACAGGTGGGCTGAGGAATGAGCAACTCACAACATGGCACCATGCCTGCTATGGGGCAGGACCTTGGGGTTGGAGGCTGGATGGGCTGGGAAGAGGTAGAGGAGTCCTGCTGTGACCTGAAGCAGACATTGACTCCAGTGAGGGCACAGGTGATGGGATTTCATCAGCTATTTATCAAATCCAGTTCTAATGTTTTTTACTTCCTTGGTATCTTCAGGTAGCTGAAGGATGTTGCATTTTTTGGCTTATTTTGAGCACTGCTCCTTGAGCCCTAGCCCTAGAGCTGGCCTCCAGCTGCCATCCTGCACACAAGCCAGCTGCTCAGTGTCACAGTTTTGTTGACACCCCATCAGCAGAGCCACACTGGCATGCCAGACCCATTTCTGAGCCTGCCAGGACCTTTCAGCTGTTTCCCCAACTCTCCTGCCTGTTTCAGCTGCTCCCAGGCTCTTGCCTCTTTTGGATGTATGTCAGTGCAAAGAGAGACCTCAGAGCTTGGAATGGGAGGGGAGACATGAGCTAAATCAATCTTCTTCTGTCAATAAGTTCAGAGCTTTCTGTACCAAAAGTGGAAGCTTTCTCCTTGCTGGTAGGAGGATGCCACTTCTGTGTCCTGCTGTGTGGTTGTTAAAATATGCCCAGGAAAGCTGTATTGCAGGCAAAATGGGCAAGGCTCTCAATGAAGGCTGGAGCATCTCTTTGGAGTCAATGTATTGCTGATTTGCTCTCAGAGTAAAGAAATAACCCATGGTTAAAACAGCCCTGAAGTAAGCAAATGTTTTCTGGACAGGCTCTTAAAGACCTTCAAAGGCAGCTAAGACCTAGGGAATGAAATGAACCAGGCTTGCCAGGAAATCAATATCCACAGGCTGAATTTTCACATTTTGAAAATGCAGCCAGTTGAGTGCTTAACCATCATTGCTTGTCCTCAGCCAAGTGCTCCAAAATATTTGGCATGTATTTTCTTGCCTACCAGCTTTATGTCTACTTTTATTAACTCCCTTTGCTGCTCCACAGTTGCTGTGAGGAGCTTTGCAGCTCATGTTTTCAAAAAGCAAAAGTATTTATCATGATGTTTTCTTTCTGGAGTTTTGAAACTTGCTTTATATAAAAATTTCAAAGTACTCTGGGCACCCATCAGTTCAAACTAAAAAGAATTTATCTGGGATCGGAAAGAGGTGTACCATTGAGCTTCTGCTGTTATTTATGATCAACATCAGCAGGGAGGATTGTGGGGAAAAAATTTTTGAAATTTCCTTCATTTTTCTACTGCACCTGTATTTTTTTACTTTTCCCTTTTGGATCCTGAACTCAGTCTTGCCCTGCTCCGTCAAACTCTGTGTGTCAGGTCCTCCCAGGTGGGCTGTCCTGCACTTGAGGCAGTTTGCCTGGCATCAGCATATGAAGCTCCAGCACAGCAAGGAGCACTGTCCTGCTATTGGACCAATTTCTTCTTATCCCAGGGAATTTCCACATTTCCCACCTAATTCACTGTAGCCCTGAAGAGCATAATCCTTTGCTGCTATTGAGGAAAAAAAAAAAATCAATATTCAGCTTACTTACTAGTAGAATTGATACTCAGCAAAACTAATCTGAAGTCATCAATTGAGAGGCTCTGGGTTTTCACATAACCTTAATTTTTTCAAGATACTTTCCTCAAATTACATGGACCCACTTGGTCTCTGACAGCTCAGTTGAAGTTGTCCCGGGTTTCCCCAAAATAAGAGGGCCTTTTTTTGTGTGATCATGGGAACTTCAATATTCTTCCCAAAACTAAAGGGCAGGAGGTTATTTGAGCTGCAAAGCACTGAAGGGAGCAGAGGCTGTAGATGTTAAATGGAACTTGCAGAAGTAATTTGGATGAGACGTGTGGTGCTGGCTAGCAAAGCTGTTAGGAAACCACTCGGGTTTTCTGCTAGGCATTACACATTCCCAATTTTATAAACTTTGCTGGAATCATGCTAGCAAAGTTAAATGCATTTCCAGGCACAACCCAGCTGATTTCATTTTAATAGCTGCATCAGATCTCTGCTTGTGGAGCTGGACATTGGAGCCTGGGGCAGGAGCTGGGGACAGCGTGTGTCCATTCTGGGGCGGCTTTCTGCTCTCTTGAAGGCTGTCCGTAAAAAAAAGATAAATGCTGGTTGTACTCAGCTATTTCTGTAATAGGAGGATAAAGAAGGAAAGTGGAATAGAGCAAGCCAAAAGCAGAAGGAAGTAGGATCAGGACTAGGGAAGTGTTAATTGTTCCCTGTCTCTTTGGGATGTTTGGAGTGAGTCTATTGCCCATAAATTTCATGATGCCGCAGCACCCTGGTAATAAACTCCATCTTGGGCAGTAAGACAAATGGATCTGAGGAGTACTGTAATACTTCCTTGGCTTCAGACCAGTGTTTTGGGTAGACCTGTATTTTCCAGTTCTTCACTGACGGAGCTGGAGGGGACGGCTCCTGGGTGGGGCAAGGCCAAATCCCCATCTACCCTGAGTTAGTGAGTGATGTGGGATGGGAAAGGTTGGGAGAGAAAGGTGGATTGCAGCCAGTTCCTCCTGTTGTCGGTTTGCACATGACAGGAGCGGAGTGTGGGTGCTTGGCAGGAGTTGGATTTAGGTAACGTGGTCTGTGATGTGGCTCTCCTTGACCAGCCAAGAGCATCCTGTGACTCTTCCTGGGGTGGGTTGGTGGCCAGTACGACGCCGACACTGCAGGCAATGCTTGGCCCTGGGCAAGAGTTTGCCAAGGTCTTCCCCTTGCATTCTCCCTGAAGCTTCAGTCAACCTCAGACAGCTACCTGGCAAACAGGAAGGTTGAACAGGTAGGAGGCACAAGGGGTGTGGTGAAGACCCCGTCTGTCACCCATAAACTTCTTTGTATGGCATTGTGATGATTGATCACAGCCTACACACCCCAACTGTGTCATATCCCTACTCATTCTATGTGAAATGGGATCATTCCTGTTCAGCATGAAGGCCACTTGGCCTTGGCTGTTATTCAGAGGATTTTGCTGTTCATGGTCTTGTTGTTCATGGTAATCTTGGTGCTGTGGAAGGCACAGGGAGCTGAGGGGGTCTGCCAGTAGTATTTACACTGCCGTGCTTGGAATAAGGAGTAAAACCAGACATATAATTCATTCCTAATATTACACTACGAAGCTTTTTCCTGCTTGTTTCCCTGTGGATGTAATTAGTTGTGGGAGCTCTTTTTTAAAAGTAATTACACCATTAAGCATACTTTGGCTTCAACAACAAAAATGCATGGTTGGGCTCCATAATTACACCTCTTAATGACGTTACATAATTGTACGTAAGAGTCTATGAAGCAGACAATGCTTGGGCTCCCTCTGACTCTCTGCTGCTTTGATCTCCAAAACAGTTGCTGGGAGTGGAAACTCTGCATCCCTCGTCTGGGTGAGTTGTGCTTGGAGAAGGTGTTTTCTTCCCAGATCCACTTCCACTCAGTGTGAAAAGCCACTCGAGTTCATAACTAAGAAATCAAAGCCAAACAACATGAGCCTGGGAGCTGCCTAAGTGGCTCACTTCCTCTGGGTTTCTAAAAATGTACGTGTCCATGAGACATGTTTTTGTTCCTATTTCTTCTATGCACAACGTTGCGGAAGCTTTAAGTAAAATCTGTCCCTAAATAGGCATCCCCGGGATGTGCAGCTGCCAAAACAAAAATTAGGCAACCAAAATGGGCTGCTGCCCTGAAAATAATCCAGCCTGCTATCTTGTTCTTCTCATTATAATCCCTTCTATTTAGTTTCCTTGACACATTTTTTTAAGGAAGACTGTGCCTGGCCAGTTTCTGACTTGCTGGCAGTGCCCATGTGAGCACTGTGCCAGGTAAATTGTCCAGCTATAGGGATTGCTAGAGGATTGGACCTCCTTTGGACTGTCAGCCAAGGTTTATAAGTTGGTTTTGTGTTCCTTGGTGGCTTATCTTGGTTCTCCCACAGTTCCCCTTTTGGGAAACAGTGCAATGAGGGGTGTATCTAGGCTTGTACAATTAAATTACATATAGTTCTATGAAAAAGCAAAGCTGGAAGTAAAACTTTGCAATAGCAGCATCAGCTGATTGCATTTACGTTATCTGTCTGTGAGAGCACTCAGTGGACTGTCGAGGAACTTCTAGATTAGTCAGTTCTATCTCCTTGTAAAACCACCTGATTCCTTCTTCTAAAATACATTGCTCTGCAGTTAGGCATTGTGTAATCATGTGGTTTTCTCACACATGAGCAAAATAAATGTCTGCTTACACAGGACTGCCCTTTTGATTTGGAGAAAAAATAAATACCACCGATGCTGTTTCAAGGTCTGTGTAACTTGTCTGCAACAGTATACAGTTGTCTTAAAAGCATTAAGAATACTCTCTTTCAATTTTCCAGAAAGTATTCCATATAGAAATGCTCAGTTTTGAAGCAGATGTTTTCTGAAAACTATTTTGTTAATCTTGTCATGGAAAGGGTTACGCTGCATGCCTCACATCTCAGAGAAAAGCACGCAGTAATGGACTTTTTATAGGGTGAGGAGACACCAATTCTGAATTTAGAGCCATTCTAATATTATTCATTATGTTCTCTCCATCTGAATTTTTATGGTTGGTTTGGTGGCCTCTTTGTTCTCTATCTGATTCTCTGAAACTGCCTGAAGAATTGTAGTTTGTTAAAGACTGCGCATCTCTGGCAGCAGTCAGTGGGTTTGCAGACAGAAGTTGATCTCTGCCATCAAATAAAACATAGACAAGAAGTTTCTTCTGTTCAGAGAAGAATATGAAGGGCACAGAAGAGGCTGTGCTAGCCTAGCTGGTGCCCCCTGAAATGCTGGTATGGAAACTGGAGCTTTAAGTGCAGCTGCACTTTGGTTCCTGAAAAAAAATGGTCTGGTGGTTCTTTCCTGTTCCTTGGCAGCAGTGCCAGGATGAACTATGTTCCTCCATGGTTGTGTACTTGCTTGTGTCTGTGGTGAATTAAGTCATGTGCACTCAGTAGTATCAGAGGTGGTAAGACTTGATATTCTGCTGTAAATTGTTTGTGTTTTGGAGCCTCAGTCAAAATTCACAATGGAAAGTAATTTAGCAGATTCAGGACACTTCTTTTCATGTTTTTCACTGAAAAGAGACCTAATGTGTGCACTAGCAATATTGACCAGCAGGTTTCCTACTAAGCAATGTGAGCCTGTGAATATTTTGCCTCTGCCTCTGCCCTGTCACTGGCTCCACATCGAGCACACCATCCAGTTCATGCCCTGGGCCTACTGCAAGAAATCTTTACTGGAGGTGGATCATTGCATATAAGGTTTTCCCAGAATGTGAATAAAGAGCATGGGAACAATTGCTACCGTTTTTCAGCTCTCATCTCTTTCCAAACTAAATTAAAACTTCATGCTTTGGCTGGGCACTTTTCGATGTCATTGTGCTGCCACTGAGGTCTGTACAGAGCTGGGCAAAGAAGCAGGGCTGGGAGCAGTAACCATCCTGCATATTCTGCAGTTTGGAGGGGAAGAAGGCGACTGCAACTTTCCAGTGGGATCATCTGTTCTGTGTCTTTGAACGTACCAAAAGTGCACAGATGAGTATTGCACATGGCATATATATATGTGTATATATATATACTCCAGCCGTAACTGTTTTGCTCTGTTGGAGAAATATGGCCACAAACCCAGAAGAACAGCACTTTATTTTGGCACAGGTGAAGTTATGAATGTGTGGCACGACTGTGGTGTGTCTAAACTCTCAGCTTAGTGAAAAATTTGCAGCACTGTGAGTAGTGATGGTAGGTGTTGCTACAAAATCTAGATTTTCTCCTATAATATAGGAGCCTCCATATATGCAGGCTGCTCTCTATAACAACAAAGCCTGTCAGTGGAACTGCCAGTTATACAAAATAAAGGAAAAGGAAGTTTGAAGCAGGTCTCAGAGCAAGAAACATCAGTGATACTTAGAACTTTTCTCTCGCAGGAAGTGGCATCCACATTGCCTCTTCTTGAGAATTGTGTTCCCTGCTCTGGAGTCCTACATACCACCTGTAGATGAGTGTGCAGATCTGAGCCAAAGGCATGTAATCCCATAGATTCAGCATGGAGAGTGATGTGCCTCAGTTATTAAACTGGATACTGATCTAAGCATCTTTTCCGATAGATGGAAAAATCTCAAGTGTGATCTCTTCCTCATCACTTGTCTTTTACAATATCTCTTCCCACCCACTCTCCCCCTTCTCTGCTTATAAATGTGCAATTTCCTGAAAAAAAGATTTCCCCATCACTTTTATTTTTAGATTTTTGTTTGTTTACCAGAATCTGTCTGAAGCCTGGCTGGGATAGCAAGCAATTCAGTATCCACTCATTGATTTCCTAGCTCTCATTAGCTTAAATACTTACTCAAAGCAGGGGGTAAGGAGATCTTCATTGTTTATTTTAAGAACATTTAGTTTTAAGATGGCCTTTTGCATTATGTTGTATCTGAATCAATTTTAAAAGGGACCATTTATAGTCTCATTCTCTTTAATGTTTACTTTTTGGCATGAGTGTATGCTTGTTTCTGTTTTATAGTACTTTGAAACGGAAACTAAGTTAGATACAGAAATTATTGAGCTCACTGATCATTTGCCAAAAAAACCCATGACATAGAAGATCCATGTAACAAATTAACCCCAAGATTTCCCTGAAAGATGCCCTTTCCTTTACCAGAAATAACGAACATGGAACAAAGTAATGATGAAACTTATTAATTTGGTTTTGAGGAGTGACTGCTTTTTGGAAGGCAGTGTGACCTAAGGAAGCATTAGTAAACCCTGAATTCTCTTCCCAGAACTGATCTTTTATGCCCTCAATTGAGTGATTCAAATTTTCTGAGAATCTAAAAGTTGTCTTTTTTTTTTTTTGCAAAATCCTTTCAGATCCATAGGAAAGTGCTCTAGGAGAGCCCAGATGAGAACATTTATGTCAGTAGTGTGATTTGAGCCATGATTAACCCTTTTGCCTCTGCTTGGGCTGGAAACATAGTCACTACGGAGTCCATATAGCTGAGCAATATATTTTATCCTGTTTGGTTTTTATGGCTTAGATCTGGATTTTCCTAATGCCGAGGCAAGCTTTTAGAGACAAAGAGAATCAATTAGGAATGCATTTTTCTAGAGGCAGACACAGCCTCTTGTTGGAAGGTCCAAAAAGAAGAATTGGCTGCTGAAATTGGAACAAATAAGCAGTGCTAGATATGTATACCTTCAAAAGTTGGTTATTATTTAAATTTGAGACAGAAATGAGAGAAACTTGGAAGTAAGGAAATTAGACACAATATGGAAATGTTGCAGTCACCACTTTGCAAAATGTGAAATGCAAGTATCTTTACTGCTATAGCACCCAGCTCTCTGTCTTTCCCTCCTCTCCTGTTCTCTTCCCATTTCTATCTGGAAATTATAAGACTACTTTGTATTTCTCAGTCTGGATGGTGCATGGAGTGGTACACAGAGCCTCAGTGACTGGTAGGCTATAAAAAGCATCTTTAATATTCTGCGATTTTCACTTTTTAGTGAGCCTGAATCTTTAACAGGAAACTAGTGGTAGATCAGGAGACATCTTTAGATCGAAGCTTGCACTGTAGATATCTTGTTGGTGTTCAATCAAAAAAAAAGTGTGTTTTCTGTAAAGAAGTATAAAAGATTTCCCTGGGATCTGAGGCTCAGGTGTCATCATTCAAGATGCCAGATCAGTTATTGAGGAGCTTGTACAGCAGCTGTCCTCACTGACATCTGTTTGCTGCAAAATACAGAGGAAAGAGAAGATGAGCAGATTGTGAATGTACATCTACACAAGGAATGTACTTTTTTTTGGTTGTATTATGAAAATTGCAAAGGTCAGGCTGCAAGTGAGAATAATTTATTACAACAATTCTGCAGTAAACAACTAGCCAGAATACATAAAATTTCACTAGAGGAAGATTTTTTTAAGCAGCATATTTTTTATTGGGAGAATATAATTGCAAATAAATGCAGTATTCTATAAAATATTAGAAGGGCAGAATGGCATGCTTCCATCTTTTGGTCCTGAAGTCTGATGAACATATATTTGAACAGAAAAGGAGGAGGGAAAGAAGAATAAAAGATCCATGGCATATGCATGGGCAGATTATTTTCATCTTGCAGTTGTTATGTTTCTGTGAGGAATCAATAGTGTCAGTTGTTTAGAAAATATGGTTGACACAGAAATGTGGGACTTAAAAGAGTAAAAACTAGGTTCTTAACTTGCCAACTCATCTTTTGATGCTGTCAGTCATCAGCAGCTGAGCAGAGCCTTGCTGAGAGCTGCTTTGTTTTTATTTTTCATCCTGGATTTACCTTGTTTTCTTTCTTCAGCTTCATAGTAAGAGACAGTCCCCACCCTGCAGAATTTGTAATCTAGATAGGATGTGGAAAAACAAATACTGAGTCACAAAGTAATTTAATACAAAATGTAAATGAAAATGTGGGTGTTCCAGGCTCCTTTCCACCACCCTGTGCCCCAGGAGATGCCACATTTTGTAATTATCAATTTCTTTCTGTAGTGCTTGTGGTGCTTCATGAAGCACCTGAGCAGAGACAGGCTCCCAGCCCTGCTTGGCTGACTGTCAGCTGAATCCACCTTCAAGGGAGCTGCTGATATGAGTGGCATTGATTTAATCAATAGCTACTCATGACGTGATTGATGTGAGGAAAGACAAAGTCCACCCATAACTAATGAGCCAAGTATAATGCAGCAAGGCCAAATGTGGTTATGCATTTTGCATGAGAGACTCATGGGGTTCAAAAAATCCAACAAAAAAAGGTGATCTGCAGATAAGGGACTGTGACCAGCATCAATTCCTTCTCCCAAGTGTCTAGGTGGGCTCCCTCTCCAAATGGAGTTTTGGGAATAGGGCTGAGGAGTTCCGCTACCCTGTAGCACTGCAGCACTGGGCAGCCCCTTCCATCTGAACCTGTGCTTAATCTGTTTCCAGTTGTCTGCATCCCCTCATAAGACTTATCTGAGACCAGCTCCTGTGTGAGTCTCACAGGTTTATATGCACAGGTCAGGGGCCTTGGTTTTGGTGCAGACTCCTCTCGGCGTGCCAGTGGCTGTACAAAGGTGTCAAAGTTTTTTTTTCTGTGAAATGTAGATTAAGATGATACTTCAGGTGGTAAAAGAGGTTAGACCAAGTTTCTGGGATCTCTGCCACTTAGTCATTGCTGTTCTGTTGGTGTTGCACTTCAAGCAATAAGTGCTATAGCTCAGGGAGTGTTTTGGGGTGAACAGCAGCTTTTAAAGCAGAATTTTAGAATTGCAGAATAGTACATGCCCTACAGAGAGCTGTGGCATGGACTGCTTTGAGAGTTTGCATTTTTTCATGCTGATGCCAGAAAAATTCAATCTTTTCCAGTTAAAGAGTCCCAGGAAAGAGTCTTTCTGTGTTCTTTAAAAAAGAGATTTGAATGAAGAATGTAGGAATCCCCTCTAAATGTACCTTCTCATGCATATTCTGTGTGTGTAGCTTCACTGCAAAGTGTTCATGAGTGCAAACTTTGGAGCTCTCCCTTCTTCCTTTAAGGATTCTCTGTATAGAAAGTAAAGAATTTTAGTTCACAGAAAACTCATCAGAAAATTTAAAATCAAGAGTTTGGGCAAATAAATATTGTTTGGATTCTCTTTGTTCGCTGGTTTCACTGGTTGACTTTTGAGCTTTTAAGGCTTAGGATTTCAAGCTTCTTCCACATTCAGTTGAGCAATTGAGAATTTCTGCTTGCTTTCTTTCTGTTCTGAACCAGCAGCCCAGCAGGATGGAGTGGAAAAAGTACATCTCTCTTGAACCTTAAGAGGGGTTAAGCCTCAGTCCTCCTATTTCACAATGATGAGGTACCCTCATACCCTCACTGCAGCTGCTGCAGAGAGCAGACCCTACTCCTGAGCATTAGCAGTTTTAAACTGCCCACTTGCATCTATCTGTTCCTTCTATCTCTCCCAGCAAGACATAATTCAGGAATGATGTGGGAGCCTATGGGTGTTATCCTTGAGACTGACTTGCTTCCATAGTGACATTCAGATCTCGTCACCCAGAGAAAGCTCTGAGGCTGCAGAGCTTTATTGCTGTGCCAGATCTCGTCTGGGTGTAGAGTGCCAGCAGTGCCGGCTGCTGCTGGGCCCTTCAGGGTCAGAGAGTGTAAAGGAGAGCTGCTCTTCGGGCTGGGATTGTTCAAGGGTCCACTTTCAATCCCACATACTCTGTGAGAAGTGAGCTTTGGATCAGACTGTGTAGGAAACGAGTCTGGAGTAGCCAAGCAGCCCCACACAATACAGCACCCAAGGTACCAGGACAGAGACAGGAGTGATTGCTGGAGGTTTTTGTACTACACAGTGGCCCAGGTTCAGCTCTGATGAAGATTTCTTGCCATCTACCTGTCCCACATGGGCCATCCACAAGGGCTGAAGTCATGAGCTTTATATCTAGGTGGTTCTGTACTCTTCTGAAATTACTTCATTTTTCTTCCATGTATGTATTTTATGTAAGTGCTTTGCTGATAATGAGTATTCTGAAATAGAGTATGTTCTATACAAGTCTATAAATCCATACATATATACAGTCTGTATTTATATAAACTGATACTGGAAAACACAGGACAATGCTAGCTGTTGGAATGTACTGGCACAGCAGTTTATTTCCCTTTCTTGCCATGGATGTTTTAGTCCGCTTGCCTTGCAATGGAGGGTGCCTGGGCTCTGGGAGCGAGGCTGTTCCTGTCTGAGGCAGCTGAGACCTGACCAGGACCTAGGAGAGCTCTCTGCTTTGATTCCTGATTTGGGCTGCTCTTTGAAACTCCCATTTTTCCAGATACGTTTTGAAGTGTTGGATCAGCCCCCAGCTGCTGGTTCCTAAAAAAATGTTTGACTTCACACATACACTTCCCTATTAAGTGTGCATTTGGCTAATGGAGTGCAGTGGAGTTTCCCTTGGTTCAACTACTGGCGCATTCTGAGCCTGATTGCTTCCAGTGTCTTTGGGACAGGTTTGTGCTTTCTGGAAGGAGCAGTCCCGGAGCAGGGATGGATTTACAGTACCTGACTACCAGATACTCATCATCAGAGCCACTGCAAGCTTCCAGGCTACCCTGGAGCCACAGTGGTGGAATCAGGGCTGGTTCAGATGCTCCTGAAATGTCTTTACAGTGACTAGCTTGGCCCCATTGTGTTGTAGGTAAGACGCAGGGCTGGTCACCGAGCCTGCCTGCAGCTCCTCACACAGCCTGTGTCTACCCAGCTGCAGGGCTGCAGAGGAGCCTCTTTGTGCAGCAGTCACCTCAAGGCAAGACTCAGGTCCGCCTTGGCTCACCTGAACGTCTGCATACAGTCTGAATAGCTGTCTTGTGTGGAGAATCTCCTTTTTGACCCCCACATCCCTTGCTGGATGCAGCTCTGGAGTTGGCCCTGTGTGTTTTCACTGCGGGGCTTGGTGGCATGTGAGGGGTTTTTCTGGGAGAGTGCTTTTGGCTCTGGCTGAACTTCCTTCCTCAGGAGGAGGATTGAAGGGACCAGCCCAGGCATGGGCCATTGTAAGAGGGTTAATGTAATTTTGGCTTCAGGCCTGAGATGTCGCAGTGATGGGAAGTGATTCCTTTAAAGAGGAAGTCCAATGGGAATAAAAACACCACTAAAACCACGGCCAGAACTTTACCATGGCAGGCGTCTGCAAGAGTCCTGAATGGGGGAGGGACCATGAGCCCTAAGCTGTGGCTTCCAAGAAGGAAACACAGCCCTGGTCTGCCAGCGAAGAGAAAAAGAAAAAAAGCAAAAGGAAAAGAAAAGTGGCTGGCAGTGGTCTCAAAGACTTTTAATTGTAAATCTTTGCATGGATATAGGAAGCCTGAGGATGTCTGGAATTGCTGCAGCTTGGCTGTGTAATTACGAGGAGCAGCTCTGTGCTTGTGAGCCCAGAGCTCTGGCATTTCTCTGCTTGGAGTTTTTGTTCCCCTGTGGACTGACACTTCTGCAGGGGTGGGTGTCACCGAAGTGGCATTTTCTGCAAAGAGCAGGAGGCTGATGTGTCAGAACCGTGTCAAACCTGCATGTTCCCTGACGTGGGCACTCATTCTGTGCTCCATGGAGCACTGAAGGGGCCGGATGAGCTGCTCTTACAGCAGCCACCCCCACACTGTGGGGTCAAGGAGAGGAGCCTATGCCTGTGTCCCACCAGGGCTCCCACTGGGAAATCTGCTTGCTTGTACAAGGTAGAGAATTTAGCAGTGACGTGTTTTTGCAGAGTTTGGTTTCTCATTAACCTGGGTGTAGCATCCTGGGTGGAAAATGATGTGGGAAGGCTGCTGGGAACATGCTGGACCATGTGAGGGGCAGGAGTGTCAGTCAGAGAAAGGGCATCTGTCGCTATGTTGAGCAAAAACAGTACAGTCTGAGGGCAGAAGCTGTTCAATAACATTTAAGGAAATCAGCCTTCTCTGGCAAGCAGAAACTTTCTAGGAAGCTGAAGACAAGTTTATCTGTAAATCTGTTTATTTTGGGGGGCTTATAGGAAGGATAATTTCATTGCCACGGCATAAGCCCTTTAGGATGAAAAACCCATTTCCTTGCTTAGTAGTAAGAACAGTGAATATTTATATTCCTCATTTTTAGGTGGGTTTTATTTGAAAATGAAAACTAATATGAATTTTTCTCTGAAATGTTTATCAGAAGTCTAGCTTTTTTTTTTCTTTATATGTTGTAAAAATGTAGAGAAGATGCAGTTTTATCTAGAACTATCCATGTTTTTAATATAAAGGCTTGTGGAAAAAACTCTTAAGCCTGCTTCAGTGCTGTTCTGTAGTAACCCATCCATTTACTTCAGAAGCTTCACTGATTTATTTCACAGTTACACTCATTTCCCTTCTTGGAGAGCCCTATATTTAATTATTTTTAATAACAGGAATATGAATCATATTATTCAGTATCTTACTATTACTCTTCATCTTTCCAAGGATGTCGGAAACAGAGAAATTTGTGCTTGGCATTTTGATGTACATGATGGAAACATAGGAGATTGAAATTTTCTTCAAGAGTATTAGGGGGTCACATAGATTTGTGTGTACTGCCTGCAAATTTAACTCAGATTTAAGTTGTGCATTGAGAGCCACATGAAATTAAAGCCCGTTGCAAATAAATGTGAAAGAAGAATCTGTGTCCTAAAGAACTCCAAGTGCTAGACCAAGGGTAGATCTATAGCCCAGTGGGATTTGGGGCCAGGTCTCTTGAATCCAGTCTTCAAACCACAAGACCATCCTTCCCTTCACATGGTGATTTAAAGCTTCAGGCCATTTTTTTCCTAAGTGTTGAGCGTGTACCAGTTCCTAGTAAGAAGAGATAGTCATGCAGTCTTGTACATTTTTTAAAAGGTGGGGGGGAAACAGTACACACTGAATATAATTTTCCTGGTAATACTGTGATCATTTCCAGCAGATTTTCTCAGCTACAAGTCAGTGTTTGTTTGTTAATGAAGTACAGCTCTGTTGTACTTCTATCCCCTTAGAATCTGCCTTTTTTTTTTTTTTTTGTTTTTACAGGCTGATCTCTGATATCGTGCCTTTAGGCAATATCCTGCAGACAGTTTCAGTTCCCTCCTCCAGGTCACACCACATAATGACTTGTGAGTGAAAAATAATTCAGATCAAGCAAAACAGGAAAATTCAATGCAAAAAAGTAATAGCACAGTTCTTATTCAGTTCTTTTCATACTATGATCTCCAAGGAATCCATGAAAGTGCTTTTATTTATTTATAGTCTTCAGATGGGGAAACACCCAGAAGGTCCAGAATCACTCAGCAAAACAAGAGTGAATCAGAACTAGGTTGTGATCTCAAATCTCCTGGCCAATCTCTTACCATGACTTTTTCTGAAATTATTGTTACCTAGCAGAAGTTTACATGGTTATTATTGGTGGGATTTTTTTTCCCCTAAGTGAACGGTGTTAATGTTGATAATTTAGTTTTCCCAGTGTATTTACCAAAGGGATGTGTTGAAAGATGGGACTTTTTTTAAACCGGGCAACTGGACAAATACCTGTCAGTGAGGAGATGTCATTGGTGTGGAGTGTCAGAGGTAGGGAGAATGTTTTGCACATTGGGACAGAATGAATTATCAGTGTCCCATGGCACACTTCAGCCAGAACACATGTCCCAAGTGTATCAAACAGTTCTGTCAAACTGATAAGGCCTGAAAGTTGTCCAGTAAAGCTATTTCATACTACGGATTGCCTAGGAACACATTGGCTTCTCATTTATTTACTGGCTGTAAATGTGAATTCTCTTCTGTGGTCCATGGTTCTTCAAAGGGAGTAGGAGAAAGAGGGTGTAAAATCTCCTGTTTTCCCCTCTGTATTATTAATCTGTAGAAAGTGAGGCATTGCCCCTTATGTCCCTTGTATCTGATTGGCCTGGTGTTTCTGGGGACTTGGCTGCATGCAACCCTGAGTGCTTTGCTAATTCTGACACAACACAGCCTGTTTAAGATAACGAGTTGAGGAAGCTGAAGGTTCATTCTTGCACTTTTGTGTTCTGTAGGATTGTAGAAAATAAAAAGGGTCATCAGCTGCCAGGTTGACACTGGACTTTCTTGCTTCTCCATGGCCAAGAGAAGCACACACACAGACTGTGTATCTGCAGATGCTGCTCTTGAAAGTGATCTTCACTTTTTTTCAGTATCTAGATAGGCGCTTTTCTGCATGTAAACCTATTTAGTCCCAGACAAGCTACTACTTGTCAGGAAAGGAAAGAAGAAGAGACACCTTAGTCGCAGCTTCTGCAGACATTCTTAAGGTTTTCATTGTGTTTTTGTCATTGTTAACAGAAAAATGTTGATTTTTTTTCAGGCGTGAATATTCATTGATTAATTCTCCTGATCTGTGCTTCTGTTTGTCCATGAGTGTGAAAAGAAAGATCAGGATTAGAGTGACCACCTGAATTTTCTGAGGAAATTGGTGGCATAGGGTGGGTCCAGTTTGGGGCTCCCAGATCTTTAATGGGGCCTGGCTTTGGCGGGTGGGATGTGGTGGCACGGGGCTTTGTGCTTATCTCATGTAGCATGTGAAGGTTCAGAGTTGTGCTGTTATCACTCTTCCTGTTTTTATCTTCCCCTCACTGACTTTCAGTATTGCATACTTTGACAGTAGTTGTTCTTACATAATCTGAAGAAAGAGGAAAAAATATAAATAAAATGTGATCTTTATTGCCCTGAAGACATTTTGGAACTCCTGAAAAAGACTGATTGCTGCCAGGGGTTACATCATGCCTCATGGAGACAGGCAGGAAAGGTAATTTTGCATACATATATAATAAGTAAATGCTCATTTTCATGCTCAACAGGTGATTCATGGGAGTCATGGCCCTGGAAAATCTGACATACCCACTCAGCTCAACAAAAAGTCACTGGAAATTGGCAAAAACAGGATAATAACATGGTGAATGTGGTCTAAGGCTTGCAATGGGACTTCGGCTTTTCCTTCCAAATTTTTCAGCATCATGCAAGCTAACTCAAACTAATTTCAAAAGCAGACTGATGCAGAAACCTGTGTGGAAATTGGTGTTATGGTAGGGTTGGAAACCCTGATAACCATACTCTGTGAGTATGGTTTACTTTGCTATAAGTCTGTTTACAAATTTGGAATAAAATAATCACATTTGGGTTTATGTTGATTTGGCAGCATCTACCCAGAAAGAAAAATTGTTGAACAGCTAAAACAACTTGAGGCAGGCAGACCCAGGCCATCTTTCCTGTGTAATCAAACCACGTGCCATGAGGAATTTGACCCAGGACAGCTTATTTTGCATCTTTCTTTGGTAAGCTCCTGGGGTTGCATTCTCTGAGCTGGGAGTTGTGCGGAAGTGTCAAAGGGAAAGATAGCTTGCTTCAAAATTAATTAGAGTGAGATAAGGGTTGTGAAATAGAGCTGTTCCTTTTGGAGCTGTCAGCGCCTCCCTCGTGCTTCCTCAGTGTTGCGTTGCCTTTTGTGGATGCTGGTGGCATTCCCAGTTATTAATCCCACTTTGTCATTCATGCCATCTACACAGGGTGTGGCGGAATCTCAGTGTACTCAGTGACGTTGAGATTTGGAATTTCTGTGCTCTAATGTGAATGTTTTCTCCTTTTGGCCTTTTGCTAGAAACCTTTGGGACCTGGTATGTTCTGAATATTACTTGTGAATTTCTCTGAACTCTGATAAATCCAGCCAGGATTTCACAAATCAGAAAATGGTCACCCAACAGGCCTTGCTGGCTTTAATACTTCTGGAGTGTATTGGAAGAGTTGTTTGGCTGAAGTGACTCCTCATTCCCTCCCACATAGGCAGCTGGTTTGAAAGTAGTTACTAAAAGTAATGGGGTTGTGGGAAGAACAATACTTTTATCTGACAGGTTTGGAAGTTACATAATTTCAATGGTTTGATGAGTGTGGCACCTATTAACCGTTATTGAATGGCTTAAAGAAACAATGTGCTGAGAAAGTTAGAGGTTAAAAAGATGAAGTTGGTGTCTATTACTATTTTTTTGAGCAGCCCCATCACCTCAGGCAGGAGCCTGTCTTCTCTCCTAATGGGACTCACTGTCCCTACGATATTTGGAATTTAATATGGGATGTTTGGTCTGTCACTGCCTCTGTTTTTTCCATCAGTTAAATGTAGTAATATTTGCCTTCTTTTGCAAAAGACTCTGAGATTTAAGGAAAAAAATATAGCAAACGAAAGTACTATTAATTATGGTTATTTTATTTAGTGTTTTATTGATTTAGTGCCATTTTACTGTCAGAGATTCTCAGGGAGAAATTTTGTAGAAATTCAGTATCTCCAAGAGAAAGAAAATTCACAGAGAATGAAGAAGTCAGAAAGAGAAAAAGGCCTCAGAGATTGGATCTCATTAAAGGAGATGATAGAAAAGAGTCTTAGACATCTTTCAAAATGTAAATCATACTTAGAGGACACATCTGAATCTAATGCAATTAGGCATAATGTGAGACTAATATACTTGTTTCAAATTATCTTATAATCAACCCCTTAACAAAAGCACTCAGTCCAAAACCAGGTAGATGATGAAGATGAATGATGAGAAGGAAAAAGTACTTGAAGTGATTGAAGAGTAGTAATGGTTTTGTTGTGGTTTAATGCTGCTGGCAACTGATCCCCATGCAGCCTTTCTCTCATGCCCTGCAACAGGATGGGGGAGGCAATTTGAAAGAGAAAAATTTGTGGATTGACCTAAGACAGTTCCATAGGTAAAATAAAGCTGAGCATGTGAGCAAAGCCAAAGAAGGAATTCATTCACCGCTTTCCAGGGGAGGAACAGGAGATTTTCTAACCCTTATTCTATACCATTTACATCATGCTTAGGTACCACCCTATCCAATTCAATCTCTTTAAGCACCACCCCCTTCCTATCTTTTGATATAAAACACAAGTGTAATTTCTCTAGTCCGTGGACCATTCCTGCAGAATGTCCACAGAACTCCCATAAAATGTGCACAGATGTCCGCCAGATGTCTGCTGAGTTCATTTGGTTCATGCCTTTGGGCTCTGTCTGTCATGGTGTTCAATTGGAACAGGAGAGGTGGTGTGCTGTGTGGAACTTTTGGGCACCAAAGCCAGCTCAGGTCAGGTTGCTTCTTGTGAGGCTTCTCCAAGACTACAGGAATCCCTTTACCAACTCAGATCACAGCTCACAACAATTAAAATGTATTTCCACTGCAGCCTCCAACCCTGGTGCCTTTGGGCCAGGGTTTGACACTGTAATGAACCTTTGCTCCTGCTCTGGCTCGCCCTTACGCACACACTGATGTTCCTGAGGGTGTATCTACTCCACGTGGAGCCTTATCTACGAGCCGCAGCCTCTCCCAGGGGTGTACCTGCTGTGGTGCAGACTTACCCCCAGCCACAGTCACCTTGAGGTGCACCTGTGCCCCCATGGGCCACAACCATGGCACTGACATAACTGAGATGGACCTGCTGTGGTGTGGACGTGTTCATGGCTGTGAGCACTTTGGGGTGTCCTGCTCCCACCTGTGCTCACCCCCGGGTCATGTGGGCTGGAGCTCACACTGGGGTCCCCGCCTGTCCAGTACAGCAGCACAGAAGCAGCAGCAATGCCCTGGCCATCTGCCAGCCTGATTGCATCACTGTTGCTGTTATCAGAATGTTCCCAGGCACAGCAGAGTAAGATGATAAGCCACACGTCAGGACAGCATGCAGTGAAAGCAAAAAAAGCAGTCACTAACGAGCACTAGACTCAAATACCCAGTGAGGGAAGCAAGCTCCATGGCAAGCACAGGAGTCTGCCAATTAATAGCTAATCAGTAGTAACAGCTATAAATTTGATCTAGCTTGTGTCAGTCAAATCTCTTGTTAACTTGAACTCTTTGAGCCCCATGTTGGGCATGAGAACAGACTCTCATGGTTTTACTCTGCTGACAACCCAGCTTCATGCAGCTCGCCTTCCCCCAATGGAATCGGGGCCGGGGGCAGAATTAGAAGAGAAATAGTGACAAAACTTAGAAGTTGAGGTAATGACAGTTCAATGGGTGAAGCAAAAGCCGCATGCACAAGCAACACAAACCAAGGAATTCATTCCCCGCTTCCCGTGGGCATATGTTCAGCCATCCCCAAGAGAACAGGGCTCCATCACATGGAACAGTGACTTGGGAAGACAATCACTATCATTCCAAATGTCTCCCCCTTTCTTCCTTCTTCACCCAGATTTATGAACTGAACATTACTCTGTATGGTGTGGGATATCCATTGTGTCAGCTGGGGTCAGCTGTCCTGGCTGTGACCCATCCCAGCTCCTCGTGCACCCCCAGACGCCTCGTTGGTGGGGTGAGGAGCAGAAAAGACCTTGACCTTGTGTAAGCCCTGCCCAGCAGTAATGAAATCCCTGTGTCCTCAATGCTGTTTCTAACACAAATCCAAAACACAACCCCATGTATAATACTCTGAAGAAAATTAACTCTGTCGGAACCAAAACCAGTACAAGTCTCCATTTCTGCTTGACTCCAGACAAGACAGTCTTTGTTCAGTGTCCCATGTTTCAGATGGAGGAACTGAGGCAGGGGTGAAAAAAGTTGTTTTTCCTCTGCATCAGTGGTGTTGTCCACATAGGGTGAGCATCACTTGGGCTCTTTTCTGGGGTTTGGAAGAGAAGAGATGTCAAGATAGGAATCATGCTACCATCCCTCACCACCTGTTGGCATTGAGCATATTGTCAGATGGGCAAAGAGTGATTCTGTTTGATGACGTTTACCTTTATCTTTTACATTTATGCATTTGTGATTTGGATGTGATTGAGTTTCAGTTATTAAAATACACATAGTTTTGACAAACCCAAGCAATTACAACTCCTCTGAGAAGTAAGATGCAATTATTTTTTCACTGTAATCAAGTAGAGGAGATGTGAATAGGACTGCATTTGGCAAGCGCTAGTCCTGCTGCTATAGACTCATATATATCATATCACACATACACACACATTATAAATAATGTATTTGAAAAATGCATTTCTACTCTTGTGGCCAAGGAACAGCGTCAATTTCGGTCATTTCAAGTTACATTAAGAGTGGCTTCTGAAATTAGACTTCCATGAAATGTGACACAAGAAGTCTTTTTTACTGGGAGCATTGCTCTTACTGTCCTAAAAAGAAATAAAAATACAAAATGAGTTTTGAGGGTAAATGTCCTGCACAAATATTTCTCTGTTCTCCTGATCTAATGAGCTATTTAAGTGATCTGCTGAAATCACCTTCTTATACTGATGGCTTTAAATTTTTTCTGGACTTACTTTTGATTGTTTGATTGTACTGATTCCATACACTGGATGGAAGAACAATAGAATCAATTTTATTCCAAATGTGGTAGATCTTGGCAGCTTCTTTTTTTTTTTTTTTTTTTTTGATTTTAAGGTTGTGTAATATTGGAGAAGAAGACAGGGTGCGTAAACTATATTTCAGGTTGACCAAGTACTTAAATACATTGATTTCCCTTTGCTTTTGGTATATGGCTTTGAAGTCTTCTAAATTACTAGTGTCCTTGGCAGTCTTGTAGTATATCAATTTACATTTAGCATTGTGTGACTAGAGAAGTCATCAGTGTATCACAATTGTCCACTGAATTTACTTCAGGATGGGAATGTGCACAGGGCAAAGCTACCATCTCCAGGAGGATACGTTGCCATCTCTGTAGGAGGCCTCTACAAAGGGACAAAGGATTAAGACAGCAGAGAAAACTGATTTTGACACCTGCCAAAAGAGATCTGAGACTCACAGCAGAAAGAGGTTGCTACCCCTCATCTGTGCTGTGAGGGGCTTGTAAACCTCGTCTGAGTACTTGGTCTGGTCCTGAGACCTTGCTGAAATTAAGGCATGAAAAAGTAAGAACAGGAGCAGGAGGATGATATTACCTGTACCTTGTGCCCTGTTTGGAGGATCTGGCATACAAGACATACCTGAGTCTATTAAGAATGAGTCCAAAAAGAATTCAAAAATTTGCTTTAGATATTAATTGAGCTCTTTATTCATCTAAACAGAGATTGGACCTGGAGGGCTTGCTGACCATTTTTCAGAGGTGTGCAAGGCATAACAGAGGATTCTTTGACCTATCAGATATGTTTCCTGGAAAATTTCCCCAAGATACACCCTATGCACTCTCACATGTGAATTTGGATTTTGGAAATCATGCGCATCTTAAAATCAGAGCAGACGTAGCCTGCAGTGAACACCTGTAGTTCCTTACTCTGCTTGTATTAGATGTTATTTCTAATTCTGGTTAATTATTTAATCTGTCTATTTGAATCAAGGCAAATGGGTTTAGGAAGCTGTGCTACCTGCTGTAATTTTTCAGAGATGTGAAAGGAAGCAGTAGTTTCCACCTGCCAAGTGAACAAACCAATGTGATTTTCCTAATCTTTTCACATTTACTGAGAAGTAACTAATTATATCACCCACTACAAATTAATATTACATCATCATGTTTATCCCTCTGTATCTGAGAGCAATGCATCTTTACAGAAAGAAGGGAATAATGTAATTAAGGATAAGCAAGTACACTGATGTGAATTTGCCTTTGGTTGAATGCTTTCTGCATGAGGTTTAATGAAACTTATTTACTCTAAAAATGGCTTATAAAATTAACTCAGGCCAAATTCATCCCTCAGCTCTTGTATGGCTGTATAGCTCATGGACCCAGAACGTGAGTTGTACCTTCCAGTGAGCTTTGCATCACAGAAAGGTAGAATCAATTAGGTTGGAATAGACCTCTGAGACCATCAAGTCTGATCACCACCTTGCCAACCAGACCATGGCACTGAGTGCCATGTCCAGGCTTTCCTTAAACACCTCCAGGGATGGTCACTCCACCATCTCCCTGGGTACCTATTCCAAGGTCTGGAATTTCTGAGAACAAATTCTTCCTCCTATCCAACCTAAACCTTCCCTGGCACAGCTTGAGGCCATGTCCTCTCATCCTGTTGCTGGTTGCCTGGGAGCAGAGCCCCAGCTGGCTTCATCCTCCTGTCAGGGAGTTGTAGGGAGCAGCAAGGTCACCCCTGAGCCTCCTTTTCTCCAGGATAAGCAATCCAGCTCCCTCAGCTGCTCCTCACAGGACTTGTGCTCCTGCCTCTTGCCCAGCTCCGTTTTCCTTTTCCAGGCTCAGATGGAGTCCTGTCTTGCACCTCTTCCCCATAGGAGGGTCGCAGTGGCTGTGCTCTGGGAAATGGGTCTTTGAGGGATTGTCAGCTCCACAGGAGGATTCACATTTCTGAGAATACAGGCCAGCATAATTCCTTCTTCCTTATGGGTTTGCTTTCTTTGCTTATGGGTGTGATTTCTTTGCTCCAAAGTGCAGGCTGTGTGGCAGGTAAGGATGGGTCAGCAGCTGAACAAGGATAATCCCCTTGAGCACCAGCCTTGGGCCAGGGCATACCCCGTAGCTGGTTTGAGTTTTTAGCCACTGTGCACATTCACAGCAAGGGCTGTTCCTAGGAAGGGTGGGGAATAAGACTGTGTTTCTGTGTTTCAAGGAGATTCTCCAAGAGGTGAAATGCAAATGTCTGCAAAGGAAGAAATAATGTTCACTTGTAAATACAGCAGCGAGAATCAGCCCCATCTAAATGCTGTGCAGTGTCCTCTGCAATGCCAGTGGTTCAGGAGTTGCCTATTTCATATGTATTTCTTTATTGTTATTGTTTTCTGTCATAATGTGCTGTGTTATTTCTGCTGCCACAGCACCCAGAAAACACAGCTCCTCGTCCAGAGTAAATGCATTAAAGCAGATGTGATTTATGCCCCAAGTGCAATAAGGCAGGACTGCATGCTCACACCAGCTGCTGTCACCTGGGTGAGCAACAATCCTGCCATCTCTTTGCAGCCCGGGCATACACCAAAGGTCTCTGCTCCGATGGGGTCACAGCTTAAGATGGACCAGAAAGCATGTAAAAAGTCACGTATATTATCTTACTTTCTTAGTGTATGTGTCCTCTTCCTTATGTAGAGTTTTCTTGGAGTTAAAGACTGTTTTTCTGTTTGTAAACATCAATTACCTCCCCAGCTTCAGTGAGCAGCTTTGATTTAGACCTATGAGTCTGTTCTTATAACTAATCAAAGGTTTTAATAACGCTGGCTATAGTGACACCCTTGTAACATTGCTAAAAAATTGCCTAACTCCTGTCAAGAAATTTGTTTTATTAGCTTGACTCTGGATTTATCCAGTTGGTAGCCAGTCATTCTCTAAAGTATCATTTTATTTTGGATGCCTACCAATTTAAAAATGTTCAATGTTTGCATGTATTTCTTTGTCATTTGTGAGTGACTACATGCTCTGCTCTACAGAAAAACCAATTAGAAAGGTCCTTATTGTACAGTGAGTGCAATGAAAATGAGAGGACCAGACATAAGGAGAGCTGGCAACAGGCTATGGAGAGTTATGAAGGGAGAGAGCACAAAAAGAGATGTTCATACATTCTTGAGATGGCATTTTTTATCGAACAGTACAATTCGTGTTATGCTGAAGTCTGGATTAGGAACATCTAATTGCAATCAGTGATGGCATCAAGTGGGCCAAGTACATATTAACATATGTATTAACAAGATATAGCAACTTTGTGAAGAATGAAATTCAGTTGATGTTTTAACCGTGCAGCCTTTACGATTCTTGTGGGGAGATGTTTCTGTCTGTGCCAGTCTAGTCTGTGCACCCAAGAGGATAGATGCATTTTCTGGGGCCTTTCTGGAAGGCTGCTACCTACTGATTCAGAGAAGCAGACATCTCCCACAGCCAGCAATCACATCACGTTCATTCCAGGGATTAATTGTCTTAATTCAGTAACAGTCACACCTGAAGTTTGCTCTGTGAGCCACCTCCTGGGAGAAACAACCTCACTGCGTATCTTCACCCTTTTTGTTGTATTGTTGAAATTTTAAGCGTCTCATGGAGAAATTGTGTGTTTCTAGGAGAACCTGTGTTGAGTTCTGTGGGACAGCCTTAGTGGAGCTGTGTCTCACTTGTGGAGGTGAGCATGGTAAAGCTGGACTCAAGTTCCCACTGATTCATTCAGTCAATTCTCCCTTGATTTTTTAATCAAAATTTGAAATTAAAATCTTTAAGAGAATAGTTTTATCCCTTTAAAGGCCCTACTATTAGTAGGTAAAACAAGATCTTGAAAGGCTTTTACTGTATCTGAATAATTCTCAAAAGATGTGACACGTAGCCTGACCCAGGGAAGCACAGCCCAGAACCCACACCTGTTGGAAACAGTGCAGCTTATTTCTTTTCTGTCTGCAGTCGCCTTCATACATATCACATACCCACAACTCACAGAAGTGATTTAATGAGTGTGGCCCAAAGGTTCTCAAATCAGAGTACACGAAATGATTTTTGAAGTGTTCTCTGCTGCACCAGGTTTGCAGTGAAAATGAAGAAATTAATTCCTGTGCTGCATGTCTGAAGTTTTAGCCTTGGTTACACAGCTGGGGTCAGGTTTGGAACAAGCAATAATTGGATGTCTTCATGGGCATTGCTTAGGATGCGCTGTGGAACTCTTCTGGAATAAACTGCACTACAATGTATATTTTAATACCTTTACCTTTCAGTTAGGTATTGGAAACAATATATCAAGTTGAAAGGCAATAAAAACCTTTGTGTAAATACGCCCTAGAGGTAGGTTGATTGAACTGTATTTTTTTTCTTATTCCTGGAGTCTTGTGAGAAAAGTCTTTGTTGGAGAGATGAGGCGCTGCTGGATTTTATAACAAGGTTCCAAAGGAACTTCTAACAAGGAAAGAAGTGTAGACTCTGGGGAGGAGGAGAAGGTATTTGGGTTTTTTTTAGTTTCAATTCATCTCAGGTTCTGTATTTTAACTGCACAGTTTCTTGTAAGAGTTTTATATAAAGATTCCTGACAAATTCAATGTTAGCTTTTATGAATGTGTTTCTGCTAATGCCCAATATCTTTCTAACTGTTGTCACCAGTGTGTTCAGTGTTTGTGACAAACTCCAACCTTTATTCTATAAACCCAGAATTTTAGCGCACTCTTCAAATATTGATTAAGGATTGAGTACCAGCACTGTGGTTTTGCTCATTTTATACCAGTCTAATCACTGAGAAATTATGACCCTACAAACCATGTGGATTCTGCCTATTTTTAATATAGTTGTTTCTAGAAAGTGCCTGGCTCTGGTAATGGGGACACTTAGACTAAGGTTGTGGTCAGCAGGGATAGAAGAGTAGAGGAATTTCATCAACATCATCTGCACTGCTCTGGTTTCCCATTAGCCAGGGAGATGTTGGGCCCCAAAGTGAAAAGGGAAGGAAAAAATACGAAAAGGAATAAACAGGTCTTGAGCTCCGGACATGCTGTACTTACATGTTGGTTATAAGGACCTGCAGCATAAAAGAAATTCAGATGCTAAATCCAAAACTGTAGAGAAGCCAAGTCTCAGAGTTAAAAACCCAAGAAATCATCTAGTCTTCCTGGAATCATAAAAATCTCTCTAAAAATAATGAGATTATATAAAAATTTCAGTTGAGTTCTTGGTTTCAAGCCTTTAGGGTGTACTTGAGCCATGCAGCCAAACTGCTCCCTGTAAGCCTGAAGGGTAACAGACACCAAAATAAAACAAAATAAAAATGAGAGCTGAGCCACAGCATTACTCATGTCTTTACAAACTCAGACTTTACAAAAAATGCCTGCAAGTACCCAAAGGCTGAGGACAAACTTAAGGCACTTGGCAATGTCATTACTGCAAGTACAGGAGAAGCAGAGAGTGAAGTTGTCTAGAAATTGATGGGGAAATTAGGTTGTCTGGACTGAAATGTGCAAAAAGAAAACCAAGGGCATTATTAATGTTAAGAAAATGAGACCCTGCAAATTCTTACTTTTTTTTTTTTTTNTGTGTGGTTTAAGGTGCCATTTGGAACTCAGGAAAGAAAATTCATTTTATTTTTGAAGATATAATCTTTTCAACTTGACAGTACCCTTTTCAATAATTCAGTGAGATCAGTGAAAAATAAAAAAGGAGCTATAGTGAGTCAACTTTGCAGCTTGGCGGAGAGTGAGTAGCACTGCAGCCTTAACACAGGTAATAAAAGGGAGAAAGAAAGACCAGGGCAGAGAGCCTGAAAATGATAAGCCAGCTGAAAATTTCTTTAGTGACAGACTTATGGAGCAATGAGAGATATACTATCTCTCTTTCCCATTTTGCATGATGAAATTATGCCTTAAAAGTAGCTGGAAAAGAATTTCATTATGTAGAGCATTGTACTTGCCTCTTGGATTTACTTTTATTTTTCTTTGGCAAATTTTCCTGTGGGAAAAATAGGCACCAAACTTCATTTGACCCATGTTCTATTTGGGTTTCTTTTCTGTTCTAAATGCGTCCTTTCTACTTTCTTCTTCATAAAATAAGGGAAGGGCAAACAGCACATGACCTCAGTTGTTGGTATGAAATATGACAGGATAAGCATTGGTAATAAAACAAGAAACTCCTCATTTTTTTCCTTCCAGGCACCAGAAAAAGCCCACATCTTCATGCAAACCTTATACTTTAGGATTATCTCTAATTGGGATATACTGGACTTAGAGGTTTTAACTGCAGATTCTCAGAATTCACTAAACTGATCAAAGGAGAGGTTTTTACCAGCAAATCTGTGTCTCCTGGGCCCATCTCTAATCACACACAGGAAGAGGGTGGAAAAAAATAAGAAGCTTTTTCTCTCCTCTTGCCAAGCATGGATCAGTGTGTGAACTTGAACCCATCACCAGCTGACAAAAGTAGGAACTTTGCTCTGAATCTTTGGTTGAGGGAAAACCCTTTGGTTTTGTGTTGTGTTGCACTCTGGGGAAGGTTTATTGGGCTCTCAGATACTGGCTGATCTGTAAGTCCTGTCAACATGGAAGTATTTTTGGTTGATACTGGAGCTTCCCAGCCTAAATACTTAATTGCTCTCCTGCTGACGTTTTACATCGGAGCTGGGGACTGGAGCTGGCTTCCCTGGTCATAGGGAAATGAGAAAACCACTTTTCTGGGACAATGTTTCTGTGGTGGAGGACCTCTGTAGTGGAGGGGACACTCTCCACTGAGCTGTTAGCAGAGCTTGCACACAAATGGAACCTGGAAGGACTTGAAATGGGCTCAGCCTAGGTGATGACTTGCCATGGGGGTGATGGTGCTGCTGAAATCTTCCTCCAGTTAGGGATGCCATCCGCACTTCGGTTTGGGGAAGACCCTCACATGGTTTGTACCCACTGATGACTCCAGGACTTGGAAATGGGGGAAGGAGGCACATGGGGGCTTAAAGTCATCTTGAGTAATGAACTGATGGAAGCAGAAATTTGGAGTCATGTCGCCAAATGAGTTCAGATCTTCCCTTCATCTTTCACTGAGGTCACTGATTTGTTAGCAAGCATGGCTGGAATAGAGCTTGCTGGTGTTATCAGTGGTTTAAAATGAACTTGGCTTTTTCTGGGAAAAATTGCAGGTACTTTTTTTAAAGCAGGATGGAGAAGCAGTGTCCCTGGTGGGACTGATAGAGTGCACAGGGGTATGAGGGGCTATAGCGTGTCCCACACTTTTTCTCCTGGCATAATGTCAGGCATTACATTAGCAGGGATGAGAACAACCCAAGGGATTTTGAAGGATAATAAGCCCCATCTTGAAGGAATAAGCAAATATTTAAGTAATGAGGGTTAGCACAAAACTTTCCCAGGGCTCGTGTTCTCAGTTACAGCCCCATGGCAGTGCTCTTGCACCTTACTATAACAGACATAAACCAGTGTCACAGCACTTGCTGGACTAGATCCACCTTTTTGATGGATATTTTATATATTGAGCACCAGAAAATCTGTTGAGGAGGCAGAAAGGGAAAAGAGAGAGATCATCAGCTGGTATAAAGCAGAACAAGTCCATTAGCATCAATGGCACGCAGCTGGCACCAGCTGAGGCACTTCTTTGGCTTCTCCCTGCAGAGCTGCAGTGTGTTGCTTGTCTGGGAGCTGCCAAGTTGTGTGTATGAGAAAATGTCTCATCTGTGTGCTGGGGGTCATTGCTTGGGTGGGCACACAATGGTCCCAGAGCACCCTTGCACCCAGGAAGCCTCTGAATCACTGATCCTGAGAGATCAAGAGAGTGAATCGGGAATATCTCCATATTTTCTCCTTTTTTTATGCTTTTCATACAGGCATTTGTTACAATCTGGGAGGCATTTTCCTAGAACTTTGGTCTGACCTGGTGGGGTAGGTATTCTCTTCCTCCACACAGACAGGTGGTTGAGGGGATCTGTATATTCTGTATATTTTTGTCAGCAGACAAAAGAGAAAGCACTGAACCCACTTCATCTCTCTTGCTCAGTTTAGCTTTTGTGGCTGTGTAAGCACCAGAGTGCTCCCCTTGCAGGGTGAGTGCAGGATGATCTCCCAGGCAAGAGGACAAACCCTTTGCAGAGTTGCTCATTGCATGTAGCAATATTTAGAGATAAACATGAAAAAAGAAGGGCTGAAAACCTGCAGAGTATGAGCTTCTTTATGGTTGTGCTTGTGCAGTTAAATTATGAGAAACCCAGGCTTTTTGTGGCTGACAAGCACCACCATCTCAAGGGGCTGTTTCCAAGCCTGGCCATGGCATCAGGAGCCTCGAGCTGGGCACACAGATCTTGGCTGGGAGCCACCAGCATATTTGATGTGATGCCACTGAGAAGCAGACAGTAGGAATGTTTAAATGTGGGGATATTTGTTAATGCTCCCCTGGAGCCCCTGCTGGAACATGGTGGGTCCGTGCAGGCAGCGTGGGGTGTGCCAACCCAGCCCGGGGGGAGTGGAAGGTTGTCCATGCTACAGTAATATCCATAATCTTGGAATCAGAGAAAATGTTGGGACCTAAAGCAATCTGCCTCATTCCTGGTGCTTTTCCCTGGTGTTCTTCACATTATTCTCTGTGTTGCCTCAGGGCTGATGCAGGAGGAGCAGTGTCAGCCCAGGAAAAGGTGGCTCCTTGACCCAGCTCTGGCTGCAGCCAGTGCTGTGACTTTGCCTGTGGCAGCCTGGGATGGCTGATGGGCAAGTCTTGTTTATTTGTGTCCGTGGCCTGAACCAAGGACGATCCATGCAACTCCTCCTTTCCCATTTCCCCAGCTGCTGCTTCTGGCATCTGCCCTCTTCTCATGTTTTATGTCACTTGGGATCAACTGTATAAAAGGACAAGATAGTCTGAAAGCATCATTGTTGGTAATTTAGAGCTTGGTATGAGGTGATTTTTCTTCCTGCACAACAGGTTTTTTTCCTAACTCAACATTAGCTCAGATATCTCTGCAGGTGCTCTGCTGATGATATACTAGAAGGACCAGATGCATTCTTTCTTAGTTGGACTGACTATTCAAAGTGAATGGTGGTAAAAATCAACACATCCCAATTTATTTATTTTCTTTTCTTTTTCTCATCCTGAAGATGCTATTCAGGATGCAAAGAATGAGCAGGTCAGTGGAATAAGAAGATGCTTTTACAGATGCATTTTGTAGAGCTGTGCTTGAAGTGTTTTGTTTGGACTTTTAAATGTCAAGGCACTCCTACTGTTTAATTGAGATTTAAATATGAAATATGTTCCCAAACAGGCACTGACTGTGTAATGTCTTGTCCAATATTAAACCTGGCACTTGGCTACCTCTGCCCTTCCATTTAAACAGCTCAAAATTGAGCATGTGTAAAATTTAGAAGGGTTGCACTAAGGGGATGCCTACATTCCCTCATCTTCTCTCTTTGTTAAGTACTTAATTATTTTTGTTGCCTTCTTACCTATTCATAAGTGGGAACTGCTCTGTGTCTGATGCAAGTAATTTCTCATTGTATTGTGCTTCCAAATTGACATTTATAAATTAAACAGCGGTGTAACATCCCAGAGAGCACCACTGTGGCACAATTAGGAATGTAATTGCATGGAGTCACCTGGGAGGCAGCTGGGATGGGGAAGGCATTGCAGATATTAGAGATGGGGGTGACAGAGGCAGCACCGATGTACAGAAAGCTCATCCAGACTTTCCCATTAAAATTGTACTCACCACTTTTCCCTGGGGGGGAGGGAGGGTGGAAAAGGCATTTGAGAGCCGAGTGCAGGGTCTGCTTTCACTCAGCTCAGATGGATTTTCTCTTTAACTTCACCCCAAGCAACATATTGATTCCTAATGTAGAAATTGCAATGCCTCGTGCTAGGTATGGAAAAAACACTGGAAAGAGCAATTAATTTCTCTCCTCCTACATGCTGAGACCTGTTACAGGTTTGTGGGTCCTTGAAGATCCGTAGTGCCACCTCATCTCCTCCCAGGTGGGATGCTCTCCCAAATAATGTCATACAGGACTGAGCTTTCAGGTAGAACCAAGTCAGATACGAGCTTGGAGAACTTGGGAGAGGAAACCATATGCTCCCTAAGCTCCCTAGAGTTGTGTTTACTTCTGCTTTGAACACATGGGTTGGCTTGTAGCCTCTTTTCAGATGTGATTATCATCCTAATTTTCCCTAATGAGAACTACACATGCAGAGGAAAGGGGATAACGAGTGTTCCACCCCCAACCTTGTTCTATCTCCAAATTACAAGTAATAGGAAAAAAGATGTGTCTCTTTTTATGTGTGTGTGTATATATATGTGTGTGTGTGTCTGTGTGTGTGTATATATATATATATATCCATATCCATATATCCATCCATCCTCTGCAGTGCTGTTGCTTTCATCATAACTTTCAGCCCCCGAATGTGTTTAACATGAGATTTTTGTAGCTTCTTTAGGCAAAATAGCCTGGAAAAAAATTGTGGGTGATATTGGATGAGTTTTTTCCTTTTTTGAATTGCCGTTAAGAATAAACAGGTGATTCTAGATGCAGCAGCCATCCTGCTGGTGCCTGCTTCAGTGTCACCCTTGTGCTACCAGCACTCATCAGTCCTGCCCTGGGAAGGGCAAACCCCCTGTGTGAAGCTGCCCATGTGTTTGCATCTCCCTGGCAGAGCTGCTGTTCCTGAGCGACCTATTGCAGTTTCTACTTGGGAATTTCAGCATGTGACTGGGTTGAATCTATGAAATTTGTTTCTTCTTGTTTACCCAACAACACTTGTCTGTGTTTGGACAAGTGACCTCCTGGAGACGGGACCTTCAGCAGCTTTATGATTAACATTTTAATGGAATGCTCAGGGAACTTTTTTCCCAGGAACAAATACCTGGAAAAACCCCCTCTCTTAATTGCTTCTGTGGTTGACACTGCATGGTTGCTAGGTGTGCTGGAGGCAGTCCAGGGTCAGGTGAAGAAGAAGAGGTTTCCTTGGAGCTCATTGAGGTCCTCGTCTTTCACTGGGAAAGGAAAAAACTGCTTGCATGATTATACCTCCTCTGTTTCTGCTTAAGTGGATAAATGGCACTCTGGGCCATTTATTAGTCCAGGCTGTTGTGATTTATTGAATGATGTTTGGAGGGATGCCTCTAGTTTATTGGAGTTGCATCCTGTCTTGGAGTTGGGATTAAACAGGCAATGCACAGCCTGGGCTGTGCTGGAGCTGCCAGGATAGACCTGAGCTACCCTGCTATGCTGGGGAGAAATTAGGTGCCATCCTTCATATTTAATGGCCATTTGGGGAGCACAGGTGTTCTCTAGGCATGGGTGACATATGGAAAATCTGCAGAGACCATCCCTGGCCCCACTTTTCACCCTGTGTGTGTGCCAAGATGGGTAAGTGTGAAAATGGACATGGTAGAGCTCACCCTGGGGGAGAGGAGTGGACCTCCCTAAACATTCCTGGTAAAAGCAGGAGCAGCAAATGGGTAGCTTTCTAAAGGTTCCTTCCCATCCTAAAGGCAGCAAAATTCAGTCTGGTTTATACTGGCTTTTTCAAAGCCAAGAAGCTTTGAAAAGCTTTGAATTGACTCTGTCCTTTGCTGATGTGACTCAGCATAGCATAAATCAGTATAGCTTCATCAGCACAGTAGCTCAGATAAGTACAAGGAAAGGACCTGGCCCACGGATAACATGGAAATAATATAGAAAGCCAGGGATGAATAATTTCAGAATATAGATGTAGTCATGGTAGTGGTAATAATAATAATATTTTCCCTAGTGGGAGAAAAATAGACCTTTCATAGTTGTTGTGCCTGGAGTTATTAAATATGGATGAGACAGATGAAATGCTGCTTCTCCTATTACATGGAAATGAATAAACAGTAATTCTCAATCACTATATGCATCTCAGGCTTAAAAAATCCACAAAGACAAGTTAAATATGAACACCTGCTAACATTCGTGTGTGCCACTCTGAGGCTTTTGTCAACAGAGGAAAGGTTTGCTTCTTTATAAAGACTCTGATGGCAACTCAACCAAAGGGTATTTACCCTGCCAAAGTTACGAAAATAAGTTCAATGCCAAACACGGAGGTCCAATAAACAAGTTTACTGCTCCACTCACTGGGTTGATGATTCTGCTTGTTTACTGCAGCTTTAGCAGTGTGTGATACAGAAAGCAAAAAACATTTCTGCAATTTTATATAAGATTGGGGGGGTGTGGGGAAATGATATTTAGTGAATCTCTTTTCTGGGGACGAACTGAGCTTTAGTCTTATCACAGGTGATAAAAGTGTGGGACAGCAGTCTGTGATACAGAAGGAGAGCTAAAGCAAAAGGTGTAGGGAGTAGAGGCTCTTTGTGATCTGGCAGCATGTGAAGACAGTCTCCCAGTTCAGTAACAGGTGATGGCCTGGGGACACCTGGGGTTAATCTGTTTTATGACCTTCCTTGCCCTAATTCCCATGTATTTCATAGGTGTGACAGCACTGCCTAATGCCATGAGGGTGTTGTAAGGATAAATGCATGAGAAATTGTGAGGGTTTGGGCTATTCTAGCTGCAGGGATGCAACGGCAGATTGATGTATGGCATTTAAACCTTGGGATGTGAACTTTAGTTTAACTAACTGTTCTGATCCCACAAGGAAGAGATGATTGTTATATGTAGTGGTAATAAAAGGCTCATCGCTTACAACAAAGATAAAGAAAGACAAGGGCTCTGTTTATTCCACAGATACCAGTCCAAGAAGATCACAGAGACTGTTTCCTCCAGGTATTTTTGCTGCAGCCTTCAAAGTCTTTTCCCTGGACATCTTGTGGTAGCTCCCTGCTAATCCTCTGAAGTCAGAGGTTGTCCTTATTACTACGTGTCTGATGTACTACTAGATGACTGGGTTACTGAGGTGAAAATGCAGTTATTTGAATTAGGCAGTATTTTACATGCACTTTTCCTTGTTTTTTTTCCATGACTTAACTCTAAGGGAGTTCCTGTCTGTCTCAGTGAGTGCTTCACAGTCCATGCATTTTGCATTTATGCCTATGAGCTGCTGTTTGCTGCTGTTGTGCTGCATTGACCCTAAGAACAGGGTCAGTCCAAAAATGCAGCTCATGCAGTGCCCCCTCCCTGCAGACCATGTCTGGGGAGGAATGTACAGGTCAGCATTTAGCAATAATGTAATTATAATACCATGGGTATTCCCCATGCATTCTGTGAGATGTGTGCAGACATTTTCTGTCACTCAAATCATGCCTTTAGTGGTCTGGGATGAATTTTATAACCAGTACTTATCTAGTTGTTTTGTAAATCCTGGTTCATGGCCACTGTGTCATATGGAAAGAAGCTGGATGAACTGTTTTGAAGTGTATCTTTGCTACCTACCCTCATGTGGTGTCATCTCATCCTTGCCTTAGAAGGGACCACCTTCCCTGCTCCACTCAGAGCTTTATTCTGCCCCCCCCCCCCCNNNCCCCCCCCCCAGTTTTCATTTCCAGGCTGCAACGTTCCAGTTGATTCAGTAATTCCTCATAATGTCCTTGTTTCATAATTTTGATCACCACTGTCACGCTCCCTGGTGCCATATTCTGAGGCGAGGAGAAGGATCTCAACAACACAAAGCCTTCAGGCTGTGGCAAGCCATTTTCTTAGTGACCCCAACACTGAATATTAAATGGATTTACCATTTATTCTGTGCTGCTTTCTGTCTTCTAACAACTTCTTTGTTCTAGCAAGAAGTTTCTCCTATCCCCCGACAGCTCGTCTGCTCAGAGATCCTGCATTTAGGCACCCCATTGAAATCTGAATAAACCACACAAGTAGCATTTTCCCATCTATGTAGCTCTTGTCCCTTCCAGAGTATTCCAGTGCATTTATTTCCTGGATTTCCTTCTCTAAAGCCTCAATCTATCAGATTGTTCAGTATTCAGTAACTGTATCTTTGGCAAGAGGGATATGCTTTCCTATAGTTTTTACTGACCTGCTGAAGTCAGTTTTGCTAATCTGGAGTACTCTGTAATTCCTGAATTATTCCTTTGCATCCCTTTTCTAAAGTTACATTATGTTAGCTGCCGTCTAAATTTTGGGTACATGTAAAGCTTTAAGAGGGAGACGCCAGTCTGTGTTTGGTTTCATGCCTATGTTCCCCTAGAATGACTGGGTCAGTCCAGTCTATAACCCCTTCTACCAGCCTTGTAAAGAAGGTTTCCAGTGTAAGAACCTTCCCAAACCTCCCTGAAATGATGACATATGACAAAAACCCCATTTTTTTTTGTGGTAGTCATATGGATTTATTCATGCTGTGTCTGTAGTTGGTTTCTTCCTGGTCCATCAGTTATCTAGCTTCTAGCTAGAATTACATCTAGCTTCTCATATGTGCAGAATAAGTCTTCATTGAGTTCCCTGCCTGGTGCAACTGTTCTTTAGGTGCTTTTCCCCACCTTTTGGAGTTCTTATATTTTAGCCACTGGAACTTGAAATCCATTTTTACTTCCACATTTGGACAGACAGTTTTTGGGTTTGGGGATGTCTTACTTCTCACACTTTCTCTTGCCTGGCTGCTTAGCCTGCCAGACTTCTCTGTTTCAAGAATTTATTTACCTGGGATATATATTTGGTCTGTGTTTCCAGCATCAGTATTTTCAATTAGTGATTATGCTTCCTGCAAGTTTTAGCTTTCCTAGTTCCGTCTCCCAGGACCTTCTCACTTCTTGTTTTAACAACTTTACTCATTTTCACAGGTATTCCTTTAAAATTACACACAACACTGAAGATTTAACACAGTATAAAAAGTAATACTTTCTTTCCTAAGAATTCTGGGTTTGTCTCATATCTCCTACATAGATTGAGAATTTCTTGCCATGGAGAGTGAGGGGGAATCCAGTTCTTGCACACTCCTTTTGCTGATTGTTTCTAGCACCAACCTCTAGTACATCCTTTTGACTGGTCATGTTTTAATGGATTCCAAGAGGTAAATAGTAGTTTGAAAAACATTTAGTATATTTGTGATTAAAACCCATCATGTGACATGGGAAAGCAGTTGGTTACTAAACCTATTTAAAATGTCTTTCCCTGGAAAGTTACAGAAAGAAATTATTGAACATCAAATTTAGAATGAATAAAGAAGTATGCTTTCTCATATAATTTGTACTTCATTATGCTTAATTCTACAAGAGACTGAAATTTAAAGTGTAAACGGGTTGGAGAAAATGAATTACAGAGATCAGTACAGGACCGGTAGCTGAGACATGATGGGCCAGTGCAACATACACCTGAACAGAGATGTCTTTCCTGGATCTCTGACTGCTGGAGGTTGGGGAATAAACAGGGTGGGAGAGAGTCTTGTGCTACATGAGCTCCATTTCTTACGCTCTTTGTTAAAATTATATTCCTCCTACCCCTGGAAGAAAGCAAAACTTTTCCCCAAGGAAGTACCATGTTTTTTTCTGCTATTCCAACAATTTCACATACATCCTTCTGACTGGTCATGTTTTAATGGACTCAAAGGTTATTTCTTCATGGTGAGCCTCCCCATATGATCATGATGGGCGGAGATGCTGTCTCATTTTGATTTTTTTCCTAAATTCCAGGGATCAACTTAGACCCTTGCTGTCAGCATCAAGTGTCCAACCCATCTTCCCCTTCAAGCCCTTTCAATGACAACAGAAGCTCCCCGGGAAGCCAAATTTCTGGAATCTTTCTCTCATTTTTTTCTCTAATCAACCTTTAACCTGTTTTGAATACTCTGCAGCCCATCTCTTCAGTGTGCTGGTGCATCAACCAGAGCACATTTGTATCCCACACCACCCGTGGCAGCTTTTGCCAGCTGAACCACGCAGAGCTTGGCTTCTCAGCCTGCTGCCAGTGGCCTGTTGTTTGCAGTATTTTTGGGAACTGGCTTTCAGGTAACGTTTACAGTGTATTAAGAGAGATATTCCTGCAATCCTGCTTGTTCCTTGTCGCTCTCACTGTGTTCTCCTGCAATCCCTTTGGGGTTCTTTAAACTTCTGGAGTACAAGTCACATGAGAGGAAAATGTGCTGCTTCCTTTCTGTCCATGAAATTATGCAACAGCTTCCAAAGAAACGCAGAAATTATTGCTGTCAGGTTTGAAGTGTTGTGTTCTCCTCTTCCCACCCTCATCAGCTCTTGGGCCATTTTCTGGTGCCTCTCCATGGTCTGGGCTGGGTTACCTGGACCCACTCGAAGGATGGGAAGCACAGTGGTGGCATTGTCAATGTGTGTTTGTAGCATGTCAACCCAAGATGGAAATTAGTTCTGAGAAACTTCATTTTTAAAAATAGTCCGGGCACGTGGCAGTCATCTCCTAGGAAACTCATCATTGTATTACAAGACTATAATGTGCTGTGATTACATTTCAGATAAAGGGAATCAGTGTTGCTGTCAGATTGTTTCTGCTGAAGTTTTCCGACACAGAAGGACATCCCTATGTAGCAGTTGGCTTTGGGTGAAGTTTGTGAGCTGGTTGAGGCACTGAGATGGTCCCCCCTGTGCTGTTCACCAGAGGATGGCAGGGGAAGGCTGAGGGAGGAGTAGCCTGGCTCTGCATGTATTTTACTGTGTGCTGGAGCTCTGGGTAGGTTCCAGTCTGTCATGGCTCTGGTGAGTCAGGTGAAGCTCAGAAGCAGCAGCTTGCCCTGGGAAATCTGTAGGACTTCAGTCTCCTTCTCCTTAACAGCACATTTGGCAAATACATTAGGATTGTTCTCTATGAAGTCTAAACCAGTTGCTATTAAAGCAGGAACCTGAAGACCTTGTGAACACTGTGGCAGAGACATCAGTGTCTGTCTCACTGCTGATGTCTTCGTGGATCATCTCAAACAACATGTTGCTTCCACGGACCAGACTGACCTCTTTGGGTGGGGAGATCTGTCCTTCTTTCAGATGAAATGCAGGAAACACCAGTGCCTTTTCTCTGTTGTGATTTTCTGACGTGCTCAGCTGCTCTCACGCAGCTCTGCCATGCTGAAAGGGCTCATTCCCTGTCTTCTTCCCTAACATCATGTGGGCAAGGCAGCAGAAGGCAGGGATGGCTCCCATCCTCAAGGGGTGGGATTGCTGCAGGAGTCACTGCCCTTCTCTGCTGTTAAAAGCATGGGATGAGCTCAGAGGATCACTGTTGCCAGGCCTTGTTGGCTGCCTGCTTCACCTGGATCCATGCGTAGGCTGGGCAGGATTTGGATGAAAGCTGGTACAGCTTCTGGTTCCTCACATCTCCCTGGGGAGTTTAATTTCTGTCAATCCCTGTATAACTCCATGACATCAAAAGATGTGCCTTCAGAGCAGTGGGGAGGATCATGACAATGACTTTATGGGAGGGAAGGTGTGCTGGTGCTGAATGTATTTGGCAAGTAACCTCAGTAGTCTCAACACAGCACCATAAAAACAGAGCCATGGAGAAATTCCTCATGAGAAGAAGCTGAAAGAAACCCCCTTTTTGTACTGAGTTCTCATTAGAATGACCGAGGGTGGCACAGGTGGAAAGTGTGTGGCACTTCTTTTTGCAGAAGTATCTGTGAGTTGCAGAGGCCGTGGTAACTTTGTGTACAGTTCCATCGAAATAATCTTCGCCAGTGTTTATTTTCAAGCTTGCCAGTTGCTAGGCAAACCAGTTTGCTGAGTTTCTTAATGTACCTCAGCTCAGACGTGAAGCCGCATGTGGATACACGAGTGAAGAGGGCTGGGGAGTAGAAAAGCAAACGCTCTTCCTAGTGTTTTGAGAAGTGGCCACTGGGAGTAAAGCTGCAGATGGAGCTCTGAATATCCTGCAGTGCCTTTTCCTACCAGAGCTAAGGTCTGAGCTGTAAAACAATTTATTTGTATTCCACCGTCCTGAACTTTCGCTCTCTCTTTTTTTTTTAAATAATTCTAATCTTCAGCTTGGAGTGGGCAAGGATACAAAATGCACATCATTTTTAATCCAGATATTTAAAATGGACAGGCAGCAGTGGCTGAGACAAGAGGATGAGAACAAGCCAATTAGTTTCACAGAGGCACAGAAGGGCTCTTAGACAATGGGGGTTGTGCAGCTGTGCTTGTGACAGCTCTGAACCCTGTGGCCTCCTCTTTCGGTGGCTGCTCATCACATCCATGGAGGTGCTCCCTGACTGGGGCTCTACCTTGGAACTGGAGGATTAAAGTGGAAAAGGCAGATGCCAGGAGATGTGTATTGGTTTCATGGTGTGGTTATCTAATCTAAATTTGCCCTTAGAATAGGTGGGAACCATGCTGTGATCATCTGCTCTAATGTCTGAGCATCTCAGGTGATCTCTGTGACCAAAGGCATGCAGCAAACGGAGCGGGAGGATTTTGGCTGACAAGGTTTAAGGATCCTACAGACACACAGTGTGCTGTCATTAATTTTGGGTAGGATGTATGCATCTGCTGGAGATGCTTTTCAAAGTACAACAAGAACTTTTAGATGATGCAAAGTAATTAAATAAGAATCACATAGTTGTTAAAGTTGGAAAGGCCCTCCAAGACCACTGAGTCCAGCTGCCATCTTCACCAGCAAACCATGTACCCAGCTGCCACATCAGTCCATGGAGTTCCTGTCCTCAAGTCCCTCACCTGTGGAATGGGCAGTGCAGTTCATGAAAGGCAGGGTTGGTGTTTGAAAATCACAGCTCAAGTGAGTCAATCCTTTGCCTCAGATCACTGGGGAAGGCTACCAGAACGGACACTGTGGCTTTATTTTTGCGAGATAGAAACGTCACTTGAATGAATGAGGTGTTGAGCAGACTTTTGCATCTTGGACTGGTGAAGTTCCAGATGCCATTAGGTGAAACTCTTGGCAATATGGGAATTTCCCATTAGTCCCCATTAGGATTAGTCACAACTGCAAAATTATTTGATCTTTAGGCAGTGGATAGTTCCACCTTCCCTACAGACCTCTGTAGAAGGAATGTAGGAGTTGCTGGAGGCAAAACTAAAGTGTCTACCTTGTTTTACTTTGCTACAATATCATCTACCTGTTCCATAATTGATTCAGCCTCTTTAAGAATGCCACAGTGAGCCAGATCTTTTCTTGAGATTCCATGTGGAGAAAGAAGAAGAATGAGGCTTTTTTCAAATTGGTATAATCTACTTTATATGGCCAGATAAGATCTCCAGGAATAATAGACCCTGCATATGGCAGTGCTAGAATAGGGAAATGCTTTGGGAAAAAAAAAAAATGGAGATCACGTATGCCTCTAGAAAGGTTTGAGGTCATTACTAGAAGAAAAAAGGTTATTTTCTTGTGAGAATGCTGCCATCAGATAAATCCTGGGAGATGATGAGCTCCTTTTGACTCATAAGATGAAAGTGGAAAAAACGGTACTTAAATATTCACTTTGGAAAGAAAGTGATCCTCAGTGGGAAAAAAAACCTGCTTAACTGCTCATTTGTGAAGCATATAATGGAAGGAACATCTCAGCACAGAGAACTGTATGTTTTTCTTGATAACTTTACTGTAACTGCCACAGAGAATGTAATTTAAGTGTGTAATAGGCCTTTAAAGACAATACTTCCCTTTCTAATAGGGGTCAGGATTGATCAGAAAGGAGCAAACAGTTCAGGAAAGAAGATGACTGTAATAACAAACATGACTGGGGATTTGAGCTAGGCCAGTTTCCATTTTTAGCATCCATGCATCACTGTCTTAGACCAGACTGCATAGCATCCTATTAAATCAGCATACACCGGGCAGCTCAAACAAATTAGTTCACCTCAGAAAGGGAGGAGGTTCTTCAGAAACTTTCCTTTTTGGCTTAATTTCTGTGCTTTGTGTGGTTCATTCATCTTTGAACCCAAGTTTTATGGCATTGAAGCCTGCGTGCCTCATTCTGCTCTGCACCTGATGGCTTTTCTTGCCTGGAGGTCTCCTTGATTGTGTGTTTTGGTGTCTTCACCCTGCTGGTGTATGAGTTGGAGTGACAAGAGGTGCTGGTGGTGTGTGCCATGCCCTGCTGCGACCTTGGAATTCATCCTGGAGTAAAGAACTAATTCCAGCTAGAGAATGGTTCACTTCATTTCCAGGGATGTTTTCCTTCAGTGAAACTTATTGTTGCCCTCTAAGGGGGTTGTAGCCTTCTGGTGAAGAGGGTCTAGGGTGAAGGAAACTACCTGACTATACTGTCATAAATTCATGCTTTACGATGTGCAACTTCAAATTGCTGTTTTCTGGCTTCACAGAAGTCGCTTTCCTCTAAGTATCTTTCCTGTAAGTAGCTGGCATGGATTTCCAATCTTAATCCTAGTTCTTTTAGTAGGTGTGCTCTTTTTTTCTTCTTTTTTTTTTTTTCCCTTGAGATTATTAAATATTGAGCAGCTAAACTAGAAGAAATTATACGTCTCAAATGGGCATTAATATTCTTGCAGCTGACTCTGGTGACAAAAACTGTCACAACACTGAACTGTTATAACTGTAGATAATAGTATCCCCAAAAAATAGAATTTAAATCCAAGCAAATCAGAAAACTTAGTGGCTGCAAAAGATCAAAGCTTTGTACTGCTCATCCTGTTGCAGACTGAAACGGCAAGTGGAAACCAAACTGGTTTATAAGGAGGTGAATGAAGAGGCTCTGCCTGGAGTGTGATATAGTTGGGTGGCTCTGTTATGGTCAGGGCTATAAGCCCCAGCAGAGATCTGGGTATTGATGGGGTGTTTTTGATGATATTACTTCCTCCTGGAGTTGGCGATGTGCTGCCCCTCCCTGCCACCCTTGACATGGTGACTCCCAAGGTCCTTTCATGCTGTGACTGCTCATTCCAAGCCCACAGTGGCTTTAAGATACCTCCTAACTTGGACAAAATGCTGAGGGGATGGGCATGGGGCAATGGCTCAGGGCGCAGAGAAAGGTGTCAGTGCTCCAGAAAGGAGCTTCTTGCTGCAGGGATGCCCAGCAAAGAGTATCTGTGCCCCTTGCCATTGCTGGAGTGTCCATCAGGATCTAGCAGCAGCATTTTGGCACAGAGGGAAGTGCTGTTGATCATCTGTAAAAGGGGTAACAGCAGCCCCAGCCTGCAGCATCAGGCACCTCCATGGGATCATCACTGCAGGCAGGGATTGGGATCAGCCTGGAGAGGGGAACTGGGGTCAGACACAGCCGAGGGCAGGGCTATGTCTGCTGTTAGAGCAGGCACTCGTGGGGCCCCCAGGTAGGAGACAGTATTTTCAGTTGTGACTGGGAGGCTTAGTGGAAATTAAATAAGTAGGGAGGCTAAAAATACCGGTGTTAATACAGTGATCCCAGTTGTTGTGCTCTTGCCCAGGCGGAGGAAGCGTTGCCATAGAAGGGGCTGTAGGGCTGGAACTGTGTGTTTGATGAATGAAAATAGCTAGAAAAAGTATTTGTGCTCTAGAGCATAGATGGCTGCAACTAGATTAGTCAGCTTTTCCCATTAATTTATATTCAGTTCTTGGGAATATGTAGGGAATTTGGTTTCTGTACCACATGTAGCACAGTCCCAAAGTCCGTCTCCTTTCCTCTTCGCTGGCTAAAAACCCTCTCCACACTTTGGTGTTGTTAACTTTGCATTCAGTCATCACCAACCTGTTGAAAATTGAATTGTAAATTCATTTTTATGCAGCTGTCAGAGCACTGATGGACATGACTTTGGAATGAAAATTGTGTTGGGACGCACCTGGATGATGCGTGAGGAGAGTGAGGAGGTGTTTACAAAAACAACTGAGTAGAAAATTTTAAGAAAACCCAAAAGAGAGAATGAGTTGTGCAGAAAAATGGCTCAGTAGAAAAGTGGTCTGGAGGGCCACAATCTCCATGGTGTGTTACACAGAGCCTGAGCTCATCCTGCAGTTAACTCCTTGAGGCCCATGGAAGAAGCTGTGAAAATGCTAATGAAGACTTTTTTCCCTCTGTTTATGGTGCAATCCAAAGTCACCTTTCTGTGGAGAGTCAAGGAGCAGAATTTGAGTATGGGTGTCAAAGCCACACTACAAAAATGACCTTTAGTTTGGCTGGTCTGCCTCTGATTCAGTCAGTCTCCTGTCTCAGGGTAGATGGACATGGTATATCTTTCAGATGTTGAGTGTTCCCTTTGTTTTTTTTTTTTTTTCCCTGGTTTGGCCGGGGCAAAGTACACATGGGAAGCCAATTGTATCATAATTAAGAACATCAGCTATATGCAGCCTGAAGATGTGAAATCTGTTTCCTGGCTATGTCTGTTGACATAGTGTGACAGAGCACCTGCTAATGCAGTGGAAAACTGCTCAACGTGGAGGTTGAATGGAAAAAATGAAGTTTTATCCCTCCATCAGCTTTGTCTTAATTTTGTCAGTATTTTTGTCTGAGCAATTTTTTTGTTGAATGAGGACAGATTTACTGTCACAGTATATGCTGTTCATTGTATTTCAGAAATCAAATGTTCATATTAATTTACAGTTCTAACAGAAGAAGGAAGAACTTACTTGTTCTTTATTTTCCTTTGATCTGCAAGATAGCCTAGCCTTGCAGCCGCTGCTTTCTCATAGAAAATCCAGTCTGTCTGGTTATGAATAATGTTTATATTTCAATGTTAACCTTGAAATTCTAATCTTTAAATCTGTATAAAAGAAATATAATGCATGAGAAATAATTTAAATTAATCAAAACTAAAAGATTGGCATCTCACAGGATACTGCATAGTCCAGGTGTTTGCAAAGGGGTGAGGAGTCAAAATGTCTCAAGCACCCTCTAGAATTTGCGATGATCTCAATGTCACTCATCAAGACCTTTAACCTCTGTTTTTTTCTTATGTTGTTCCTAATCCATATGGAAATTATCAAAATCATAAAATTATTCCATGCCTTAATTAGAAATTTGAAAAGAGCAAACCTCTCCAGGGTAAATGATAATATGGTCAAAACTTTCAAAAGTAGGTTGTTGCCGCACATGGATTTTGGCAGCTAAAAGTGGTTTCATTTTGCAGAAGTTGCTTGTTACTCATTTCCACCACTGTCCTACTTCCTCAAAGCCATGATACTTTTTTGCTTGTTTGCTATCATCTGCAGGCAGGACAGGGAAAATTCCTGAGGGATTTAGAAGCTCCTTGTCAGAGAGGCAAAGTCTTTGTCCCTGGGCATGTTGGAAGGGTTGCAATTATGTCCTTCCCAGCTGAAGAGAATGGTGCATCCCATTTACATTTCCCAGACACATTTATAATCATAATTTTTAACTAGTTAACTTCTTTTCACAATTAAAAAAATCTATATTACAGTGTGATATTTGGTTTTCTTTCATTTTATCCTACAACACTGCTTGATGATGTTTAATGAAAACCATGGCTATTTCATAAAAGTCGTGTCATGTTGATGGTGTAAAATGCAATATTTCCCTACCCAAAACTTCTTTCTAAAACTTTGTACACCATTATATTTTAAACCTCAATAAATAATTGTAATTCTTAGAGATAAATTGTTTTATTCATTAATATCATGATTTTAAAGGTAATAGTAATTCCTTTTAGGGAGAAAAAAATCTTCAGCAGGCCTGCTGAGCTGGTAGTTCTGGGGAACTTTCTTGAGGAGATGGGGATTTGCTGTAGGACATATTGCTGTTAGCAAGAAAATGAGCAGCCTTGTCTTTCTGTCCTTCTCTCAGATACTTACCTATTCATGCCTGAGTCAAGAGGGGGTTAATGGAGGCTGGACTGTGTCATTAAGGGTGGATGAATTCAGCTGCATGCTTGCCCATCTATTCAGTATTATTTTCTAACTCCAGCAGACTCCAGGAGCATCTTTGCTGCCTCTCCCTTGCTGGTGCTCCCTCCCACCCTTTCTTTCTTCTTGCCCTATATTGCTGAGTCTCTGTTTCACACTCTGATCCCTCTCTGCATCTGTTCCCTTCCTTCTCTTTCCTTCCAGCACTTCACTTCTCTTTTTTTTTTGTGCACTGAATTGTTGCTTTGGCCCCTTCCCTTGCTCTGTGAGCACAGGAGTGTATATAGTGCACAGGATAGTGCAGGCTTCCTCATTTCTGCCTCCTCACATCTGCATCCTGCCTTCCCAGCAGATCCATCCCAGCTCTCCCCCTCCCATTGCCCGGGAACTCTTCCCAGCATTAGCAATTTCATGCCATGACCTCATATAAAAATCAATGTGAAAAAGCACCCTGTCCGTGCCCGGGATTGACATAGGACCAAATGCTTTAGCTGAACTTCAGGTTATTTCATGCTGTAATGAGGAGGGTTGTTAAGGAGATAGGGAATTTGGTTTCATGAGTTTTGCAGAGCTCCACAAAAAAATTCCATCTAAATTCACAGAGGCTCTTTCCAACCAGGGAAACCATGTCTGTCCTGATAAGTGGAGGAAGAAATCCAGTGAAATGATGGAGCCAGCTGAAAAAGAGGTGCTTCACAAAGTTAATTATATCGTGTAGAGGGAAAATAACGGGATTTCCACTGTTTATTTTCTGAGATCAGCAATGAAGTGCAGATTGGGATGGGAGCTTCTTGTATTTTTATGATACCGTAAACACTGGGAGAGCTGTGTGATCAGTAAACGACTGGTGAGAATACTGCAGCTTCTAACACCCATTTAACTGAAGGCAAGGAGCCTGTTCAAGGCACAGCTGGAGTGAAGTGCAGTGCTGAAAGCTTAAGCAGATGGGACTTAAGGGGTTTATGAAATACAGCTGGGAGCTGTATTTCAGCCCTCTGAGTTTCCGGGTGCTCTGGTCTGCAACCAAAGCTGGTAAAGCACTGAGGTCTTACTGCTTTCCAGCCAAAGGGTTTTATTGCAGTTCTGGTCTGGCTGTCCCAAGCATGAGGGTCAGGATGAAAACCTTACTTGGTAAATCGAATGGCTAGGGCTGTTGATAACAGAAAAGCAAAGAACACAATTAAAAACATGCTGAGTGGCTTATTTGTGCAAACCATTTGAGTCAGTTGTGTGGACCCTAAATTGGAGCCTGTGATGCTCTGATATGCTGCGGTGGATTATACATAAAGTAGAAAAGAGGGAATCATTCTGCTACTCCAGGTGGCATAAATGTAGCCATAGTCTGTCCTTTTTAGTAAAAATGAGGCAAAACATTTCTTGGTTCAGAGGATCACTGCCCCATGTGGACAAGCTGTCAAACATCAGCTGTATAACAGCATGCAAAAGTCTTTTTTCATCAACTTCCTATCAGTCTTTCCCTATCTGCTGGCTACAAAAACATATCTGGGTAAACAGGTACTTTGTTTCCAGAGTAGCAGCCTCTTCCTTTTGCTTATCCACTGAATGATTCATGTGGCTGTTTTGCAACCCAGGAGCTGTTGGTGAGGTCACAGCAGCCTGGTTGTGTCATCCAAGTGCATGACTTAAAAAGAAGGAGCCTGTCCAGGAAAGGAAATTTCTTTGTTTATCCACAAAACATTTAGATAAGCAGCAGTTGTGGGGAATGAAAGCCAGAGAAAGTTGGTGGTAGCCAGATGAGGCTGTGACCAAATGTTCACCTTTTAAGTGTGGGCTGGAGCATGGCTGAGTTTCCTCAGCACCCTCCTGAACCTTTATCAGAGTGAGGTATATAGGAGAGTAGAATAATCTGCTGATGAGGAGAAATAATAAAGGAAGGACTTTTTATTTCTTATAAATAAAACACAACCTTCAGCTGGTGGATCATAGAATCAAAGAATGATTTGGGTTGGCAGGAACTTTAAGGATCATATTGTTCCAACCCCCTGCCATGGGCAGGGGACACCTTCTACTAGACCAGGTTGCTCAGCCTCATCCTTCCGTTGTCACTGTGTTAGACAAGTCCTTGGATCTGATCTCTCTTGGACAGAGTGGGTGCATCAGGAGGAGGTTTTGGTGAATAGGAACAATGATTTGCAGTTCCTCAACAGGTCAATGCTTCTCTCTTGTCCAGTACCTTGCTGCTAAACCAGTACCAAGTTCCAGACTATAAGGACGGTCCTAATGTACCAGTGCAAAGTCTGTCCAGAGTAGCAGAGTCTGAATGATGCTCAGATGGTCAAAAAATCTGGGAACCAAAAAAAAAAACTGTTTATAGCACTGACTGTAACATTTTCCTGGCCTCCTCTCAGTCAGGTCCAGAGGCTTGGGAGGAAGCACTGACAGTGCAAGAAATTATACACTGTTATGAAATAACTAAATGAAGGAGAAGCACTGCCCATTCTTGGCAATTAGTGACCGGCTGCTGTGATGGTGTTTCTTTATTTGTGTAACCCTCTCTGGGGTAACCATAGGGAGGTTGCCGCTAAGGCCAATGTTCAATGGACTTGTGATTTAATCCAATTCTTTGGCTTTAGTGGTTACACACATCAGTTTGTGTTGTGGAATAATTCAGTATACATAGAGAAATTCTGATGCAGTCTAAGTCAGGGTTGAGCCAATGGTGAGTAGAAGCTCTGGGCAGCCCAGGGCGGACCAGAGTGGGGGCCCTGACCTCTTGTGGTGACTGAGGAACCAGGAGCACTCCTGGCACTGGTGTGTCACTTAATCCTGGGGACTTTGTGCTGCTTTGTGAATTAAACCTCCAAAAATCTCAGAAAGGGGAAAAGTACATCATCCACCAAGTCAGCAGCCAGACTGTGATCCATGTCACTGTGTACAGAAATGGTACTTTCTCACTTTCAAGCTTTGTTCATATCTCTGCTGGACTATGATTCTTTATTAAAATTGTTGTGTTTGGTAAGTCTTTAATGTTTTGTGTGAGTGTGAATGTCTCCATATGTTTGTAAAGGCAAAGAAAGATGTTTGTAATGCCATTTCTATGTTTAACAAGAGCAGCTTCTAAACGACACCAGAAGACTATATTCAATGGTTGTGTTTCAGTTAACAGGTTTCAAAGAAAAAGCACCACTTTAAACCGGGGTTTTTCTTCTCCTCTTTCAGGGGTGCATTCTCTGAAGTTGTTTTAGCTGAAGAGAGAGCAAGTGGGAAACTCTTCGCGGTCAAATGCATTCCCAAGAAGGCACTGAAGGGAAAGGAAAGCAGCATAGAGAATGAAATAGCAGTGCTGAGAAAGTGAGTACCAGACCTTCATTTCTGCCTCTTTGCTTCAGTTAGACTCTTGTATTTGAGGAACAGTGATTGACAAATGTGACTGAAAAGTTGTTCAGCCCATCACAGGCTGACAAGATCATGCAAATTTAAATGGTGCTGAAAATGTTTGGAGAAATGCTCTTATTTTCTTTCATATTAATGCAGCCAGATAACTGCAAAATGGGAAAGAGGAGGAGTTAGGCTAGAGTAAGTCTACCATGTCATAAAAAGACTTTATCCACTAAGAATATCAGCAGTTGTGTCACAGGCTTTGAGGAGAGCAGAAGCAGGGTTATAATTTTCAAATGCTTAAAACAGCCGGTTTACTAATTGCTCGAAAATTATGACCTGCTATGGATTGTCATAGGAGATGGTGTTAACCTGTGTCATGCAGAGTAGTACCTCTGTACATCTGGAAAGGGGATGTGTTTTGTCCTTCCTTTGGCTGGAATACATGGATTAGAAAAAGCAATTTCACAATTGCTGTGAATTCATTGTAGTTATATAGCTTGATCCTTTCCCCTTCCTCATCTTATGCCCTGAAGGTGGGATTCATCTCACCTGACTTGAGACATTTGGATCTGAACTTATCTCCCTCTGTTTCTGGGAAACAGAAAGAGATTGGTTACTTTAGGATCTGTTCATGTAGTGCGTTTTAAACTTCTAAAAGTACCTTCTCATTGAGTTAAAGGTAGCACAGTTATACAGAACTACTCAGCACTGGACTGGGACACTCTTATTCCTGCTGCACTTCTGTCCCAAGTGGGACTTCTTGCCCCAGTGCTTGTTCATGTCAGAGCTGATGGCTGATCATCTGGGCACCACGTGACAAAAGAGATCCTAAAAACTAACTGGATGAAGAGCTCAGACAGCCTAAGTCAATGGAGCTGGTTCAAGGGCAAATTCAGACATCTCAGTAGGCAGAGGGGATCCTTTTCAGTGGAAAGACATAAATGGGGCTCCAAACAGCTACAACTATTTGCGGAAGTGCCTTCCCATTGCTGGGCCCACCTTAGGTCGGTACAATGTAAACCCAGCGACAAATGCAGCATGTTGTCTTCCTGTGTAGTGTTACTGAGAACCTGTCATGAAACTTAACCACTCCCATCTCTGTAACCAGGCAATAATGGGCAATAACCACAGCTTGAGAGTCTTTGTGCTGATGGGTTTGTCCCCTGGTACTCGTGTGGGGTGTAAGAGCAGCAATATCTGCGTGCAGTAAGAAGTGACTTGCATCAGCCTTGACCCTGAGCGGGTAGAGCAGAGAAATAATTTAGGTTATTTCTTGCTTCTACATTGTGAAATGTTTCTGTTCCCTGCAAACAATTTCCTGAGAAAACAGGAGGCAGCACCCGGGCTGTGCTATTCCAGCTGCAGGGGCAGGAGAGTGAGTGGGCAGAAAATTCCTTAATTTCACGCAATTAGATCTACTCAATCTCTTGTCCTATGCACATTAGGACCTTAAAAGAGAATGTCCCTTTTTTATCCCCTGGTGTCTTCTACTTAGCTGTTGCTAATACAAACTTTGCCTGTCACTGTCTTTATTCTGAAAATAGACATTCTTGCTTGCAGATGCGGTATTGAATTTGTATGTGCCACCAAGGAAACAATTAGAAAATAACAAACTAAATTCTGCCTACAGTTGAGGACAAGGGATATCAACCTGTTTCTCTGTTCAATGAATTCTCTGCTTCAAAAACCATCAGTAAAAATAGATTTTAGAGCAGTTGAATGGATCCTGAGCAGCTGTTGCTAAGCTCCATCTAAGTGCCCTTGCTTTTGTTTCTTGTAGCTTAACACTGAGTGGGAATGGCGAGTTCTTGTGTTGTCTAATGAATGGGTGGGACCCCAGAGCCCTGGGCTTCCCTGTAGAGCTGTGAGGTGCCACAGCCTTAAATGTGTCATGCACTGGACCACCTCATCTGGAGGATGTGCAGAGAGGATGCCTGGCAGGAGCAGTTGGTCCCTGTTTCCCTGAGGGGAAGCTGTAGAGACACAGGTGAAGAACATAAAGCAAAAACAAATATTCACATGTGGAAGCAAAGCAAATATGCTCACATGTGTTGATCCTAGTCTCCCGGTCTGGTTTTGCATTATGTCTTTTGAGAGTGCCTAAACTGTGATGGGATAAAAGTCCCAAAGACACCCTGCCTGGCTCAAATGCAGGCAAAGTCCTTGAGATCCTTCAGAGAAGAATCTCTTGTATTAGACTGGACTTTCTCCTCCTATCTTCCATCATTAGAGTTTTGTTTTCCTACTGACAAGCTCTGTGCTTTCTGGCAGACCTCTGCCAAGTGTTGTGAAATGCAGCAACTGTTCTTGAGTTCCCCCAGTTGTATATCAAACTGAAGTCTGGTAGGAAATCCCAAAAACATTCCCTGCAATGTCTGCCAGCTCTCAGGTGAGCGGCTCATGCCCCTGTGTGTGGTGAGCAGGTTTTTAGGAGCAGTCAGAGATTGTGCTGGCATGTCCAGGATCAATGCCCACAGTGTCCCATATACTTTGTATTCTCAGGCATTTCTGGTGAAGGTTCATCCCCTTGCCAGTCTTGCTAAATCATTCACATCTGGCAGAATCAATCTGGGAGAGAGTTTGAATGATGCTGTGTGTTGAAGTAATGTTTCAAGGAGCATTTTTCACAGTCAGGATTAAAAGTCTGAGCATGGAGTACTGGTGATGGAAACATGTATCCAGAGACCAAAAGCTTTGGGTCCCCTCTCACCTCTGCTACTCTACTTCTGTCACAAGAGTTATTGCCTGTCTCAATATTTATTGGTTATGAAATAGCCCTTATTGAAAGGACTTTTGAATAAACAGTTCTACCTGCAGTTGCTTTCCTGTCCTCTCTTGTGTCAGCAGACCCAGAAAAGTGGGTGTGAGAGGGGAGGTTTCTGGGCCAGGCTCTTAGTGTGAAACCAACACTTCTGTCAGTCCTTCTGTGTGTCTGGACTAAAAAGCTGTTGAGAGTATTAATCCAATATTCTGTACAGCATAAGGTCAGCAACTCCCATGTGAAGTACATGGAAGGTAGGAGATTTTATCTGTCTGTGGGCTTGGATGCTCTTGCTGCCAAAACAAAATGACACATTTTAGGAGCGATGTTCTGCGAACAGAGGAGCCGAGCTGCCAGCCAACTGATCTGCATGTTTGTGTGAGTGCCAGAGTGAATCATGCATACTCCATAATTCTATTTTTCCAGCCATGGCCAACAAATCCGTTCTTAAAAAAGAAAAAAGGCGGAAGAGCCGTTAAGTCAATATTTACGCCTAGCAACCTTAACAGGGTTCTTCCAATATGGACTCTTGTGTCCCGTGGAAATCCATGGCAACATTCCCCAAAGACTTGGATGGGTGGGGACGGAGTGGGAAGGAGCTCGCTGTCGACTGATGTGCTGGGAGAGACTGAGTCTGCAGTTAATCCAGAAGCCTGGGCCTGACAAAGCATTTAAGCATGTGCCTAATTTCAGACAGTAATTAGTTCAGTGAAACTGGGGAGGAGGCTGAGTTCCCCTTGCTTGGGTGTTTCAGAGAAGGGGGAGGGTCCCACTGGCCACCTGTGCTTGGTACCACATCAAGAGGGGGAGTTTTCTTAGTATCTTCAATTAAGACGTGGAAAATATGCTTAGAATGGCTTAGAATCTGTTTGAGGAAGAAAATGGGATGTCTAGAACTGGACTGTCACAGGTCCATTAACTTGCTGTGGGGAACAACAGCACACAGTCACCTTTGTGTGACAGCCTTTTTCTGAACTGACCTGTGGGGAGTTTCATAACCTGCTCTGAAAGCAACTGTGTTCTGGTTTTGAGCAGAAAGAGAAATGCAATCCTTTCCATTGTTTCATGTAGAACAGAGGAAATTTCTTCCACTTATGGTAATTGTGCAGGTGTGAACATGCTGAAAGAGGAATCATCTGCTAGACAGGTTCTTGAAAGCAGTGCATAGTGTGAAGAGTTGGACTGCAGAGAAGCAGCAGTCTGAGGTTCTAGTTAAAGAGAAAAAAAAAAGCTTAGAAGTCAGATAAAGAAAAATATGCCTGATTTGCCTGTGGGGTTGGTTTTGTTTTTTGGTTTTTTTCTCTTTGGCTATACCACTGTTTATCACAAGAAATTCTCTGCTGCCTGGGTAATACCTGCCCAATTGTACAGACTCAGTGCTGAGTCAGAGCAAAGCAAGGGGAGGAACAATAAACTGTGTGTAGCCCTGCACCCAGGTTTATTGATTGCTTAATGGCAGTAATGTGCACATGTGTTTTGTTAAGCAATACTGTCTAGATTGCAAATCATACTCTGCTTTAACTAGTTCCTGCTGAACAAGGATTTTAAAAATAATTTCTAACCTATTTAGGTATCTCTTACCTTCTCCCCCACCTCTTTACTATCCTAGATCCTCTGGAAGAGGCATCATTAAATTCCTTATTACAAATCAAATCCATGCCTTACTGAGGTCTGAGGCTATTTTTCCCATGAAACAGAGAGAATTGTTTGCAGCAGGTCAGCTAAACTTCTGCCAGTGCTTTCCATCCTCCTTTCCTCAGGAGACAGGATGTTCAGGCAGTGATTCATGCCCAGGCACTGCCTCACTTCTTATATGCCTGCACCTACAACCTGGAGCTGCTGCTGGGATAAAGAGCAGGGAGCAAGGAGGGGAAGTGTCCTCCTGCAAAGCCTGGGAGGTCAGGGCTATACCCAAAGTAAAACTAAACAAAAAACAGCAATGAAAACTTTTCCTAATGTGGGTGGAAATGTGGAAGCTCCTGCTCTCCCATAAATCAGATGATGGTCAGAGGAGCCCTTTGCTCCATGCCAGGAGACAGTGCTGTTCCTCATGTTAAAGATAACAAATGTGGGAGAATCACTCCTTCTCAAGATTTACATGAAGGCTGCAGGGGTAATTAAAAAATTGTACCTCCTTGCTCCTTTTCAGCAGCCCACTGACAAAGTCCCTGTAAAACTTCTCTGTCCCAGATTCTTATCTCTGTTATGCCCCATCCCTCCGGAGCTGACCCGATAGCCTCCAGGAAGAAAAATCCAAATTTAGTTTTGAAACCCATTAGTTACCTCTTATTAAACTCTTCTGTGCAATTTAACTCGGAATCAAAGGCTACATTAATTCCGAACAAAATTGGCCATGCAGAAGTTTACTGTGCCCTAACATAAATCCAGGCATTTAATTAATTCAGATGAATGTTCCTGAATGACTTTGTGGGACAGACCCATCTATTCAGGCCATGATTGTCTTCGGGTAAAAAAATACAGCTCTTGCAAGCCTGGGTGGTCCCATACTCCAGTTTCCCAGTCTGGAGGCTCTGCTGGTACCCACTGATGTTCTCCTATGGTAATTGTTTTTCTGTCCAAGCTTACACAGCAGAGTACAGGGCCAGCTGAACTAAAGAGAAGGCATTCAGATTCTGTGTTGATAAGTGATAATGTAAAAGTGATGGCAATTAGATTGTGTAGCTGCTGTACAAAAAGTTGTGGGATTGACCTTTAAGGGGTTAATGACTAATTAATTCTTTGCACCCCAGTGGTAAGAGCTCTTTTTTTCTGTCAAAAAATGGATAGATGGTTAGGAAATGAAAAAAAAAAAAAAAAGCACTTGAACTTGACATCTCTGTCTGTGACTTATCATAAGTTCTCTGGTGCTTTGCTTACTCTGTAGACAAAACAGGCTTGCTGCTTTTTAAATTTTTTTCCCTGTTTTTTTCTTCTCTGTGAATAATGGTGAGAAGAATTGACTGCCTCAGCAAGAATTGAAGAGACAGCTGGTTGTTATATTAAGTAATCGCTCTCTGAGAAAGCTTTTATGTAGATTTACTTGTTAAAATCTGGCTTGCTCATGCCACTGCAGTTATGCTGGGGTGACAGAAGGCTGACTCTGCTCTCCCTGTGCTGCCATGCTCCAAGACCTGCCAACTGCAAATCCAGGACAGCCCAAAAACCTGCTCCTCAGTGGGGCTCTGCATCCCCAAGGATGGCTCAGGATGCTGACATGCAGCCACCAGCTAGGGTGGAATACCCAATGGTACCATTCATGTTATTGATGTCAGTGGTGTCAGGGTAGGGCCCTTCCAAGAATGTATTTGTTGGCATCATGCATGGATTTGCTTCATGATTGCCCCCATACATCTTTTGGGCTGATCTGGTGCCTGCCCATGGAGCCTCCCTTACAGCTGTGCACTTCTGCAGAAATCCTTGCTGGGGAGGCAGGCAGGCATGGAAAGGAGCCAGGATCTACAAAACTCCGGGTACGGGGACAGTTGGGCATGCCTGGAGGCTGACATCAGCCTAAACCATGAGATCATCTCCTGGATCAAGGAGATGCAGACTGGATGAATTGCCCTTCTCGGGTTTCAGGCGAAAGGGAATCTGACCTTCTATATGTGGATATGGCACAGGGCAGCTCTGCCTTGGCACTCGCAGTTGGCTCAATGTTAAGCAAATAGTTTTGCTGCAAAGAATTCATCCCAGTGAAAAAAAATGTGAAACCTGAAACAAAGCTGACACCATTCTTCATCACTAAGATGCTGGAAACTTTGCAGGGGAAGACTTGCAGCCAGGACTGCCTGGATTGCATTTCGTACTAGCTTAGATGTAAGCAGATGTAGGGAAACAGACCAAGGCACCTTAAAAAATCCTTTAAATAAATAAAATGAAAGAGAAAAATCCCCACTGAAGTGGTAATCACAGAATCCTTTGTATCTTCTCTGGTCTTGCACAGTTCCATTCACGTGCAGTGTGCTGGATCAGGCTGCAGGGATGGTGTGTGGCATTTCTGTGTCTCAGCCTGACTTCATACCCTTCACACTCAGGCAGCTGAGTTCCTCCAAGGATGTTATAGCATGATTTCACTGTAATTGCTGGATGGTGATGCAGCTGACTTCTCTCCTGGGTGGTGGTGGTTTACCAGATCTTACTGGCATAACTATTGTTGTCCAAGGTCACCCCATACCTTGACTCATCTCAAAAAAATGGCATATCCATGTTAGAAGGAGGGCATGGAAGCACATTGTCACTCAGTGCTCCAACTTTTAAAATAATTCCAGAAGTAACAACTGATTTCTATAAGAGTTCTAAGAGGGGTCCATATTAGCAGAATGAGTTTTAGTTTAGAATGCACACCTTAGGTGGTGTCTGCTTCTGCACCACACAGAATCACAGAATATGCTGACTTGGAAGGGAACAGCAAGTATCATTAAGTCCAGCTCCTGGTTCTGTACAGGACACACCAAGAGTCACACCATGTGCTTGAGAGCATTTTCTAAATGCTTCCTGAACTTTGGCGAGACTGGTGCTGTGACTACTTCCCTGGGGAGCCTGTCTTTTGCACAGGTGGAATGACAAAGCCAGGGTCCCCTCAGAGCTCCTGGCTGAAGAATATGTGACCTATTTTCCAGTATGTAATTCTCAGGAAGATGCTTATGATTGTGTTTCAGTAGTACAAGTATCTGATTATATTGCCTTTGTGTGATACCTAAAAGGCTTGTAAAGATGAATAAAGCCTTTTTAATAAGATCTAAAAGTTTGATAGGTGACTTAGCTTTAAATCTGGATTCATAAGGTCTGTTACATATTTAAACCTAAGAGTTACCTAATTTGCAAGCACATGGCTTTGGTACTAGGGACAGCATTTTCTCCAGTGTTTGCATTTCAAAACTTCAAGGATGTCTTGGTGCATAAAAGTAGCTAAGGATCTACTCAAAGTACTCCTAGGTGGCTTCATTAGGCAAAGTACTTCCTCTTCTGTTTTTTCTCCCAAGATCCTTTATAGGTAATCTGGAATGTTTTGTCCAAAAATAAGGAGTTTGGGTTTTTTTCCATGTAAATAATTCCTTCATTTCGAAGAAGTACAAAAGCTGTTTAAACATCTCATGACATTAGGGAAATGAAGATGTCCTTGTTAAATTATCAGCCTCTTGCATTTTGCCTCTGTTCTCTGCTTTTTTGTTGAAACATGAACTGGAAGAATTCAATGTTTTGTAATGTGCTGTTGGGAACCAGTTAGTTTCTAACCTCAGGGTGACCGTTTTTTGGTATGGGTAAGTTTTTAGATGCGTAGTCCAAGCAACTCAGTGGATAATCCTTTATCATACTTTCATGCTATTATCAGTAACTCATAAAATATCAATAACTCATAAAATACTGGAGTGTTGGGTGTGGTGAAGTAGAGTTATAATTTGTGCAGCACTGCATAAAGAGAACAAGTAAATCCAAGGTAAGAATCATCTGGCCAGCTGGAAGCATCCTCCAGGTATACAGCTGCATCTAAGCTCAAACCTCACTTGCTGTGGAAATCATCAAATATGCATTTCTAAGTGGATCAGAATGTACAGGGAGGATAAACAAGTATTCCAAAAGTGTCAGTTCAAGAAGGTAGAAAGAGAAATCTTATCAGAAATGACAGTTTTGTTGAATACTACTTGTCCAAAGCAGTTTTTTGCTCTTAGTTGCATATTAAAATGCTTTGTAAACACAAGTTGCTGTATTTTTGGCCTTCACTGTATGAAATTAGACAGTAATGTTATCAGTGGGCAGGTTTTTCTGAGACTCCAGTGTAAATTGCCAGCAACTCTGTTGGCAACTTACACCTCCTGTTGTCATTTCTGGAAGATGAATCATGATTAAATTTTGTGTCTCATTAAGGTAACAGTTCTAGGTGTCTTAAACCAGAGTTTGGCAGAAGGGGGCTGGTTCTGACCATAATAAAATGGGGAAATATTTGTACCCTATCCTATGTTCTGCTGCATCAAGTTAAACCTGACAGCTACCTCTGTGTTTGGAATATATCCAAAATATCCGAAACTGGCAGCTGCATAAATTAATTGCTGTTTGACCAACTAAGTCTGCAGCTGTCAACTGTAATACATATTGATTTTTTTCTTATAATGCTTACTCATTCAGCACTTTGTTTGTGTTCAGTAAGCATTTGTAAGGGAAAAAAAGTAAAAATATCTGTACGTAGAGAATTTATCTTTTAACAAAGGCAGACATATAAACACTCATTTAGTCTGGAGGCTGCCCTGGTGATCAGTTTGACCATGGAAATGCTGATGATAATTTTGTTCCAAATTAAACATGGATTATCTTTTTAAAATCAGAAATTCTAATTTTTTTAACTATGCCTTACCTTCATAAGGCATTGGCTTAATCAGAATAGATCTTTTTTATCCTGAATTAAGAGTGTCCCTAGTAAGGGGTTGTGCTTCTGCAACGATGGGACTTTAAGCCTATTAGTCAAACCAGTTTTCAAAATAAAGCCCAACGTGTTCCTTGCTTGCATCCATGTTTCTGCGTCTCTGGCTATCGGAAGCGTCTGGCTGTATTGCCCAGGTCTTAAATCTCTCTAAGTGCAGAAACCTTTAGGTTAGTTTTAATACTGACAATTTGTATCACTAAGTGGACTATGAAATCATTTCCCTAAGGATAGGTGACAGCCAGCTTTTACTCTGCCAACTATTTTATCAAATGAAAATTATGGAACACTACATTAAACAGGAATCCTTTTGCCTCCTTGACTTACTCCTTATTTTTTTTTTGTCTGGGAAAGTAGACAAAGCTGAATTCAAGACTTCTTAGGGTTAATAGTTTCTTCTTTGAAGGCACTTAAACATATAAATAACAGAATTTCTTTCTTTTTTTTCTTTAAAGTTTGTTCAAAAACTTTGAGAAGGTATACTGATAGGACGCTTTTGCAAATAATTTAATATCTATTACAGGTACTGTACCAATACAACCAACTGACAGATAAGTAGCAGTGACCTATGCCAGATACATTTCTGCACACCAGCAGTGTCTCCTTCTGAGATTAGTCCAAATTTCTATATATAATCTATTTGGTTCCCACCAAATAAAATAACAACCTGCTTCAAATATCTTCATACCTTTGTGATATCTCCTGTCTTGGCTGATGCATCAGGGATTAAACTGCGACCTTTTTGGACTTAAACATACATATCTTTACAGCCTCAGCTAAGCAGCCATTCTCTGCAGGCCACTGGAATGAATTCAGGCTTTGGTGGACTGGGCTCTGAGTGCAATATTTAACTCGTGCTGAAATACTGGTGTGAGAAGTCCACATCAGCGTGGGGTTGTTTCTCAACTGTTTAATTTTTTTCCCCTCCACCAAAAGCAGAAGAATTCCCATGCAGCAGCAGCATTTGGCATAATACATTTTGTCCAGAAGCATCTCTCCAGTCCGAAGCAATCTGGTCATTCCCATGTCTGCTGTAAACTTGATAATTGGAAGAGAAAACAGCGGCTGTTCACAGCTTTGCTCTTAAAGAGGATAAGGGGGGGTTTCTGACTGAAAACAAAGAGGAAAGGACTTTTTCATTATTTTATATATGCTCTCTTATGCAAGCCAAAACAAATATGTGGATATGACACGATCCAAAAAGATGCAGCTTTTATTGGCACTTACACAGAAATGCCAGTTCTCCCCTTTCTATTTTACAGTAATAGTAATGGCTGTCTGATTTATATTTACTACAAGAGGGTTGGTGGGAGGGAAGCTGAAAATTCTCGTGACGTTTGAAACTTTTCCTACTGTGTTTTTTGTGTGTTCCTGAGAAATTTGCTGTTGAGTGAAACTCTTGCGTCTCCCCCAGTGTTTATGTCTTGAAGGCATCATCCTTGCCATTTATGGTGTCCAATACACACATCCAAGCCATGTAGTACCAGCATGGGTAAACGAGCACTCGTCATTAACAAATAGACACGGGTAATATGATCTAATGCTATTCTGGTCAATAGGAAAATTCAAAGTCATTGAACTTGGGTACATGACTCCTCGAGGCTCCCTTGAGAATCTTGGCCCAAAGCAAAAGGGGAAAGAAAGCCTGAGCTGAGGTCACCCCTGTGGATTGCAGGGCTTTGTCTTGTGTAGTTGTGCAATGTGGACACAGGGCTTTATACACAGCAGGCATGGTGCACAGCCTCCTTTCCTCTTCTCAGTGCCTCGTGGATTGATACATCTAAGAAAAGGGTCATAGCCAATACAGGGATTTACTGTTCCAAAGGTAGTTGCTCCTTTTCATGTCCTTCTTACTCAGGCTTGGCTGAGCCCACACAGGATCCTGGCTTTCCCACCGAGAGCTCTGTGCCATCTCTGGATTATGACTGGGAACAGTGGGTGTTCTGTGGTGTTGCTGCTGATTTTAGCTGCTGTGGCTGAGGCCAAACTTCAGCCTGCAGAGAGAGAATCTGCCAGGGACTGGCCATGTCCCCTCTCCTCCCTCCACGTAGCCACAGAAGTAGAACGGGGGAATCCAGTCCTGTGAGAGGTTGGGGAACATGGTCTGTGTCTTACCTAGTGGGGCTTGCTCCTTTCTGGTGTCATTAAGTTGTTTTTCCTTCTAGAAACTGAAAGACCAGACAAGAGTTCATCAAACTTCAGCCTGAAAAGTTGGGTTGGCATGCAGGGATTTTCTACCCTCTTTTCTCTGATTTTACTATTAGGATGTTGAATTGCTGACTTTGTCTAAAATTCCTCTTACCATTAGAGGCATATGTTTCTGATTTTCTTTCTTATGATGACGTAGTTTGCACTCTTACCCAAGAGCTGTTTTCTTAATAGGACCAACTATATTTGGAATCACTCTGAATCGCTCTTGAAATGGAAGATTGATGGCAGTATTTCTGGCAGTCTTTCACTGTATTTCTTTCCCCATAGTTGAGTATTAAATGTCTATTCAAGCTGCAACACCTACACCATTTTATTTTAACATAATTAGATTTGTTTTATTTTAGTGCTGTATATACTCCTAGAGTAGCTGATACAGGTAAACTTATTATAGTGGGATGGTTTGGGGAGGATTTAGTAAATAACAGAAAGAGGATGCCGGTGAGTGTAGAGGGTTGTGCTTTGCATCAGTTTACACACAGGGAAATCTAAGCTTCAGAGATGTGATCCTGTGTTGACATTATCATATCTGTATCTCAAGCACACTTGAGTGCCATTTTTAAAAGTGTCTGGACAGGACAGTGATCTGGATCCCACTGAAATCGCCTTCCTAGAGGACGTAAGAAGACCTCATGGATTTTATTAGTCAGCTATATAATTTCCTGTGTCATGATTATGCCTACAGCATCCATGTTGTATTGGTTTGGCATGAATGGTAAAAACCAATTAGTGATCTGCTTTAAAACTGACAGCCAGGTTGGCCAGTTGGGTACAAGTGTACACCTCTGGGACACACGGCTTAAATACAGGTGGGAGTTTGGGAAAGCTCCCTCTTTCGCTGTGGGCTGGCCATGAGGTAACATCGAGAGAGGGGAGCAGCAGGGCTCAGTTTAGGCCCCGCTGCCCCCAGGGCCGTGCCGGGGCTGGCCCTGGCTGGAGCCAAGCCGGGTCCTTGAGCCCGGCAGATGCCGGCAGAGAAAGGGGAGCCATGGCTGCTGACATCCAGCTGATCCTACGGCCTGCACCTCGCCTGCCCACGCCGCCGGCCAGGCCGAGGGAGATGATCCCCTCCAGCCCCCGGGTCCCTGGAGNCTACATTTTGGGAAGCTCACAGATGCAGATTCTTGGGTGGGCTGCTTTTGTGGGAACTAGAAGCCACAAACAGACTGGGTCCCTTGTGGAAAGTTACCAAAACAAATCAGGAGGGACTTGTTTCTCTCAAAGACTGAATGAAAGACTATTTTATAAGTGGTACTGACCTAGAGTTCTGATTTCTGTCTCTTTACATTGTTTTGTGGAAAGGTGGACTGTTGGTAGGGAGAAGGGGAGTGCTTTTAAAAAGGTTTCATTGGGGTTTTTTTGTTTGCCCTTTAATGTGTGTTAATAAATCTAACTGTTTCTATCTTTAAGTTAAGCCTGTTTTGCCTTTCCTCTAATCATATTCCATAGTGGGAAGATAGACCACTACACTAAATTTAACAAAACAAATTCAGTGAATGTGAAACCACTACACATGTGGGACATGACTGTTCTCTGATCATGGGTAAGCCATCATAGTCCTTCCAGTCCTGAACAACATCCCAAGAAATGTCAGTCCTGAAAGGGAGCACTCAGCTCAGTGCTGGTCTGGGCCTTGAACCATCATGGAAACCTCTGTAAGACTCTCTGGTGAAAAAGCAACAAACCTTTTTCAAGAAGAAAACAGTACCCAAACTACCCAAAAGTTCAGGGTCATTTTGGACTACACTTTGTGTTTCAGCACCTTTAAAAATTGTGTTTGATTCTGGAAGGAGAAAGTCACTTACCTGATCTGACCCACTGCAGGAAGTGGGCTGTCTTATTTCATCTGTTTATGCTATGTAGATCCTGATAACTGGATTTGACTCATGGTTAGAAAGGTAGCCAGCCTTCCTGAGAGTCTCCTGCTTCTACACTAGAGCTGCAAAAGCATCCCATTTACTCCTTCCAAAAAAATACTCAATTATTCTCGTTTATCTGTGAACTTGTCAGGGTTTAACTTCTATTTACTTGTGGATGTATTTCTCAATGTGTAAAAAGATCTCATGTTTCTTTATTGTTCTGCCTATACAGGTCCTTGTCTTGTGGAATCTCTGTTTTTACTATGCAGACTTGAGTGTAAGGGTCTTCTTTATAGAACCACCACAACACCCTTGGGTACTTGGAGAATATTTTGGACATTCCTCACACATACTCTGTAACTGGAAATATTCCTATGGCATGCAGTGATTTATGGGGAGCATGGCAGAAGAAAAAAAGCATTTTTAGAGTGGGATAATCCTGAAAAGAGGGCTTGATTTGGCAGTAACTCCTGGTGATAATCCAGATTTTGTCTTCATTTATTAAATCCATTTATTCCCCTTGTAAGTTTAGGTTAACTGAGGGGTAGATTTTAGGAGCACACTAATGTTGTGTGGGTGAGACACAGCAGGGGCACATAGCCAAGCACATGAAATATATGGAAATGGGGCAGAAGGAGGGGTTTTGGTGGGGGAATCCGTGCTCTGACTGCTGTGGGTGATTTGTGTCTCATTTTTAGGGAAATGAAAGAGCAAAAGCCCAAGAGCTTATTCTGGAAATGGCTTTATAATAATGGCTTTCAGTCATTTGAATAGGCAGGTACTTACTGTTTTTTCCAGTAGCAGAGCCAGCTCCTCCACAGCAATTTAATTTGAAACTCCTGAATGATGCATTTACTTAAGTTATCTTTTACAGACCCTGTGAAGCCCACAGATTCCCAAGGGTCTGCACTCCCCTGGGTGAAAACCACCATGCTGAAGTGTGGAGGAATGAGAAAAAAACAAAAAACCACCAAATGAAATAACAGGAGAGAGCAGAAGCTAACTGTGGCAGGTTTTAAAGCACCTCTAGTAGCAAACAGCTGTGAAGTAGTTACTATTGGATATATTTTTCAGGAAATCCTCATATATTAACTTTTCTTCTAAGTAAGTACTTGAGCTCACGTCGCTTTTAATTGGCCTCACAAGAGTCTCAGCCACTCCTGTGCTGTGGCCACTCAGCAAGGGAGAAGATGGTGCTAAAGGATTTGGTGCCACTGAGAATGTTGGTGTCTGTGGTTTTGTGCTTGGTCCTGGCCATGGTTTCCCTTCTCCAAAGTGGAGGAAGAAGCTCAGAATTTTTTTTTTCCCTGAGCCTATTCCAGACTAAACTTTTCATTTGAGGGTCCTGAAAGACCATCTCTTCCCTGAGACTCCTCCTGAAGCCAAATGTGCATCAGGGTTGGTTGGGTGATGGCATAGCCACACTGAAATAACATTTTTGAAACAAAATCATAACAATTACTGAGTTATATAAATATCAGCACTTGGCACTGTTGTACAAAGCCAAAAGTATTGCTGGGAGAAAGCAGTGAATTAAAAACTGTTTTGCAGTGCTGTGCTTCTCCTTCTATTGAAAATAAAGTGGAACATCATGAGCAGTTGGTCTTATTGTTTTGTAAACAATTTTCCTCACATTTTCTCCGCTTTATTTTTGATAATGGTGAAAAATTCTACTGCTGATCAGAGAAGCTGCATTAAATCTGCTGTGGTAGGACCAGAAGCTTTTCCACAGCTCTGCTAGTAGGAGTTATTGTCCCATAACAGACCAAAAACGCTCCTCGCTTGGGATCATTACAGATATAGTAAGCACCTCTTCCCTTGGAGACACAATACACGTCACTCTAAACAGAAAATATATTTAAGCATGACACATGGCTACATGGATGCTTGTGGGCTCGATATTTCTGAGTCTGAGACAATTTTAGCTTGCTAACCATTGCTAGCTCCTTTCCCAAGGAAAAGCTGTCAACAGTTGCTTTTTTCAAAACATCTCTCTCCGTTTCTCAAAACAGGTTAAGAAAACAGTGTTCCCTTTCCCATAACAACTGTCCCCAGGGGTTGTTTCCTATTACTGAACCAATGGAGAGCAGTGTCAGTCTCATGGACCAATAATAGACCTTTTTACACAGCATGTTCTGAAAGAAACTGTTAGAGGTGTAAATAAAGCCTTCTTTCTCTTCTGACAACTCTATGGAGTCAATTTATTTCGTGTCCTACTGTGACAGATGCTTTTGAGATTGAGTAATCCAGGAGAAAGTGAAAATGGAGAAAGATAAGAAGATTCTAAACAAAACTTTCTCCAACTTGGATGCTGAAGAGGTTCCCAAACAGTTAATTCCTGCTGCATATTTTTGCACTTCTCACTTAAAATAGAAAAAAAATCTGAAAGTGATCACAAATGCCAAGAATTCAAAGGGGAACTGTGAACCCCCTTGCAAACTTACAATTTGTTTAAATTTGCCTTTAGTATTTCATAGACAGGGGAGTTTTGCAGGTAAGCTCTAAAAGCTATAAACAGCCAAGTGAAAGGTATGTGCCAGGTCATCCTTGCACTCACGGAAGCCATTTCCAAATGTTGTCAGAGGTGCATCCATATGTTTGAGACTCATAGCCAGAAGTAAGGCTGTGGTCATGTCTGAAGAAAGATTTGTACAAGAGCTTGGACCGCCCCAGTGTTTATTGCCTGAGTCAAAATAAAGTCAAACAGGGATCAGTGAGCCCTCAGGCTGCAGAACAATGAGGGCTCAGGTGTTCATGCCACCAGCTACCCCAGGTGGGTTTTACCACATGTGCATGATGTAGGGATGGCAAATCTGCTGCTTGACTGAGCTCTTCCTGCCCTCCTTGCTCTGCAGGGAGATGCCCATGAGGATTTGTGTTGATCTGAGGCAGCGAGTTTCGTGTGTGAGGCACAGTGTGCTCCATGTATTACAAAATAGATTTGTCTGTAAACGATGCTGACCTTTACCGTGGTTCGGTCTGCTTGAAAAGAAAGCCCTGAGGAGACATCCTCCACCGAGTAGACAACACTGTGATTTCTGTAATCTGCATGTGGTATTTCTGACTTAGGAAAGGCTAAGCCATTTCATAACTGTCTCTGCCCACCAGATACCTTAACGCCTTCTTTTCCAGTCCCCAGCTGGCAATTCTGCTCTAACCCAATTATTTCAGTAGGATTAGGTGTGTTGTCCCATGAAGAACTCCAGTATTTTTGACTGCCTTTGTTGGATTAATGGCGTCCCTCACACAACTGACTTGTCTTCTATAAACAGAAAAACCACATGCAAGCTGTCATTGATCACCATCCCTGGAAGTGCTCAAAAATCATAAAATTATGACACTTGAGGACATGATTTAGTGGTGAATGTCGCTGATAGTTGGATTTGGTGATCCCAGAGGTCTTTTCCGTAGTGACTCTATGAATCTATGACAGGATGTGCATTGTGGTATGGACCATATTATAAATCCATTTGTGTGTGCATTTCTTATCCTCAAAGGAATATCTTTAAGCATCATGGTTCAATACCTATCTCTCACCATGATATCTTGGCACTGTGTTTGCAACACTGCAAACAGTGAAGTACAAAAAAATACTTCTCTGCCTGTAAAGAGGTGGAAGTGTTTTAATAATGTCTATGAGAAAAGCATTGATGAGGAAACAGGTCTTTCAGCAAATCTGGTGGTGGCAACAATACTGGTATTGCTAGAAATACTTTGGCTTGTGGAGGTGATTGAGGCCCCACCCTGAACTAATATCCTTTAATAGGGATTCCTGTAGAAAAAAAACATTACTTTGCCCAAGCACATACTGTGTGTCCTCCTGCTCACCTCCAGGAAGCTCTTCTGGAATGTTGGCTCAGCCATTGAGATACCCTTTGCCCCTTTTCCTTGTACCTGCCAAACTCTTTGTGTCTGACTGCCATTGCTGAAATAAATGAGTTTGGTAGAAGGGCAGGTGCTCCCTGGGTTAAGATGAGCTTAACTTATGTATGAACTCCTTAGATTAGTACTAAAACTTGTTCTTGGATGCCCTAGAGAGCAGGGGACCAGCACAGGCTGAAATGTTGTAGTGAGATGCAGCACACGCATGTTTGATTGACCCATGGTGAGAATGAAACCAGGCACTGAGCCCAGTTTCTTGTGAACTCTTTGCTCAGACAGGCAAGGCAAATATGATCACCTGGAGTCAAGGTGGGGGCCAAGTCTTTTTGTTTCCTTTCTGGGAACTGGAAGTGGTCCCACCTTGCTCAAGACATCCCTGTAGTAGGATGCCTGCCCACAAATGGTTAAGTGCTGATGCTTGTGTGAGTTATTTCCTGCTTCTTGAGAATATGTTAAGCACTAAATGATGCATGAGCACCTTGGAGGGAGGTGTTACCTTCTGCATGAAACTGTACACAGAATATTTATTTTTCACTGATGATTTTATTCTGGTTCCAGGATAACTTGACATGCTAAGCAGGCCCTGAAGCAAAGCAGTAATTTGTGTTCCTCTAAACAAACACGTCCTCTAATTACTGTTTTAAAGGTGGTATCACATAGGAAGAAGCAATAGAAAATGATTTTATAGGGTGGGACACATGTCAAACTGGCACTGGCATGTAAAAAATGTCCTAAAGTTGTAACAACTTGTCTTTATACTTGGCATGCTGCTTTGCTTGCCCTGAATTTAGTAAGATTTTGGGTGTGATTTTCCTAGGAAAGATCCTTATCTCAGGGATTAATGTCTGCCCAAATTGCAAAAACGATGTTTTGCTCATCAGCTGGCCTCTGCTTTATGTTTTTGCTTTTATTATTTCCTTTTTCCCATCCATATTTTAGGAGGTGAGCACTTGTAATGTCAGCTGGAGACTGAAAAGGGCTCTCCTGTCAAGGTAAAGACAGGAGACACTACAGCCTAAATGGAAGAGCCCATCTCTGCAGGAGGGATTGTAGCAGGCTCCTGGCAACCACACGTGAGGTACAGAGGGGATCCAGATCAGGCAGTCATTAGAGTTTTATCTTGGGGAATGTGCAATCAAGACAAGCCAAAATCTCTTAGTAATTTAGATTGCAGTCAGCTTTAATTATGAAGCCCAACTTCTGATCCTCTCTTCTCCCCCTGGTCACAGCTTACAAAATTTAATTGGCCTCAACGATGACATGTTTATTTTCAAATAGGCTGGTTTGATTTCTGCAGTGTGAGACAGAAATGAAGCCAATCTGGTTTCAGTGGCAGACCACTAGACAAGTTGGCATTTGCTAAACACTTGTGTGTATTCTTCTGAAGCTGCCACCCCCTACCTTTACCATGCCACCAGCAGTGATGCTGAGCGAGTCACAGGCCCTGGGCTACAGCGTTCTCTGCTCTCCCTGAGGGGGATAATAACAACAGCAGCTTCAACTTGGGCTCACTTTTTTATTCCATGTGTTGACTAGTAGAGTTAGAAGATCTCCCATTCAGCATGTTTGAGATTATGACTGTAATTACTGTTTATTATTTATTGTCTCTTAAGAATTACCCAAATGCTCTTTATGCTTTCAGTTTTTTAAAAAATCAGGAACTATTTGGTCAAAAGTTGGCTATATAATTAAATGAAGTTTCCTTCTGGTTACCTAGGGTGAGGTTGTTTTCCTCCTATTTGTATGGACCTTTTCTGTCACTTCTGTCATGCATTTTGTGTGCATAACCCCCTCTTCCTCACAGTCCCAGGGGAAAATAACCTGCTTGGAGAAAGCAACCATTAGACAACATCCCAATATGCAAGATCCATATTAGTAACAGAGAGAGAATAAAGATTTCATTTAAAGTCCATGTCATCTGATTTGTTCTTCCATGTTTTAACAAAGCATGTGCAACGTTACCACTGACTGCAGCCACAACATCCTGCAACACATCCAGGAATGGGCCAAAAGTAACAACACTTGAGGTACCGGCCTAGACAGACACTCAGCAAAGAGCACAGGAATATAAAGAGCAGAGAAGGTGGGGGGGGAAATCCAATTTTAGCTGTACTGCACAGTATGGATCAGTACAGACCACCACCAGAAACCTGTTAACATTTCAGAAAACACTTGTTTAAACAATTTCCTTCCATTAGAATTTAGTCAGAGGCTTCTTTGTTCAGGGCTTTCCAAGCTGATTATTTATTCTTCATCCAAAAATATTTTCGTTTCCTCAGAGGAAACTGTAGCATGCTTTGGCTAGCAGTAGCTTGAGTTTTCACAGCACAAGATTGCTGCAATAATGGCAATAAATGGTGACTTTCACAAATGCTCGTTCCCTTTTCCAAGTGGGATTGCTTGTGATAGGACAGGAATTGTGTGCAGGCGGAGCCATTGTTTGTATGAATGTCATGCCCAGCTGAGTTTACATATTTGATATGATCCTGCCTGACTCCAAGGAGATAAATTAAATTAAGTTCTCAGAAGGGAAGTAATTAGACCACGAAACAATGGCAAAGATAAGGCACTATGGGAGAAAATGTCCTCAAATAAACAGGGAGTAGAGGGAACTCTTAGTGGAGAAATACACATTTCCTCAGTTCTCAGTAAATTGGCAAAGCTAAGGTTTCTCAAAATTAAAAGGAGAACCAAAGGGGCTGCTACAGATCTGATAACCCTGGCCGCCTGGAAGGAATGGAATAGTTGGGGAATGGTGCTGTCAAGGAATCACTGTCAGAAGCAGGTGCTGGGAGGAAGGTTTTCAAGGTGGGTGGGCTCCAGGTTTCAGCCTGTTCTCTTACTTGCCACAGAGCTGTTGAAAAATAAGTAGTGTTTCCCACATTCATGTCTACAGAGAAAAAAAATGGCTGAGAGGTGCCAGAAATGGACGACCATTTGTGTGAAGGTGTCAGGAAAACAAGGAATCTGCACGCTGGAGTTATGGGGCAAGAGGGTTTAGCCAACAGCCTTCAACCCAGAGAGAGGTGGGAGAAGTGAAAGAAGTGTTTGGCAAAATGTGCTGCTTGTTGACATGAATTTATTTCTTCTAAAGTGGAGCAGATTCCCAGGCCTGAAATCTGCCTTTGTAGTCACTGAGACAACAGGTTTTTTATTATTTTTGCTGACCTTTAGTTAAACAAATAATAAATGCTACCACAAGGAAGTACTGTATCACCTTGCTTTTAAATTATCTGATAGAACACTTTGTTTGGAGAATCGGGCTCTAAATCTCTTCCTAGTTGCAGTAGTTTTACATTTGTTTAGGGTTTTTTTTACTTTAACAAGGTTGTTTCTCAAATAAAATCTAACTGGATGTAATCAGTGATAAGACTGAGCTGCTTGCAAACAGTGCCAGTGGGGATTCTTAAGGTTTTTTATGTGGATCAGACAGAGGATCTGGAAGCTTGTGATTGTGGGAAGTAAAGGCATATTTTCTGTTAAAATACCTTAAAATAGCTGTTGTACCATCTTACCAGGCTTATGTGAGCCATGGATCCCTACAGAGAAGGATATTGCTTGGTTTTTCATTGGATGAAAGATGGGATCACCATTGGCACTACACATGGGAGGGATCCTCTTTATCTAACAGTGTACTTTATCATACTGAGTCCTTAGAAATGATTTAAAATATGCTGTAGTCTTAAAAAATGCATTTATATTGTAAAATGTGTAACAGTCCCCCTTTCAAGGGCCTTTACCTGGACATCATAGGTTTCTGTGTTAGAAATCCGTGAGTATTTGACCAAAAAAGTGAGCCTGTGAGATTTCTTGAGATAGGAGCAGGTGGTCATGCTGAGGGACAGGGAAATAGACCCTTCTTCATCAATTCTGGACTATGATTTGAAGCTCAGTGAGTAAAGTGGCCTCTTGATTTCAGTTGCTGGCCTCACTCCTTGCTGTGGATGGACATTTTATCCTCAACACCACTCAGCCTGTTTATAAAACGATGAAAAGTAAATCCTGTTTAGAATGGAGGATTAATGTAGTCAAGGGGTTGCAGTGAGCAGAGAGGGTGTGCACATATCTGTCTTGTTTCATACCGCAAACCATCACCACAGTGTCTGAGTAATGCACCAACTGGATGAGGAATTGCCAGTTTCTGGCAAATGCAACAAAGGTGTTAACCGCTTTGCTTTTGGGGTTATAAAACACAGGTCACACACATACCTGCTTGAAGTTTGGTAGCTAATTTTAGATTTCTCTGGTTGAAAGTTCTTTTTAGTATTTTTGTGGTCAATCTGGGCAAACAAGGAGATGTTTTTGTATTGGAAGAGGTTAGCAGTATTTGATGGAGAGTTATGTTCCAGCTTTTTTCTGACCATCTTTAGAAATGCTTTTCATAGCTGACATCCTCAGCACACATATACCCAGGTGAAGTCTAGAACTAGGAAGGATCTTGCACAACAGGTGGATTCATCTTGAGGCAGCTGACAGTTACCTTTAGAAGGCAGGTTCCTTCCTTGGGGTTTCTGCAAGGATGGGGAGGTTTTAAAAAGGAGCTGTGCTCTTGGTCACCTGTGTCAGCACATCCTCAGGTTGCGCTGCTTAGGTTGTGTTCCCAGCTGGCAAATCCCTCTCAGTGGGTGCTGAGAGAGGTCTCAGTTCTTTTTCAGGCTGAAGTCCCCTCCCTGGGTGAATTTTTCCATTTTCAAGGGCCACTTCTACTTTAATCAACTGGAAAGTTGAGTTCCTTTGGGCCATTAGGCATCTGTGCTCTTCCTCCCAAGAGGACAGTTGTTCTGGCAAAAAAAAAAAAAAAAGAGATGGAAGTTGTTTGTCTGCACAGCTCTTTGGCCAAGTCCCACCTTTGAATTGTAGAATTGTTATTTGGAAAGAAAAGGAAAACCCTGAAAGCCAGGTTAGGATGCAGCTTGCCTTCATGTGTTCCAAGGCCTGAGGAAATGATCTGCAGAGGGGAGCTGAGAGCCTGAGAGCAGCCCTCCAGAAAGTCAAAGTGTTGGCTGGAGATCTGCGCAGAAATAGGCAAAGACAGTGCTGGAGCTCCTGTCCCTTTCTGGAGCTCAGAGATCTACCTCTGGGCAGTGTCTCAGCAGCCTCTGCTCACCCAGGAGCCCTGTTGTCCTTGCAGGAGGTGGCTATCCAGCTGAGAGGGCCTTCCTGCTTGTGGTTGTGCACTCCCTTCCTTTTGAGACTCCTGGCAGCTCACAGGTCCCATAAACTTGGCAGCTTTGCTGCCTGCCACCAGGCCACAGAACCTCTTTGTCTTAGGTGTTTTCACCCCTTCTTCATGACAGTAGCACCAGGAGTGCAGGATTCAAGGGTCAGGAGGAGCAGTAGGTAAGATGGGAATAGGCTAAGAAGGTCCTTAAAAACACAAATAAAAGTATCATGTCCAGAGAATAGGCAACGAATAGTGCATAGATGTGCCCAGTCGAAAAATAGACTTGGAAATGTGCTTTGCAGCAGTGTGAAGGAATGAAAAAGGCCAGAGAGGAAGAGATTGCAGTAACTGAAACTGCTTGTTTGTGACTCTTCCTTTCTCTTTATTTAACTCCTGATTGCTCTGCTGAGCAGGGTCTCAGAAACAGCACAAATGGAAACACAGGTCTTTGTAAACTGTGACCTGTTGTCACCACACAGCATGGCTGGTGCAAGCAGCAGCCACAGAGACAGCTGCAACAGGGAGGAAAAGAGATTTCCACCTTCAGGTGGGCTTTTGACAAAGAGTAAATGGATAGGGGGAGGGCGAAGCAGCTCAAAGCAGAGGAGAAAACAAGACCTAGTAACAAAACCAGAAATGCAGACAAAGCAGGAGACGCTGAGTAACAATTAGACTAACATGAGATTAAGTGTTTCAACTATTCACACTGCGTGATTAAATACTGTGAGATTTGATGACTCTGGTTATCTACGCAGAAGGGTACTTATGTCTGTCAAAAGCAAAATGACATTTTAGAAACAGAGGCTCACCTGCCCCACCTGTATCTGGTATGGAGTTTGCAATGCATAGTTCAACAATCTGTTAATCAAAATGATAACAGTGAGTTGTGTCTGAACTGAGCACGTGCATGACTGATGCAATATTAACTGCTCAGATTTTGTTCACTGGATTTAAACAGTGTGACTTGACTGGTATTATAGGCCTGGTTTGAGGCCACTGAACCCGGTCTACCCCCTGGGGAGTCTGTTTGACTTGTTCCTTATGGTGTCACCAGAACCAGCTCAGAGGTCTGACACCAGCACTGAACCAGCTCAGGTGTGAGTAAAGACAGGAGGTTTGGTTATTTTACCCTCTCAATATCTGCAAGTATGTGTCCTTGGAGTAAGAGCTGACACTTTCCTGTCCATTCCAAGTGACTGGTTCTACTTGGTTATACCTCTCAGAAAGATAAATAAAGTGTCTGAGAGACATTCCTTGGTCTCTGGTGTCTCTGGAGGTTTCTGTCTGATTTCTTGGCAGTAAGTTTGTGCCTCTCAATGTGCCCATTAGTTGGCATGAAGCCACACATGGAAGCCCAAATGTACTTTGGGCATATGGATTCATGTTTGTTTTCCCCCAAACATATCCAAAGTATTTTTCACAGTGTTTGCTGGTAGCTGGTGCCAGCCTGAGCATGTTTCCAAGCTAACTGCAGCCCCCTTGCAAATCCTCAAAACTTCTTAAATGAATTCCATGGGCTTTGCCAACTTCGGGTTTCAGTCCAAGGTCAAAGGTGGATTTTTTTAAAGTGTGAAAACAGCGTTTCCAGTCATACGTCAGAGCTGTGTGAGTGGGGGAGAAATGTACATTCTTCTGTGTGCTTGGTTTGAAGTTCATGATTTCATAATGAAAAATGGGTGAAGTTGGAAGGTTAATGGCAACTCAGAGCTACAGCATTAACGCAGCAGGTAGCTTCCTACCTCTTACCGTCCTATTGAGAGCACACAAATGCCCTCCTGGCTGGAGGAAATAATTACTTGCATCAAACAGGTTGTTATTTTAAAATCTCACCAGAACACAGAGTAACCTGATAATGCAGTAATTCACAAGTTGAAGTATAACTAGATGGATAGAGCAATAAAACAGGGCAAAAAGCCTAGGACAGGATGCTGGTCAGGTTGGTACTCTGATGCAGTTTGGATTTGAACTTCAAGGGGCACTATGCAGGAGAGTGTGACACATAATTGATAAGGACCTGTGCAATTTTAGGTTTTAAGCTAAAGCATGAATTAGGAATTGTATAGGAACATCTGTGCCTGCATTTGTGTTGCATTCAGAATTGAGACATTCTGTAAATTTTATTCCAAATCCAGCTCTTGAGAGATCACCAGATTGCAGCTGATAAGACCCGTGAGAATGTGTACATTCATCTCAAAGTGAACTTCTAACCTCATCAGTTTGTGATGCTAATCACATCACCAACTACTTTCCCAGCGTTTTCTACTTGTTGTGCTCAGCATCTATGAAGCACTGATACACTTGCAATTTGTGACAAGACATTGGATTTATTGATGCCACATAAAGCTGAGGTAATGATAAAAAAGAAAGGGTGATGACTGTTTCATGATGTATCATAAGTGAATGCATCACTCCAATTAAGCTGACAATAGGCAGGAGTGAATGCTATAAAATCACACCCCTTGTTCTGTAACTCTTTTTTTTGGGAGAAGCCAGGCATTGAATCACCTCAAAGGCTGAGCTGGAGAATACCTTCTCCCCACACACATGCTCCACCCAGATCAAAACTGTGAAACAAAATGTATTTGGTGTCCTAGGGGTCCTCCAGCATCATCCTCACTAGCTCTGTTGGCCAATGCTCTTTAAGCAGGATACAGCTTTCATTTATTGCTTCAACTTCATGGGGAGCAACACAGCTTTTAACACAGCAGAGAAGGGGATGTTACCAGAATGCCCTGTGTCCATCATCTCTAAGGCTGCATTTAGTACCATTTATTTTAGTCTTCATTTAATAGCTACCTTTCATTCTGAATACCTTGAATTAATTAGATGTATTGCTTAGGAAAAAATGAGTCACCACGTGTGACTTGTATGTGTGACTTGGCTGCATAAAATATTAGAAATCTATAGAACTGTAGTTTATAAGCCAGTTGGTTAGAAAACATTTTCTTGAATGCCATGAAACAACCCACTTTTTCAAACAGATTTCTTAATGGCATGGATGAAAACAAGGAATTGACAAAGAGAAATTTTGCTATCAATGTCCTTTGAAGTACGTTTATTAATTCCTGCTTTCAAAGTATTTTTATTCCCATTTTGGCTTCATCATGCTTGCAAAAAGTCAGTGGGCAGTGATAAAACCTTGCTAGAATAATGGAAAAATAACCACATGTCATTGGAATATTGCTCTTTAGCCCTACTGTTCCCACAGCTAGACGCACATTTATTTTACATGAAGGATTTGCTGTCTTTTAACACTAATTGCTGCTTATGACATTAATATTGTGCTTGTTGCTGTCTGAAATATTGGTGTTGTTAACCTCCAAGCTCTGTTGCAGGACAGTGCCACAGTGACATATTTAAAAAACATAAATTCTTTCTGCAGTGGTTATTAGGGATTCAAAACCATGGAAAGATTCCAGTCTTCTAGCCCTTCAGTGCCTATATCACCCTTAAAAATCTTTTAGATACATATTTTTAATATATTTAGCTGTCTGAAGATACCCAGGAGGAAGTTTTAAAGCACTTTGATGCTTAGTTACTGTAGGAAGTTACTTGCATCATATGGTACCTAATAATCTTTAGAAGTCTGGTCCTTGGCTACTAAGTGAGTGATTTCAAAAATTATACTTCCCTGCCAAAAGAAAAGAGGGAACTGCAGCTTATAGTCCTCTTTTCTGAGCAAGTGGCTGCAAGTATAGGGCTGGCTTCTGGTTTAAACTCCTCTGTTATCTCTCCAAAGGCACTCGGGACATTTGTGAATCCAGGTTTCTCTCTCCTAAAAATAGAAACCTATACATAGGGTCCCTATGCTCCACACTGGTATATGTAGCAGGAATAAATGAACTTCATGATTTAATTTTTAATTAGATCCCCTTTATGACATCCTTTGTAAAACTGGGGAGATTAAGCTTCTCAAACTTATTCTCACCTGGTTAAAAACCAATTAGCTGTTATACACAAGCAAAATGCATCCTTATTAACAAGGATTTCTGCTAATTATATTGTTCTGGTTAAATGACTTTTCTGCCACTTGATGTATTGAGCTCAAGTCTACTTTGGACTCTATAGTGATGCTGCCAAGACGTGAATCCAGCCAAGTGAGACCTCCAGCAGTCTTGCCTGATTAAAGATTCCAAGATTTGGCCCAGCTGAATTGTTCCATTATTAATTCTGCCCATTTCTGGAAGGGTTTTTTCCTATTCTCTCCCTCTGCTTCTTTCCTGAAGACCACATGCAAAGCAAACCAAATAGCCGTGGAAGTAGAAGACTTTTTTTTGTTGCTAGGATCTGGGAAGACTGAAAATAAACCAGGCTTGAACATCAGTAGCCTTCACTCTGGCTTTGAAGTGGCAGGTTCAGTTATGGAGGGCTGGAGCTGTGTTCTCCTCTGTCATTTACCAGCTGTGCAGTGGAGCAGTGCCGGGACTTCCAGGAGTCCCGCTGCTTTCACACAAGTGTCAGGAGAAGTGGATCTGCCTTTGAGTTTGCTTTTCTGTGCTCTGTGATTGAGGACAGTAACTCATATTGAACATGGAGTGGCAAGGTCTGTCCTCCAAGATCAATCCCCCACTGTGCACAGCTTTCCCACTTACTCTTTTATGGTACAGGGTGTCTGTGACTCACCCGAGGGCTATTGGCACTTCCCACAGGCAACTGGGGGAGCAGTCTTCTGTGTAGGAGTGTCCTAATACAGTGATGATGAAATGTGGAAACCTGCCTAGCCTCTTACTTACACTTCTGTCTTAATAAATAAAACAAATTGGCTTCCCAGTAGCCTGGTGGGAAGGAGGGGGTTTTCTGACAGCTTGCTGCTACTGAGTTTGTCATGTGGCTTGTCCTGGCAGACTGAATATTTGAGTCAGAGCCACCGCCTGGATGCCAGCTCAGGATTGCCTAAGAGCCCCAGGAGAGCTGTGCTCCTGCATCCCAGTCTGCCAGGCTTCCCTGCTCCCTGGGCACGTGGCCCTGGGCCAGCCAGGTGGGCAGGGTGCAGGCAAGCGTTGCTGATGCACAGTGGCTCCAGTGGCACAAACACATCGAGACCTGATCTAAACTCAAACCCACACCTGCCAGGAGAAGCAAAGTGGTTATTACTGTACCCTCTATGCACATAGGGTCTCTGACCCATTGTAGAGGGCATTTGCTGTTCCTCGCTGCAGGAGGCAGCTGCAGCTGGGCAAGTGTGACACTGTTGGCCACTGGCATGGTACTGAGGAACTGTAATCTGCTTTAATTGTCACATGCACACCCAGTCTAATGAGACTGAATCAAAGCTTGTGATTTTCTAGGGTGCCCAGCAACAATCAGTAGAGATGAGCATGCAGAGGACGACTCAGCTTCATTGGGGGACAAGAAATTTACGTTCAGGATATAATTTGTGCTTGGTTGCCCATTTTCTTTTCTGCTTCTCTCGTGGAGAAAATGTGGTTTTGAGGCGTAAACTTCTTTGGATGTGACTGTAGAGCATAGCCTTGCTTCCTGCTGTGATCCAAAGTGTCTTTTTGGTTTCATCAGTGTTTTCTGAGTACATAAACCATCTCTGCCTTTGTGCTGTTACTTGTCTTTAGATAATCAGCAGTTCAGCTCCACCTCACCCATATGCATCAGCTTTTAGGGTAACCCAATAGATAGATATAGATGCTGTAAAAGTCACAGGTGGGAGTCCCAGCTCTGTCACATCTGGGTGACAGCTACATTTGTTCCCCATATGGTGGAAAGAAATACCTGGCTTTGTTATATCTTTCAACTCTGTGCTTGTCTGAATAGGCATTTTTCCGCGTTTCTGTGTAACTTACCTGTGGCAGGTGTGTGGGTGTTATAGCATTCACCCTTCATTAGTGTGTATTCAAACCAGTGAAGGAGATAACAGTAGACAACAACACCCCTGTGTCTGTTTCAGATGGGTATTTCATGGGTGGTGGGGCTTTCTTTGCAGAGGTGGAGTGTCTGCTGCCAGGTTTCAGCTGGAACTTGGGTGTATGTGTACACGCTGCACACATCTGAGAGCCAGGAGGCCACACAGTGTTACGCCACTTATTCGGCTCTTCATTCACTGGAAACTAATAAGATCTCATTTTGTGAGGCAATGTACAAAGACAGTTGCTCTGACTGCAGGGAGATCACCCTTCCAAGAGTGTCCGTCTCCCTGTTTTTCACGGGTTTTGCAAGCAGACCCGGCTTTTATGTTCATGAAACACCTCCAGAGGAACCCACCTCAGCCTAGGAGCTGTTCACCACTCACATGGCTCCTCAGTCTCCCAGGCAAGGGAGGGGGAATCATCCCTGATTACTGGCTGCACATGTAAATCCACAGTCCTCCACACTGCAAAAACAGGGCTGCTGCCAAGAACTAAAGGATGGTACACTGTTTGTGTCTGAGATAAATCCTTGCAGACGCTGCTTTTATCTTTTTTACCTTTAATGATTAATTAATCATTAATATTTGTTTTCATATGTTTCACATTAAACAGCCTGGAGGCTTCTGTTCAAGCTTTGCAAGACTTTTTGGTCTCTGCCAGTTGGGATTTATCAATTGGAAACCATCGTTCTCATGGTTTGGTCTGCTTCTTGTGGAAGTCAGGGGCATTCCTGACATGGCACTGGCACGGGGATATTTCTTTTCTTGAATGGGCAGCCAGATCTGCAGGAATATAAACATTCCAGAAGGTTTTTTAGACCTAGTCTTCACACCAGAGTTGCAAGTTTTAGTAGTAGAAGACCCAGGGATTGAATTTCTTTCCCTTGAATGGCTGCTGAGCAGCGCTCACCTGAAAACGCTTGAGACAAGTGAGCAAAAAGTCAGCACCTAAATCCGGGTGTGTGATCCAGGAATCACTCATGGTTATTCTCAAAGTACCTAAATTAATTTGTTATGTTTGTGGGGTATTACAAAGTTCCACCAGTGCTTGGTGAAAACCCATGAATGTGTGCTGAAAATGTTCAGCTTTGTCTGAGCTCTGTTGTGACCTCACTTGGAAGGATAACATGAGATAGGGCAGGTATCAGAAATTTCAAGGTGTACATGGGACTGTTTTGTCACAGCCAATTAGTGCTACAGCTGATCAGCTACACAGCTCAGGTTTCCACCAGTGGAATGTCTCCAGATAGATTTTATCACTGTGAAATCTCGTGAGAACATTTTATGCACGTGGTACATAAGGCTAGGACTTGCTATAGAGGACATGCAGTGCTAGGGAAGAGAGGCCATTGAAATGGATGGAAATATTTCGGGGTTTTCATTCTTGAGTAACAGGAGGTTATAGAGGTGATGGGGAGGATTTGGAAAATTAAATGGAGAGAGGCTGAGTTGTATAATCATGAGACAAGGTGTCCTGACACCTCCCTGTCCTTTCTCCTCCATATGTGCCCCAGAGATGGCAGCTGCACTGACAGCAGAATCACTCAACATCCTGCTAGGGCACTGGATCAGGACAAATCCCATCCTGGCCCACTGCTTTGCATACAGAATATTGCATGAAGTGTGAAAAAACTAAACTGGAAACCATGTTAATTTTAGAATCATCACTATCTTCTAAGGCTAATAGAAGTAGGTCTTTTGGTGGGCATCCCTCTCCTGAATTTTGTCTGTTCCTACTTCCTTCAGACACCTGCTCTGAGCCACTTGCTGCTCGCTACCAATACGCTCTTGCGGGAGCTTTTTGACACAGTCTCCTCTTCAGTCACAGCTGAGGAAAGGTTATGAAGTGACTCATCCCTTCATGTTTACCTTTGTGTACCATCACCTAGGGTCTTTGTCCTCTAGCTTATTTTCCAAAACAGACCAAATTAACCTGACAGAAGCATAGAGATCTTAAAAATATCAGTGAAGACATTCGTTTCCTTCCTGTGTTGTGAGCAGTCTGTGTTTCGAAGCCCCCACGTGACCCCAAAGTTCAACTCCTTGTCCTTCCAGCCATAGAGATTTAACTAATTTGGCCAGTCAGTCACCATATGGGCACTGAACCATCTGGCTTTGAGCTGAAATTAGCTGTGCCTTGCCCAGTTGTTAGATCAAGCTAGGCAAGATGTGTAATGTGGGTGGGAACAAAAGGTATCACTGTGGTAGGAGATCAGAGGAGGTCAAAAAACACTGTCTGGCATGGGGACGTAGCACAATTTCTATGTTACAGCTCATAAAAATGAGCTCTCTTTTATTTTTAATGCAAGGGAATGTTCAGTACTGAATCCAGCAAACCTCCTCCAGCTCTTTCCAATCGGCAAATTAAGGATATAACTTCAAAAAACGCTGGCAATCTAAGTGTAGTAGGACAGAAAAACCAGATATTTTGCATTTGCAGTCACTATAGAGCCACCTTTGCTGAGCAACTGACATCTGCCTGGTTTTGTTCACATCTCTGCTCTGTCTCTGAGCTGAGGCTTCTCTAAGTTTTGCATTATTTGCATCTGTGTTTGTGAGTGAGAGAGGGGGAGACTGCTGCCCTGAGATAGTGGAGACCAAAGTCCCTTCTGCAGCCACAGAAGCTGTCACCACTGCTGGACCACGTTCTTGTTGGCTGCAGTAGAGGACACTGTGGGGGATATGAAGTAGTAGAAATTAATGTCAGGGTCATTAAACCTTCCACCTTTCTTCTGAAGCTGTCTCCAGGGGGGTGCCCATTTCAGTGGAAGGTGGTTGACTTGGTGACATCAGTCTGGCAGCCTCTTACAATTTGGACCCTTGAAAATCAACCGGACACATATGGTGTGAGGCACAACAGTCTCCTCCCTCCCTTTCAAATCCCAGACATCAGCAACAGTGTGCCCAGCAGGAGCAGGGCAGTGGCTGTCCCTCTGTACTCTGCACTGGTGAGGCTGCACCTCCAGTCCTGCTGTCAGTTTTGGGCCCCTCTACAAGAAGGGCACTGAGGTAAGGCAGTGCAAGTCCCACACACAGCATCAGTATTGGAATGTTTTTTGGGAGCAGGAATGGTGGGCAGAGCACTGCTGCAGCCAGCCAGCCATTTCCAAGACAGCCACAGTTTCCTTCCTTGCCATCTTACTCTGCCCGGCTCCCCTCTTAGCAGGACTGCCACAGTTTCTCCTTGAGATCAGGCTGGCTTGTTCCCATGCATGCTCACATCTTCTGAGCCATCATGAAGATTTTTGGTAGTTTTCTTTCAAGTGGAAAGCAATCTGATCTGATCACTCCCTGTGAACATGTGTGAGACTATCCTACTATCTGTTGAAATTACTGACTCATTTTAAACAAATTAGACAGCTGAGCAGAGGTAAGTTTGCAGTGGCCTCCACGGCAGAAACTGTGATTTAAACACTTCCCTTGGCCAACTGGTGACCCTCATACTGCAGGCAAAACTCTCTCCAGGGTACATGTGGGAATAATGGAACATTGATTCTCAAAGACATTTGGTTACTCAAAGCCACGAATCCTTACAGACTCACGCTTTGTTAGTTCTGGCTTTTGCAAAATTATTCGTGCTTTCTTGTGGCATTTTACCCGTGACACGTGCTGCTCGTGGAGGTGCAGCATTAAATGTCACGTCTTGCAAATGTAACACAGACTTGGAAAGAGTTGTTGTGGGGGGGACCTGCCCTACTTAAGCAGCTCGTGTGTTTGCCCTAGGTTTTTGTAGGGTATTCTCCTAACTGATCCTGGTTTTTGGTGTTAAATATGATAGATATTAATGGAACTGATTCAATCATGGTTTGTAGCTGGGATGTTTCACCATGCTCTCATGGCAGGTCAGCAGCCAAAGCAACAGCAAATCTGGGTTCTCTGCTTTTATCTGTGCTGAGTGCAGCCCCTCTAATTAATGATCCACGGCAGCACGCAGCAGGTTTAATGCCAGCTCTTTGACCTAGTTTCCCTTATTGCACATCAACTTCCAAATTTTAATCCCTTGCTTCTTAAAAGCAATTTCCAGCCAAAGCCCATGGAATATATTGATTTTTAGATTTTTTTTTGGGCAAACATTGAAGTGAGTACTGTCTATTAGAGCTAGATCTGGACCTATGGGGGCTTGTGCACTTCTGGTGGCAGTGAGTAGGACATGGTGTCTCTGTGCCAGCCAGTGGTAGGGGAGGATTTTGGCATCACTGGGGTGCCAGGCCATGTACGCACCACCACTCCAGCACAGCCCATTTGGCATGATGGGAACTGGTCAGCAGGGCCAAATGTCACTCCTGGTAATGTCAGGGCTTGCTTTGGGGATGTGTTTCAGCCCCCTTTGGAGGTGGATGTTTCTGTGCTTCAGCAGTAGCAGTCGGGGAAAAATGACAATTCCCCTATCAACTCTCTCATGCAATGACTCCGCTGGAAGCAAAGGGGGCCAGTCTGTGTTTGAGGCTCTGCTGCAGATCAAGCACTCTTTTGTCAGCTCTTATTTGCACAGCTGCCATGCCCAGAAAACTCACTTGAAGTCTTTGGTTGCCCAGTTCAGTTTGCTCCTTTAAATCTTGGCTGGCCATGTGTTAAAATATTGTTCAAGTGCAACATTCCCTTCATTCATTTGTATCGCTGACACCTTTGTAAGAACACATGGCAGAATCATGGACTGAAAGTCTGGAGGGGAAGCTTGATAATTTTGCATGGTTGCATCCAGCCCCAAGGTTGGTGTCTGCCTGAGGCACAGCATCCAACCCAGAGCTGCTCTGAACAGGGAGAATCCATCCTTTCTTTTCATAGTTCCATAGTTTCTTTCTTAAACTAAACTTTTCATAGTTTCTTACCAGGTTTAATCCCTCCTTACGTTTTTTTGGTACTATTAAATTCCTTTGATTCTCACTCCTACATTTATTTATTTATTTTCCTCTTCTTTTTCCCATGGATTGCAGCATCACAGGAGACTTGTAGGGTGAAAAGTCCTGAGTCTAAGAATTAGCCTCTCTTTATTTGTATTTTTATTTCTAGGTGTCTTCTTTTTGCCTAATGGCCTCAGAATATTCCTGAAATTGAACAAACCAGTGGTGGCTGGAGGTGACACCTGCCCTTTGTGCCACAGATGGAGGAATTTTGGGGATGTATCAGGATGTGGCAGATGCAAGCAGCACATGGGGTTTGCCAGGATGGAGGGGGAGCATCAGGAAAAATAGCAAATGTGATGAAAGGGAGGTTGAAAGGGTGGCAAAGGCAATTTTCCTTAATTCATAACAATTTGCGTAATCGTATCTAATTTGCTTTAAGCAAGTCCATGCTTTGATGTTCACTTGCAGGGCTTTTTTTCTTTCTTTGGAAACAAGAAATGGGAACTGCTGTCACCTCAGCCCATGTCCCCTCTGCTACATCCCTAGTATTGCGCTACCACGTACCCTAAAAGCATTAGTGAGCAGCTCTGTGCAGAGTTAATCAGACAGATTTGTCTATTGTAGAGTGGGAGCCACATGTTGGGAAGGGAGGAGACTGGAGAGGAAGGACAGAAGAAAGAAAAAGTCTGCAGAGAAGTGGGGTTAAGATTCTCTCATTGAGATAGGAAGGAGAAGGAATTGATATAATATGGCTCACTGATTAAGATATTACTCTGGGATTGAGGAATCTTGACCCATTCTGCTCCATTCTCTCATGTGATTACAGAAAAAGAAAAACTTGTGGTTTTTCTGCACAATGCTTCCCCTTCCGTAAAGTGAGAGCAGCACCTTTTAAAATAATAAATCCTGTCAGGTCTTGAGTAGATCAGACAGTCCAGTGAGTACTTCTGCAGGGCTGCGTGCAGGCATTTGGAGGCTTAGCAGAATGAATCCTCTGAACCTTTGAGACTCACTTGGTGCTCCTAGAAGGAGATAAAAGTGGAGTTAATTAGCCCATCCCCAAATCCCTCCTGATCCGTGACCAGAAAGTAGCTGCCGCTCCACAGTGCTCTCCTTGGCTCTCGATGTACCCAAGCATCCCTGCAAACCAGAAGTGAATGTCTGCCTTTTGCTCACGTCTGGCACTGCCAATCTGCTTGCAGAGGAGTGGGACAAATTTGCTCCATCCCCGTTGGGCTTTGTGGTACCAAGAAAACATTGTGATGATTCCACACCTGCTTGCCCAAACCCCAGGTTGTTATTGAAATGAACATTGTTCATCCTTGAAGGATTCATTATTGTGTATTAGGGCTGTAAGTAATTGCATGCTCATGCTTAAAAGGGAAGAAAGGAGCACATGGATTCCTGTGTGAATTTCTGGAGTGAGTGGCAGAGGAGCCGCTGCTGGTGGCAGTGATCTCTGCTGGGAACCCCACAGCTGCTCTGGTCCAGCCCCAGCAACACAATCCCCAAATTCGTCTAAACTGTGAGCTTCACCCCAAGTACTCTCCATGTTGTTGATTTTTTAACCTTGAATTCCATTTTCCTTTTAATAGCTTGTCATTTGAGAGTTCCTCTGAGTAATGCTGTGCAGGAAAAGCTGCTTCATTTGCCGGTGTGCAGTGTGTACTTTGCCAGGGATATTAAGCCCTGCCTAACAACACGATTGAGTCCTTGCTGGTCTTGGGGAGGCTGAGACAAAGGGGAGAAAAAGGCCTCCTCCCCTCTCATCCTGCCCTGGAGTGCAGCAGCCGCCAGCAGCTGAGGTGGCTGGTATGTACAGACCTCACTTCCCAAAAGGACATCATGCTCCAAGTACTATCATCCCTATGAGGCATTGCTCCTTGTGTCCTTTGGGGGTGGTTCACCTTCTTCAGCTGTCTTCTCCCAGATTACACTTCATATTTGCTGTCTTCCCGCATGTTCACGTCCCGCATCTGATTTCAGGGAGGGGAGATGGGCTCACTACAGGGGACCCCGTGGGGCTGGGACTAAACCTTTTCTCCCCATTCTCTGGAGCACCAAGCAGGTTTATCCGCCCTCCCTCCGAGAGCTCAGGGCGCGGGGACATTTGGCTTGCAAATCAGGGGAGGGGAGAGGGTCTTGTGCTCAGCGTTGCATCTCTGATGAGCTCTTTCCTGGCCTCTGCCTCCCTGGCTGCTCTCCATGGGTGACCATGTGTGTGATGGTGAGGCTGCTTTGGGGAACCTCTGAGGTTCTCCAAAAATAGAAATGCAAAGCATCAGTGTATGCGTGGTGAAACCCATACCACAGACTAAACTAGGAGGCTTTAAACACTATGGCAGATTGATTGTGTTAAACTGCCATCATCGTGATGGAGGAGCACAAAGGATCATGTGAATGTGTGTAATGTGTGTGGTGCATAAAGGAAAACTGATAAAATAAATATAATAATTTTCATTAAAAACCACTAATTGCTTGAAATGTCATTTCTAACATACCTTCAACTAAACTAAACAAGGCAAACCTGCCCTTGTCCTAACCCTTAAGGGACCAGGCACTAGACCTGCACAACAAAATAAATGCTTCCAAACATTTGTTGTGTAAAGCCAAGTGGGGGATGTGTTGGTTTCCTGTTGCAAATACTAAGAATTTAATTTGTGATGCAATCTACCTGGAAATTTTGCCAGAGTATCATGGGATTTTCCAGCTATTTAGGTAGAATGAAGAGCCAAATCATATGTTTGTTGCTCTAACATCCTGTGGTGTATTACATTTGAGTTTGCTTATTGTTGACGTCAAATTTCCTGTGTGTGAAAGTCCTTGCATGAACACAGCTTTTGATGACTGATTATGGGCATAAATTCAGGTCAATCATAATATTTCCAGTGAATTCAGAGGAAATTGAATTAGTCTGCATGCTTGCAGGAAAGATCCTGCTGGGCACAAGGGACCTTCTGCTCTCCACGTCATCACACAGGTGTTAGGACACTTGCGACCATAGAGGATAAGGTCCTGACACATGATTAAACATTTTAATTAAGCTACTTGAACCTAGAAACATGTAGAGAGTTTTGCATTTGCTGACAGTGCATGTTTACTTTCCTTCTGAACATACCCATCTGTTGCTTAATGTCTGGCCTCTTCTTAGAATTTTCCATCTTTCTCTTGCTCCTAAAATACTGTCTGGAATTGGTGTAATTAATGTTCCGCCCTGGGCTTGCACTGGGGTAGTCTCTTCAGGGTTTGCACAAGTTAAATATATCCTTTGCAAATTATTTGTAAACGTTTAAGGGACAAACCCATAGAGGTGTTGCTGAAGTAGCTAATTAGATGTGTGCTCATAGAGATGATTTTTCTCTTTAAAGCTAGTGTTTTGGCAAGAGGCTTGGTGGGAATGGTGAGGACGTAGAAAAGCCATGAAGATTCCTGGAGCCGTTGCACACAGTGCCTAATAATGCTGCAGGGAAATTTGGGCATCAAGATCAGGCTTAACATCAGAGCAGCACAAATTTGATGGAAAGGAGCGTGGGGCTGTCATATGGCTGCTGATTCCCTGTGCCAGCTTCTTCACGGGGTCAGATACCTGCTTTCTCCCTGCCAGCCTGCACCCTGCCTCTGTCACTACCTTGCACCCCTGCAGCAAAGCTGTCTTGAGAATTCAGCCTTCAGCCAACCATCTTCATTCGTCTGACTCAGGAACTCTGTACCTCTAACGCCTCAGATACTTAACTCTTACACATTTTGGCTTCAGAGATGATTGAAAGAAATTTTCCTGAATAATAACTGTATTCTGGGCTGTGAAGCACTTTGGACTGCTTAATTTTGTTGAAAGGGCCCTAAAGATCACCTGGTTCCTATCCCCCTGCCTTGGGCAGGGACACCTTCCACTAGACCAGGTTGCTCAAAGCCCTGTTCAACCTGCTTTGAACGCTTCCAGGGATGAGGTATCTGCAACTTCCTTGGACAACTTGTGCCAGTGCCTCACCACCCTCACAGTAAAGAATTTTTTCCTAGTATCTTATCCAAATCTACCCTATTTCAATTGAAAGCCATTATCCTTTGTTCTATCACTACATGTCCTTGCAAAAAGTTGACGATGTTGACTAAAACACTGACAAGTATTATGTAACTAAAAATAGCTCTGTGTTTCACAGTCATGTGAAAAAAAATTAAAATCACTGTTTCATCCTATCTTATCTGGTATTTTTTCAGGATCAAGCATGAAAATATCGTTGCTCTGGAAGACATCTATGAGAGCCCGAACCATTTGTATTTGGTCATGCAGTTGTAAGTACTGAACCTAGTGAAGTTTTTATATCAAAGTTGCCAAGTCTTCTTGTTCTGGTTTTGTTCTTTAACCCAAAAGATGGGATATGTAAGAGGTATTTGTTTTGTGTTTTACAGACTACAAAATCTCTAGAGGGTGGTCAAAACCAGATCTCTAGTTGTGCTGTGCTGTGTGGTAAAATTGGGAATTAAATTGTTTTGTGAGTAGTCTCACCTAAATCAAGTCAGAGTGCTTTTATAAGATCACATCAGAAAAAGAGCAGAACAGACAGATAGGGCAGGGAAGTAAATTACAGCTGAGGAGACCCATAGGGAAGCCTGGAGCATCTGACAGAGGCAGCTCTGGACTTAAATCCTTCAGGGGAAACCCTTGGGGAAAATGCTGGTCCAGGCAGCATTTGTTTTCTGTCGGTAAGGTCCAGGCATGGTGGTGTCCTCAGAAGTTTTTGTGCTGGCATTGTAGGGAGAATAGCGTCCTGTAAATTTTTAGAGTGTATTTGTAGCCCTGCATTTCAGATCGGAGTGCTGCAAAAGGACTTGCACAGAAACATTAGTGTTGTATGAATTCCAACTAGCCAGCTAGATTGTGGGAAGTACCAAATTTGTGATAAGTTGATTTACAAATCCTTAGTTTTGTTTAATCTCTTTAAAAAAATAAATAGCTATTATTCCTACTTATTATTAGCTTGTTTAATGTATTGTAACCATCACTTTTATAAAATCCTTGCATCCAGATATTTGGCTTATCTGAAATATAGCTCTGTAATGTGAGGTGACACTGATTATATCTCGGTATAAATTTCTACTTGCTCACTATCCAACACTTACTAGGGAATAATCCTTTCTGTTATAGCTGTACTTGTAAACCCAACCAATTAATTTTCTGAAGGCCCAGCATTTAGCTGTTGCAGAGGGACACAGGTTCACTGATGCCCAGTGGGGTGAGATGCCCAGCTGAAGCCAGCAGCCAGAGGCCATCAGGAGCAGGGGTGGCAGCTCCAAGCAGTCCCCAGCCCCAACAAAGAGCTGTGCCTTGTGTTACAAGATAGACCAGGAGCACTAAACTGAATGTAGGGAATATTCTTTTCTGCACTTTTTTGGGAAAGTGCTGTCTCTAGGTGGAGAGGACAAGAAGGCCAGGTACTCACCCTCATCTCTTTGTTTGTTGCATGAAGGATGGTGCAACCTTTGCACTGCTTCTGAGTTTTCATCAATAGTTAGGCTTGGGATCAATCGATATCAAGAGTTGGGTGGCAACATTGCAGAGTCCAGGAGGCTCAAAGTCCATTTTGCATGCCTCCTTTAATGGATCCCTGTTTGGGAGAAGGGATGTATGGATAATTTTTGTTTCCAAGGTAACACCAACTTGTTGATACAATGGCTGTGAACCACTGCGCAGCATGAAGTATCTTTTTGTTTACATTTCTGCCCTGATTATTCTTAGATTCTTGCGGGTTTTTCAGCTTCTCAGTTTTGTGTATTTCTCCTGAACAACTCCTAATTTTGCCTACCTTTAAAACCTGGGTTCTTTGAAGCAGAAGGGGTTCTGATCAAGCAGCTTTGCAAAAACCACATTAGCTTGCAAAAAAAGAAGGGCTAAAATCAGACCCACTCAAAGATCAGTATCATGAGCACAACAAATCTGAAATCCATATGCCCTTCTTCCTGGGTCATTGCTTGCTAAGTGGACTCTAGCTGATACTTCCCAAGGATTATTTTGTGGTGTGGACAGAATTTTCACTACCAACCTTTCAAGCTCTCCTTGCTACAATGTGAAAAATTCTCATTATAGCCCCTGAGCATCTTGCAGCAGCTCTGTGGGAGAAGGTTTTTGAAGGCAGACCAAGCCACTCTGTTTATGTTTGTCCTTGAGTTCATCTACTTTTACATGAAAGCCATGCTTGTTGGCAGGCCAGCTGGAAGGATAAATATCACACCTCATTTATTCTGTCAAAGACATGGGCAAGTAAAGGTCTCAGCGTCTGTGCTGGAGCTGGAAAGAAGGAACGTTAAGAGGCAGCTGTCCATGTCTACTTGACACTTAATTTGTTCCTGCCAGTCCCCCCTGGGTTATGCAGCTGTTGGTGAATCTGCCCTGTGTGTTTCCCAGCATGTTCAGGGGGAAATAAGATCTCTGGCTTTGGTTTCACCACCTTGTTTGCATGTATCTTGTACACAAGCTATCACAGAGCTGTTCAAACTGACACCATCCTCCACAGTAAAAGGTAGACCAGAACTCCAGGTTGGAGATTCCTGGATTCAAGAACTCAGAATTTTATGCATTGTCTCAAGGGGTTATACTATTCCTTAGAAAGGGCTTGGCTGGGCTTTTTTTCTTTATTTATCTTCCCAAAATGCAAGATATTCCAACCCAGTGCCTTTAAGTTCGGCAAGGTTGTGGACAACTCCTTGCTGGTCTTTCACTCCCAGCAGTATAGCTCAGCTCTGGTCACAGCCTCACGGTGGTTACTGGTGCAGCTGTAAATGTAGATAATCCCTGCCTCTACTGTGAGGACACTGCCAGAATTTTGCAGGTCCCACAGAAAAATACTGTAGAACATTTGTCGTATTTCCATGAGGATGATGTGCTTTCCAACCAAGAAAAAATCTGCTCCTTCCCAAGCTTGGATTTCCTATAGTACTGTTAAGACCTACACAGGCAACAAAGACAAAAACTAAAATGAAACTCTGAGTTTCGTTCCTTCTGTATGCTTCTTGAGATTTCCACTGAGAACATTGTACAAGATAGGGGGAGGTAAATTGCTGTCAGAAATAGTTGTGTTGAACTATTTTGGTATAACAGTGGGCTCTGTTAATGAGCAGTTATAGGATTTTTGGTTGCTGTTGGTGCCATTTGGTAAGAATTACCCTACTGTATCTTACAAGAGATCTGCCTTATTTCACCCATCAGTGTAGGGAAAGATCTTGATAATCTGTTGTGCTTGGTAATGTCAGATACTAATGTTTCATTAGTATAATCATGCTCTTTGGGTATTGATGATTCATTTTTGGCATGCTGGAAAATCATGCATAAAAATGGATTTACATAAACATATGGAATCTTAGAATCATTTAGGTTGGAAAAAGCCTCAAAGATCATTCAGTCCAACCATTTGCCTGTCACTGCCAATCCCACCACGTTCCCAAATGCCTTATCTACACATCCTCTAAGTACCTCCAGAGATGGTGACCACCATGTCCCTGTGCAGGCTGTTCCTGTGCTTGACAACCCTTTCAGTGAAGAAATTTTTCCTAGTAATCCAATCTAAACGTCTTTTCCACCCGAGTTTTGTGGGTCCATTAGCAAATGCTGTTTCTCACTGTGCTGCCTGGGTAGATCAGAGCAGATTTCCAAGACTGGTCTGATTTCATCTCTATTGTTCACATGCATTGAAGTGTGAAGTAGCAGAGTTTGGTTTTCCTGAGATTTTGTGTAACCTGTACTAGTCAAAGCCACCGGATCTGGGGCTGTTGCTTCTCCAGAAGAATATAGGACCATGTTGAAAATCGATTAAGAAAGTAATTTCCTTTTTCTCCTTTATACAGCCATATTTGCTTAAAATATGTAGGAACTTAATAATTTTGCTACCTCTACTCTTCTGTCAAAGTTGGTTTAAGTTCACCCAATGGGTCAGAAATTACTAAGGGCTAGCAAGTTGGGATGGAGAGTCACTGCCTCACTGCCTTTGGAAAACAGGCTAAAAATGGGTCTAAAAGGCACCTCCGAAACATATGAAGCAGCCCAGGGTAGTGTGTAGCCATGTAAGTAATGGTCAAAGCTGAAGACCCACCTCTGAGTTTCATTGCAATTTCTTACAGTCAAGAATATTGACAGATCCAGAGGAATTCCTATCAATACTAGGGTCTCATTAAAGAAAGTGAAAACCGTAGTGCCTTTCTGGTGTCCTGTTCCACCTCTTTGGGGCACCTGTGATCTGGTCCCCTTGGCAGGACTGCTTTACCTAGATCCTGACAGCTGCTGTTTCTGGTTCTCCAAAGAAACTAGAGTATTTTCCCTGTGTGGTGTCTTTTGAGGCTTTGGCATCTCTGCTGAGAACAAGTTTTTAGGGTGAACATCCTGTTTGACACAACCCTGAAGTACTTCTCCTTACCTTTTCAAAGAAACCCAGCTCAAGCTGAGCCAAAACCCCCAACCCTGAAGTTTTTCAGCTTGGTCTGTTTAGTCTGATGAATTATTCAGATGATTTCTGTCTCAGAAAAGTTGAGATGACAGCGGCTCCTTCCTGCCGGGTGCAAGTCACGCACCGAAGAAAGCTCTGCCCACAAGTTTGCAGGCTCAGAATCCCGGTGTCCCGCCCCTGCTGTTTATCAGCTCTACCCTGCCAGACACAAGCACCGTATAACCCTGCAGTGCCCTGAGAGACAGCTCAAACATGCAGGTACTCACCAGTGGTAAAATCTGCACAAGTTTTTGTTCTTACAGGAACCACTCTGCTTGTGATTTCGCCTTTCAACTGTATGTTTTGCTAATAAGTAAGCAGAGTGCCAAGCTGTGATTAAGTGCCGAATTCACTTTGTTTTTTGAAAGCCCAATGCCTGAGTGCACTTCCAGAGCAGCCGAGCATGAGCTGTGTATGTAAGTGACATTTCAATGAAAATATTCAGCTTCCAAGAAAAACAACAGACAATGGAAGGAAGCATTGTGTTTGCCAGGTTCCTTACGGAGTCTAGCAAGGGCTCGGTGTGTTATACAACAGCGATCTGCATGCCAAGCCAGTATCACATCAGGATGCTAATTAAAGCAAAACACAGATCTGCCATGCCACATTCCTTAGGTGAGGCTTATTCCCCTACTTGGGGGTTTAAGCTTTATGCAAAAGACAGAAGGAAATCTCTTCGCATTCATAATGGAATGTATATCATAGAACCAAAGAATGATTTGGGTTGGAAGGGACTTTAAAGATCATCCAGTTCCAACCCCCTGCCCTGGGCAGGGACACTTTACACTACACCAGGTTGCTCAAAACCCCATCCAACCTGGCCTTAAATACTTCCAAGAATGAGACATACACAACTTCTCTGGTCAGCCTGTTCCAGGGCCTTACCAAGGGGTAATAAAAGCGTACTGGGTTCTTTGGAGCAGAAAGTTATTAATCTAGCATCAATTTAACATCTTTTCCTTTGTGGAAAAAAAGATTCCATCAGTTGGGTTACACTGACCAGTGCTAAATACGAAGGAGGATCTCCCCTTTTCCAGTGGCAACGAGATTATGAGCCGACTAGAAAAGATTAATTCGGTGTAGAGATCAGGGCATGCGCAAATTTATTGGCCATAGATTAATAGACCACAGATTGACCACCAGAATGGCTTTTAGATGCCTGTAATTGTGTGAATTCTGTGTGATCCTGAAAGTGTGAGCGTGCTCATTGGCTAGTCCTAGCTGTCCTCAGCACTTTTCATTTTTCTTCTTGTTTTTTTTTCTGGCTATAGCAGAACTTTTGGTAACTCCTAGTCCCTATGTCTCCTCCAAACACAGCACCTTTTCTTGAGCAGCAGTCCTGTTGCTTCCTTGTGCTTCAGCTGTGGATAGGACCAGGCATTTTAGAGTCCCTGGGCAGCAGCCCAGCCTTCCTGCAGCAACAGAGGAACGGTGAGAGCGTTCTTCACCTTGGAGACTACAAAAAACTTTCTCATGATGACTTCCAAAACCACTTAGAATATTCTGTCACCTTCAACAGTTGTAGACAATTGTCAACATCCTTGTTCCAAAGCTTGCACTCGTTATTGTTACCGTAGTCAAAACATCCCAGTAAGGACTTATTAGCAAGGCAACACTGATGGTTTGGGGTTATTTTTTTCAATTGAAGTGACATGCTACTCCTGATGGAAAGTGATTATCTTTTTTTCCCTGTAGCCTTGAGAATAAAGAGATAATGGAGAAAAATTTTCTCATTTTCATTGAACAGGCAGCATTATAACATTGTTTGCTTTTACAGAAATGTGAACAGTTCAGATGAAAATGGATTTTTTTTCTTTTAAGGTATCTATTGTTGCAAAGCTGCTGTTGTCAATAAAGAAAACAAGAGGTTTGGCTAAAATTCAAAATAAAACTTGTTCTAGTATATTAATCTTTAAAGTTACAGCAAAATTTGAAGGTCTCATAAATCTGCTTCTTTTCCTATGCTGGTGATTACAATAAACAGGTACTTTCTGAGAGTTATTTGGTAATGTCCACTCCCCAGAAAGGGCTGGTACCAAATCCTTAGGGTGGCAGTATGTGCTTTGATTGTTAGGTTTTTTTAATAGCAATAGGTTTTGGCAGCATCAGGTTGGGTTCCTTCCTTTAGCCCTGCAGCAGCTGCCTCTCTAAGTCCCCATTTAGGGCTCTCTTGCAGCTGGGCATGGGGGTGTATGTGCCTGTGTTGTATAGCTTGGTCTGGAGCAGGCAATTGATGGGGCAGCAGTACTTATCTGCCAGTAATCCTGGGTAATATCACTGCTTCCCTGAGAGCAGGAGTGAGGCTTTTCAATCCAAACAGCAGGAAGGTGACTATTTAGAACCCTAGCAATTTTCTTCCCATTTTGTTGGCTTTGGATAAGCATCTCCTTCCTTTCATGCTTTGCCCAGAAGTTTCATTGCTGGTTACTTGATGTTCACGTAGTCACTGAATGAGCCTTTTAGATTTAGTTCTGCTTCTCTCAGCTCCTGGTAATTTACACTGTGGTGCACCAAAGTCAATTAAATAGCTGGTGTTTAATTCAGGTGGAAGGGGCTTTGCAGCAAGGCATATAATAAATGTTAAATCAGTATATGCCACAGTGTGAGAATTCATTATGATACAGTAGGATCTCTCTCAGGCATGATGTGGAGTCATTCTGATTAAATGGTTACACTTATTTAAACAGAAAAGGCCTTTCATAACAAGCTGCAAAGCTTTGAAGTGAAATAACACGGCATTGAATCAAGATTCAAAATGAACGTGGGTGTCTCCAAGTCCTTTCTTTTACATGGAAAACATTATTAAAACTTTTCTCTGGAGGAAGGTTGTATAGGCTGTGGTGAAAGGGACAGCAGGAGGCTGATGGGTGTTACGTGTCAGTGTGTTCCAGAAGATACTCCATGATTTTGTGGCAGAAAAACAGGCTCAATTTCCCAAGCATGCTCATGTCTCAGCTCCAGCCTGTGTTCTAAGTTGTACAGTCAAGTAGGTGACTCTGGTCAGGAGTCTGTAAGTGACTCCAGAGTCAGTGCTGGGCTAACTTGCACCTACTCTTGCATTGTATTATAACAGGTGATGATGGAGCATTATCATCCCATTCATATTCACGCTGAAAGAAAAGATGACTCACTACACATTTGGGGTCTGTACTGACCCCAAAACTCTACATCGGGTATATTTTTAAAGACAGGTTGATTAATATAGATTTCTGTGGCTGGCTGGGGGTCAAGGCCTTAAACTGGACAGTGTAAAACCTAGAATTTTTAGTGAAAATACAGGTTGCTGTTTGAAACCCTGTTTTGCCTTCTTTTTGCAGTACTGTGGTTACCTCCTCTTACAGAAACTATTTTCATAGGACTGCAGAAGTACTTGCCATAGGTTTCTGCTTTAAACATTCTCCCTGGAAAAATTATTCCGTGGAAAACGAATGTGAAGGATTTTGTCTTTTCCCTTTTTTTCTTTTTTTTTTCTTTTTCCTTTTTTTTTTTCTTCTTTTTTTTTTTCCCTGGAACAGTGGTTAGGTCTGCTGTAGCCAAACTTTTACTTTTTAAAGCGTTTTATAGAAAAAGAAAATACTGTTGCTGGTGAAGCCTTTCTTTGATGCATTTATAGAACATGTGCTCATTTCATTCTGATTCATGCCACATGGTTATATCTTAGCCTGTAAAGGCCATTTTTTTCTCTTAAGTTGGAGGAAAAGTGTGTTCAGAGACCCAAATATTTATGTCATCTTTTCCCTTCTCCAAGACAAAATTCCCATTTGGGGCTGTGTGATCCTGGCTGAGCTGTAAAAGGCTTTCTCTACTCGTTCTGAAGATGGTTTAGGGGAGTTTGGTGTTTATTCTGTCTGATTATTCTGTTGGCAAGGAGCATTTAACCACTCTGTAATTTTATTTTCTTCATCTCTCATTGATGATACTCTAAGGAGCACTGATATCCTTGAGTGAGACATAGCGGAGCCTTTAAATGTCCAGATATCCCTGAGGAAAGAAGATACGATTCTCCAAAATGCATTGTAAAGAAAGAGTCAAAAATACAGTTTGAAATCCACTGAAAGAGAGCTTAGATTTTAAGACCTACATTAGCATAAACAGAGGCAACATTATTAAAAACTGGGCTTGACATCCGTAAAATGAAATATCAGATAGAAAATTAAAATTCATGCAACTGTTTTTCTCTGCCTTAGGGTTTTTTCCATGAAAATTTTGCCGTGGGTCTCTTGCAGCTACAGAAGACGGTTATTCCTTTAGGAGAAAAGGGAGCTAAGCATCCATTCTGCCATGGCTATGATGCTCCTTGTCGTGATGGTGATGTCTCAGATGTACTTAGTCCTAAAGTCCATGGTCACCATGCTGCAAAACATTATCCAGTGCCATGGTACAGGAGAGGTGTAACCATAATTAGGCAATGCAGAGCAGAGAAGAGAGAAATTACCTTGCTCTCATTGCTGCCAGGCTTATCTGCAGGAAGATTTATCTCACTGCAGCCCATGGTCTTGCCTGACCATTAAGGCTTGTTTTCCTGTAAGTGTGGGGGCAGGACCACTTGCAGAAAGTGCTTCTGACATTTTGCTTCTTGGGGCTGAAAACTCCCTGCCGGAAAATTTTAAATCTGCTCTTTTCAGATGCTTTTGAAGATGAATTTGCTGTAGAGACGTTTTGCTTCCCATTGATGCTGTCCTTGTGGTGAGGGAAATGTAGGTTAGCTCTCTGTCACCGAAGATTGTGTCACCAGATGAAATGTATTTTAAAAGGCAAATTCCCTAGATAAAGGCATTTTATTTTGTGCTCTCTTCCTCCACAGCTTAACATGGTTGCAGCTAGAATCCCTCTCCTTGCTATTGACACGTGACCACTGTCAGGAGAGCCATGGCAGCTCCTAGAAACAGCAAGTGGGAACATTTTAGGGGAAGAGCATTCCTCTGATGTGTATGGGAATTTATTTTATAATGGAATGGGAGTGAAGAGTGCTTGTGACATATGCAGGAGTGTTCATGCCTACAGACAGGAGCAGGCAGGGCTGCTGCTGGAAGTGATTCACATCAAGATGGATAGAGGTGCTTTTGAACAGTCTCTCCTTTATTCTTGGTCCCACCTGAGCTGAATTATCTAAAGAAATTTGCTACTACATTCATGGCTGTGTATGTTTGATTGTTTAGAGCAAAAAAGGCAACAGTTTTCACACCACCACAGGTAAAAAAGGTGGGAAGGAAAGGAAAAATAACTGATGAGCTGCTGTCTGTTCTTGGCTGAAAGTCTAGAGCTTCTTCCTGTCCTGAATTTCCTTGCAACATGCTGTGAAATGTGGCCAGGTGATAGTCATATAGTAGATTTTCACCCGTGGCTGAGGTTTCCTGGGCACATGCCTGCTCTCAGCCTGCTCCGCTTGGCATGTGTCTTCATCCAAAGGTTTCTTCCTGTTTTGCTACAGGTTTCCCTGGTCACACAGGTGGACATACTGCTCCCCAAAACTGCAGCAGCATGGTGTGCCAGAGGCATTGGAAGCTTTTCTTGTTACTTGTCTCATGTTCTGCTCTAGGTCACCTAAAGCCAGTCTGTACATACACAGACATATTTTATTGCTTGGTCACTTTTCCTGGTGTGTGAGAGCCTCTGACAAGGCAAATGGCATAAAGGTGTGCCTCTGACATTGTGAAGGACCACTGCAAACCCCTGTGGGCCCTTAAAGAATCAGGAAGGGTGGTTTGGTTCTAAATTCTGGTGTGTGGCTCCTGGCACAGCCCCTGGAACAGGGGCTCCCAATTCAGCCCCAGGGACAGTGGCAGAGGAGGCAGCTCATGGCTCAGAAGAGGCGGAGTGAAAAGCAGAAGCTGAGGCATATGGAAGAGAAAGTAGAAGTAGACACAGCATCTCAGTGGTAGGTGCTCATTACGCTGTCTCTGATGTGCTGGGAAGACTGAGTTTATCCTGCTAAAGGAATTCTAATATTCCTCTCTAAGCTGAAAAATGTAGCAGAGTAGGTAAAGGACAGGTCTTTTTATCTATGGAAAAATATTCTGGCCTGTTTACCAACAATGTGTAACGGGCACCAGTGGCTGCTGCTCTTGAAGTCTTGTGAGTCTTGTGAGGATGTATTTGTGGTTAGAGCACACAGATCTGAAAATGTGGAGTTCTTCTCTTACTATGTCATTGATCTACATTGTGGTCTCGGATCATTTTGTCTTTTAATTTCCCTGCTAGCAGAAAGAAAATACCTTCCTAATTAATTCTGGGTAAGATTAATAGGGTTTTTGTTTGTTGGGTTTTTTTTCCCTTGAGTCAGTGCTGCTCTTCATGGAGTAGGTTGTTAAAAGAAGTAAGAGTACTGAAGTCCAGCTTTTGGTGTTGTTCACTGAGGAGCACTATGATCCATGTGTGTAAAAGTGAATGGTCTTGTTTGCTAGGACCTATTGACTCTTTCTAAAAACATATTCAGGCATGCCTTAATCCCATGCTTTGCAGTAGCTGTGCAGTGGCTTTATCCCTCTATCCCATCCATGTCTGTGCAGAAACCTACAGCAAACAGAACCCAGGCTGTCTGGTGACTCAGTGTAACAGCATGACTGGTGATGGTCATCATCATTGCATAGATTTATTTATCCTTATGATGTAGGTATGTGGAAATCTCGAGCAGCAGACGTGTGACATCCAGAGTTAAAAATCCACTTATATAAAGCCAGGATTTCACCTACTGTGCATAGATGTGGGGGCGGCCAAGTGCATCATACCATCAATGGAGGGAAACAAAAAGTCATCAGTTAAAACTTGGTAAGGAAGAGCTATAAAGCAGCAGCTTAAACCCAGGCTGGGTAGAAACTGAACAGCAGTATTCTGAATTTTAATATCCATTTCTTTGTGCTGCAGGGAGGTGGAAGTGGTTACTGCAGATATGGGGGTGTAGGAGCAATGTGCCAAAGCACGTGGTACGGGGGGCTCCAGCACCTCTGCCCATGCTTCCCATGTGCAGTGTGACTGGATCTCTGTGGAGGCAAGGTGTGGTGGGTGATTTGGGAATCCCCAGTGTGCCTGGGTGCCTTCCAGCTCAGAAGGAAAGTCCCACTAGTGTCTCATCCCTATCTCTCTGTTAGAGTAAGGAGGAGTAAGTGATGTCCCAGGATGCACTGCAATAACAAGATAACTAGTTAGCAGGTTTATATTTGCAATACTTATTCTCCTAAATAATAATCCCTGGAAAGGGCCTTTGGAGGAGGCTGCTTGAATATATAAGTGTAATCAGACCCACCAGCCCTCCTGTGAAAATTGTCTGGGTGTGCTTGGGCATCGTATTCCCACTCTGGGGGTGGATATGAACAATCTTTTTGACTCCTGTCTCTATCCTACCAGTAAATACAAAAGGTGTGTATTGGTGCTGTCCACTGAGCTGTGTGCAGGCAGTGGCCAGGAGGATGACTGGCTCAGGGTGAGCCATCTCAGGGGAGCATGCCATCAGCCCTGTCAGTGTGGGCAGTTGTGGGGCAGAGTCCTGTTTCTCTTCAGGGACAGATCAGGCACAGCCTCCAGGGCTCTGCTCCTTCTTTAGGAAGTGAAACTAATAGCCTTTTCTGCCGTATGTGGATGCTGTGACTATAAACGTGTTAAACTCTACAAAGTTTTGAGATAATAATATCAGTTAAGGCATGTAAGTGCCTCAGACAAATATATTGTGCAAACACCAAATGGATTAAAGTACAACTTCTGGCACAGTGATATTGCTTAAAGGCTGGTTTAGTTCCATTTCAAAGGATTTCCCAAAATAAATTGTCTGAATCCTGCTCCCTCTCTGCAAAAAATATGGACACTGTCACCAAAAAGCCATTAAAAAGGAAAAGCAAAGCATCTAAAAGCTTTCTCCTGGTTTGAATTTTTGGATTTCAGAGTGGGAACAACTCCATTTATCCATTAAGTGTTGGTCTGGCACCACGCTTCATCACCCTGTGGCACAAATCACTGCACCAAGAGCTCATTCTGGCATGTTCTTTTCAGAGCTTTCTGATACAATTCAGACTTCAGCCTGTCCACAGTCTCACCACTAGCATGAACACGAGGGTCTCAGAAATGGTTTGCAAAGTCACATTCTGCCACCTATTTCCCACCTGTGGATGCCAGCCCTTGTTTAGCCACAGGCACCTCTGCTTGGTGATTCAGTCTTTCCCAAGGCAGGACAAGGAGGAGAACTGGGAGAAGGAACCCCAGCTAGCAGCAAGAGAATTGGCTCTATGGCAGGAGAATTGCCTCTAGGATTGAGACGCTGTCTGGTGTACCCTCAGTCATGCATGCACCATGCCATGTGGCTGTGAATGCAAAATTTATTTCCTTGCTGTTTACTTAATCTACAGCCTCTTGGTAGTAAATTATATTCATTGCCTCCAAGTTCCTGTTCCTGCTGAATAGTTATTTGCAAGGCAAAGGAAATACATACTGGTTTTATTCTTTTGGGACTTTGAATGCATAAAATTGTCTATTTTCTTTGGTCTGAAGACACAAGTGCCCTTTAGAATGTGAATATTAGCATTGTGTTCAGAAAAAAATATTTTCTTTCCAAAGCCTTACTTCTCACATAATGACTCATTTTAAAGAATTGGACATTCTTTGTGGTTTTCAGAGAAATTCCTAAACCAAAAGGTATCCTACTTCCCATCATCATGAATTTTTACTCAGCAGATAGCATCAGATTCCAATGGTAGCTTAGTCTTGTACAATTAAGCAGTGAAGCCTTTGCCCTGTAGAGCTCATTGGTACAGAGAGGTGAAAAGCAAAAACCTTAGAGTTTCTTGTAAGGTTTTACTTCTGGCAATATGTTCAGAATTTCTTTTGAAGATTCTAAAATTTTATTTTCTGATAAGTTGTAGAGTCACGGAAGGGTTTGAATCAGAAGGGACTTTCTAAAAATTACCTAGTCCAACTGCCTCTGCAATTGAGCAGGGACATGTTTCATTAGATGAAGTTGCTCAAACCTCCATCCAACCTGACCTTGAACACTTTCAGTCTCTTAATTACATGTCTGAATGTGTGGTGAGGACTTTGCCTTGGCTCCCACAGAGAGACAATGTAATGGTGTCGGGCCACGCAGGGTGTTACAGCCAGGCTTCTGCAGATGAATCATCTGAAGGGTTGTTTTTGAAGGATTGGGCTTTTGCATTTGATTCACTCTCCTTGGCAAGCTGAAAATAGAGTGCATTGTTCTCATAATCCTTAGCAACTTGAAAACTGCCATGAATTGAATGCATTTTAATCTTTACCTACAGCAAGGAAATAGGCTAATTCAGTTATTCCTGTGGTTCCTTAGCTAATGTTAATTAACTGATGGCTTTGTATTTTTCCAGGAGTTTTCTAAACATTTCCCTTATCATTTCAATGGGCCCTTTACAAATTTGAGGCATAGTGAATACGTTTATTTCTACCATGTGCATTAGTAAGTCCAAGCAATATGTTAAAATATAACTGTCCAGGAAACCCAGTCCCACTCTTTCCTAAATCATAGATTACCAAGATTAGTAATCCATTGGATATGATTTTCACAGGAAGTTGTTAACAGTCGTGTCATAGAACAACAACAGATTAGGGTGAGGTTGAGAAGTGGTACTGCACAGCGGTGGAGTTGTAGGGTGCATACAGGACAGAGACCACAGACCCACCAGATAAAACAGTTCTGCACCAAATTGATCTGAATGGCTGAATTTCATCTTTGGCTGTTCTGAGTACTGTCTTGAACTGCACTTTCTTTATTTCCTCTGAAATACACTCCTCAGTTGATTTACAAGTAATTTGGTGGATGACTTATGTATGATCAGATAAATTGTTGAAAGCCCTGGGTAAGTAACTTCAGTCTCCTATGCTTGAAGGTGTAAATAGTGTAGTGCACTTACAAAGATCATCTCTCAAATGGCCAGGACAAGTGACCACAGATGTTGTGTGGTGCAGAGGAAGCACCATATGTCTGCATTAGGGTAAATTTTGCCTTCAGAAACCAAGGAATGGCTGTTCTCTGGCTGCAGTGATCCGGTGCTTACTACCAGTTTTTGTGGAGGGGTTACAGTTGTAACTCAAAATGACATTGACCCGGTGATTTCTGCCATGATCTGGCCCCTGGGCTCAACTGTGTTGAGGAAAGACTTTTCTCTTCTGTCAAAACCGCATTAAGCAACAGACTGATGAAAATTAACAACCATCAAACCATCTGGGACCACTGGATAATCTCATTTCACATTCAGCAAGGAATACCCTCCTCCTTTTACCTTTACTTGGTACAAACCAAATGCCTCAAAGGGACCTTTGAGGACTGTGTGGAGAGACTGGAAGCAAGACAGAGAACAAACAGGACTAGTGGGATGAGGATGGTGGTGAGTACCACTGATCTGCTTTACATACCCAGCCAGGGAGTTGGTATCAGCTCTGACACTGCCTGGGGCTTTCTCAACCCTGCAGAATGCAGAGACGGTGTGTCTGTGCTCACATCTAGGGCCACAACATGCTGTGGCTGAGTTCAGAAATTTTAGCAGAAATTTTCTGCTAACTTTGATGGAATCAGTCCTGTAGGTGAAAGATTAGGTTTTTCCTCTGGAGGGAGCTGTGATAATTGAAACAAGCAAACAAACAAACAAACAAACAAACCAGCATTGCATGGGATGGTAGAGTGGTTGTGATAAGCTAGGGGAGTAAATACTTCGGTGAAGATAAAAGAGTAGGAGTGGACCAAACCTTACAGTGAGGAATTCTTCCCAGGCCTCTCTGGTTCAGGTTTGCTAAACAAAGAGGGCCAAGGGCTCATTCATAACTCCTGGACAAACCCTAGAGCAAACTTCATCTACCCAGCCTGTGGCCAGGCTGCTCTGCACCTCATGTACATCCCCAGCACAGTGCAGTGGCCCTTGTCTCCTTGAGGCCTCCGATGGTGCCATGATGTTTTCAAATATGATCAATATGCTGCTGGGCATTTTCCAGGTCAAAGGGTGTCACAGCATGAGAAGGACCATGATGCAGTCCACTTTCACAGCATGGCACAGAGCGTGTGACCAGTGTGGGAAGCTGGAATCGGTTGGAGGGAGATCTCATTGTACTGATCCAAACCAGAGCAAGGGTGAGACCTAGGAGGGAATCCTTGAACCTTACGCATTTTTTGCCAAAGTGTACTTAGGCTTATTTCCTGGGCATTCTTTAGTTGGCATTTGTAGGTGTGTCCTACATCTCCCTCCAAGCAGAGGGAGACCCCAAAGTCCTGACAGTGGATTGGCATGGTCAGATCCTCAAGCAAATCCACAAACTTCTTGAGAGGACCTTCATGTCTCCCATCCCAGTCAGTTTGAGGACTGGGGAGGAGGGGGACTTCGGGCTGGACTTGGTGTCTCTCTGGTCCTGCAGGCTGGGCTGGTTGGTCGTGTTCCAGGGCAGAGAGGACAGTGCCGATCCCGAGTTGAGCATAGCAGCTGGTGGGTAGGAGTCAGTGCTGAGGCAACATCCTATGCTTCCCCAGTGGTGTGAAGAGCTGCTCGGCCGTGAGGGAGGGGGGGAGGGAGTGAGCTGGGAGGAAGCTGTCATGGATCTGCCTCCCATTGCTGCTCGCAGTCCTACACTGGCTGAGTCAGAGCTGGCGGGAAAGGCGAGACACGCGGGTGGTCTCTGGGAAAAGTCCACGCTCAAAGAAGACAATGAGGAAGAGAGAACCAACAGGACCCCCAGCCAGAGGTCTTCAAGCCTGATGGGCTGTGCCTGGTCTTGCAGGATGGACAAGGATGAGGAAGACTGTTCTGGAAGGCTTTGGTGGTGTGCTGGAGTTGTGTGCTGTCTCACACACCTGAAAATCATGATTTGGCATCATGGTTGGCAGGTAGGAGGCTCAGCCTTCAGCATGGACCAAGCCACCACATCAATCTGCTGAGAGCAGCAGAGCATCCAATGAGTTTCCCTTTCTTGCTGCCCTTCAGCCCTCATGTCGTGGGTTCACTGGCACTCACACAGCCAACCCAGCACTCAAACACTGTTCTGATCAATAACACTTTTAAAGAGTTCTCCAGGAGCTACTTAATGTGTATTATGTCGTTCTCAGTTCAGATGTGCAAAGCTAAACAGGGTGAGCTTTGAAATCAAGTTTATGTTCAGCAGTAATCCAGAGAAGAATTAACAAAGGCTTCAAAGTTAAATTATCCAAGATAGCATGTCAAGCCATTGAATTTCAGTTCAGCAGCATGCCAAAATATTCCAGGATGTATCTTATTATGTATTTCATTGTTTCTTATAATTTGAGTAGTAGGAAAGTGATTAAAAATAAGACTGCATCCCTCTGTTTCTCTTTGATTCACTGTCTGAAATTTCAAGACATTTAAAAGGTATTTATACTTGTACATTTAGGCTTTTGCAGTCATTCGTTTTACTATGCAGTTTTAAAGTGATTCAGTTCAGCAATTAATTCTCAACTAAATTGTCAAACACACAAAAGGATATTTGCATGTGTTACTTACAGCATTTCAAGCTAATTTCCCAGAGAGAAACATGGGCTTTTCTCTTCCTTCCCCATGTATCTCCTAACAATTTTTGAACCACTGGCTAATCAGGGATGTATCTAATGGAGTAAAGTTATATCTTGGATATAAGTGGATCCTTGTGCATTTTGTGTTGGTATCTCCCTACTAAAGAGAGATCCTACAACAGTGCCTTCAACAGAAGGAAATAGATATTCTAGTGAGGTTTGAAAGCTGTAGCTTGTGCCCCATAAACAGCTCAGTGTTTCCTGGTGACTGAAGCAGAGGGGTGTTTCCTTTTCCAAGTATAGAGTGGTTATTTTGAGGGCTTGACAGGGGAATGTAGAGTTTCATGCATCACCCACAGTGTTTGAAAAAGCATTAGGATATTGAGACTATCTGAGACAAGAAGTACAGAAATGTTTTAAGAGGCTGGCAAAAATGCCTGAGAAGAGTTTCAAAGAGCTCAAAAGCTTACTTTGACCAAGCAATGGTCAATGCAGGGTATGTTATGCACAGTATGTGGTGGATGCAGACTGTTAGGGGAGAGAAACTGGCTGCTGTTGGAAAATGGTAACAGACTTTTCTGATTCCAAACAGACTGCAGGTGTTAAAAAAGCCAGGAGACAATTCCTGGGGTGCTGTTAACCTGCAGCAGCAAGAATGGCTCTGCAGACCTCTCTGTTTCTCAAGAAGAAACATCAGCAAACCCCCAGTCTAGGACACAGTCTTAATCTGCACCAAGGGAGACACGGGTTGGATATTAGGAAAAAGTTTTTTACGGAAACAGTGATAAGTACTGGAATGGTCTGCCCAGGGAGGTGGTGGAATCACCATCCCTGGATGTGTTTAAAAGAGGGTTGAATTTAGCACTTGGTGCCATGGTCTAGTTGAGGTGTTAGGGCATGGGTTGGACTCGATCCTGAAGGTCTCTTCCAACCTAGTGATTCTATGATTCTGTGACACCATGCTCTGGGAGAGTATTTGGCTTTAAAAGCTTACGTGTGCATGTGGGATGTTGCTCAAAACCACTGAAGTCACAGTGAGTTTTTCCATATGCTCAGTGAGCTGTGATTCAGGCTCTTACTGAGGTGAGGAGAAGGAAGTATCCATCTTTTCAGGGAAAAGTAAATACCGACTGAAGAAAATTCTGTTCAGCAAGAAATTCCAAAGAAAACTTTGGAGCTCATCTCTCCTGTGACATTAAGTTATGATAATTTTAACATATTCTTTTGAAATTTAGGAGACAGTAATATGTGCTCCATAAACTGCTCAGAGTTTCCCAGTGGCAGAGAAGAAGTGTTTGTGGTTTGGGTGTTAGTGATGGGGGTTCCAGATGCCTTCAGAAGGAGAAGGAGATCCTATCCTGACAGGGTTTGTGATTTAACAGCAGTGGTGATTCCAATGGTGGCTCACAGGGGAAGAGCAGGAGAATTTGAGGAGTCCCATTGGGTGCAAGACCTTAGGGAACAGCCACACTCCAAAAGGACATCAAAGCTGAGGTGTCCATGGTGGTACTGGGTTTGAGACATCCAGCTCAGAGAGGGTTGGAATGGTGTGAAAGGAAGAAAAGCATGAAAGGAAGGAAATTTTTATTACGAGTATGAGGACACACTTCCTAGTAGTTGAAGCTCTCTGGATGGAATATGAGCAGATCTGTCACTCAAAGCCGAGCCATACAGAGAAGTGGAGAGCAGTTCTGCAACTCAGAGACAACAGTTAAAAGTTTGATGGACAGAATGATGCAGGAGTTTTTCTCCCTGCTTCTGTCTAGTGTAGTTTGAAATGCCAAGAAAATTAGAGCAGAAATTGGCTGATACTGCCGATGCAGTGGGTTTGGTTCCCCAAGATCTGTAATGGGCCATATACTGAATTTCCTCCTAAAATTTTGCGTAGTACATTTTGTGTTTTAGTGATGGAAAACTTGGCTCAGGCTGATTCTCCTCTGGAGTAAAATTTTTCTGAGTAACATTTGTCTTCAGATTTTACCGCATTTTATAAATGGCTTTGTTCTGTTTTACTTTTTCCAAATAGGAAAAATCACCCAATAAAAGAAAATTCTTTCAATATCTAGTCTGAATATAGAAACTTCTTTTGTGCAAATCTGAATATAAACTTAAGAGAAGAGACCAACTAAACCTCTTGAGGATATTACATCAATCTCAAACTTAATAAGGTGGAAGAGAATGCATTTTAGATTTTATATTAACTTCTTCAGACTAAGCACCATTTTTCCTTGCACTTCAGTTTCCATCTCATTAATTTATTAATAATTAAACATCTGAAAAATAAAAGATCTCTTATTTCTCATATAACGTCAATCAATAGATTTCTAATTAACCAGCCTTAGAGCACCGAGAAGTTGCTCCAGCAACTGTTTCCACTACCAGCAAATTTTAGTTGGAGAAATAGGGTTTAATTGTTTTTCTGTTCCAGAACAGAAACCAGAGGCCAGCTGAGATTTTTTTTAGCACAAGGACCAAATCTAGGGTGGCACCCTGGGAGCATCTTCAGCATCCTGAGCCTGTGTATGTGCTCTAGGTGGATCCTGGTTTGTGGGGTGATGCATCCCATCCTCTTTTGCTTGGAAAACCTGAGAGGATGGACAAGGAAGCATCTATCTGTGCTCCCAGCCTGACTGTGGGGATGCTGCGATGCTCTGTGCTGAGAGGTTAGTAAGGCATGGGTACATTGCTCTAACCTTGGAGATCTCACAAGTCCTGGAGCTCACAGGTCAGAAAAACAGCAGAAGGTGTTGTGAAACATTCGGAAAGGAAAAATGTACGGTAGGGCACAGAAGGAGCCTGTGGTGGTGTCAAAACAGAAAGACACATTTTTCAAAACATAGCTTTGCCTGTTTCCAGGCTGAAGCTGTATAACCAGCTACTCTCCAACACTTCAGAAATCTCCTGTGATTTGCTGGAAGAGAAAGTGTTAAAGGTATATTTCATCTTGTGATCCTGAAAATGCTTTCTGATGTAACTTTGCCCCCATAAATAACCCTCTACACATGGAATTGAGAATCACATTCTCAAATTATAGCTCCTGATGTGCCAAGTGCCTCTGACTAAAGGGATCTCAGTCCATGGAAAATATCCCTAGAAAATCTTTCCAGGCTGATCAGTGTGCTATTTCACAGTCATTTAAAATAAATCTTTCCTGGCTAATAACTGGAAGGACAGCCGTGTGTATGGGGTGAAACTGCAGGGGCTCTTTGGCAGTCTCAAATTCTGCCTGCTAACGTGGTACTGAGGCTCCTCCTGTGGGGATCAGGGAGAAATACAAAGGATGAAAATACTAGAAATAAGGAGAAAAAGTGGCTGAGGGAGGGAGAGAAAGGATGAATGAATCACTCAGTATCCCTGCCAAATGTATGAAACTAACCCACTAGCTGTCCTCCTCTTGCTACAAACTCTCAGAAGTTGCTGGTTTATTTCTATGTAACTTTCCTCCTTTGTGCTTTTTGTTGGAAGCAGGAGCGGATCAGGCTGAAATTAGGATCCTGTTGGTTTGGGTCTTTTTACAGGCAAACACAGACAGGTTAATGATGTTGTGTGAGCTCCAGGAAAGCTGTGACATTCCAGAGTTCAGGCTTTGCTGCCTTCCAGAAAACAGCACAGAGTTGCTTTTCTGTGGCTCAGGTGTGACTCCTGCCACCCTTTCTGGGAATGACATCTGCTGTGTCCTCCTGGAGAGGACTCACTGCCTGGTCATCATCTTTCCCCACTCTTGGTTAACACTTCTCCATACTCCAGGGGGAGGTTTGCACAATTACTAATCAGACCTACGCAATGAAGCCTTGCAAATTCGGGTTTTCTTGGTATCCACCAAAGCACGTGGATTAGTTTGTCATAACCCCATTAGTGACAGTGGTGACCCTGATCCAGATTGGGATTTATCATGAGGGTAAATTTATCACGGGAGTGGTATTGCACATCCACTCTAGCCCTGCCTGAACTTCTATTTAGGAGGTTCAGATCTGGGCATAAAACTGGCAGAGTCCAGTCTGTACAAAGGTGGGGAGGTAAGGACCAGGCTGCACAGGAATAGAGAGATAAGGGCCAAATGCCAGGATGGATTTGGGCATCCCAAATTACATTTAGCTGGAGTATAGGGGTTGACAATCAAACCTGTCATGATGAAGACACTCAGCTGCTGCCATCCCTGAGGGTGGGAAGAGCTTCCTTAGTTGCCCATTGTTATTTACTCCAGCCTCTGACCAGTAATGAGCTCGGCACTAACTTAATTAGCTAGATTATCAAGTGCTTCATCTGTTGAGCCCTGGGCTAGGTGGGTTTGGCAGCCAGACTCCTGCACACCTAACACAGATCTGGTCAGGTCCAACAGGCAGGGGAGCTGCAGCTTCTGCTGGTTCCAGACATCTGTGCTAGGCTGGGACCCCCACTCTTCCCACTGCAGCTTTGACAGTGGGTACCCATCCAGACACTGGTGATGGGGCTTTGGTTCCCTCCTGGAAAAAAATGCCAGGGGAATTCCTGAACCAGCATAATGCTTAATTTTAATATCTGAGGTTTTTCTCTTTCTTTTTTTTCTTTTTGTTTTCTGTATTCCCAGAGCCACAGATTAAGTTCTCTTTCAAGATTTATGAAGTCATACGGGAAAACGGTGAAGCTTTCTAAGAAACAAAACCTCAATTTCATAGAAATGCATCATAAGCTTACTTAATACTTTTCTTTTTGCATCACAGGATGATTTTTGTGAAACTTTATTCCACTTCTAGTAAAAAAGATAAATCCGAGAGAAAACACATCACCAGTGCTTTGTGGACTGCTCACTTTTAAAAATCAATGACAAAAATATTTTCTGAAATCCTGTATACTTAAATTTTACTTTCACACATCTTACTGTTCTTAATTGTTCTGCTTTTATTCTCTGGGGCAGACAATTTAGCTCTGCATCAGAGGAAGTCAAGAGCCCAAGAGACGAATTTTAATTAGAAGGCAATCAAACCACCAGATGGCTCTCTGATGTCTTAAATCTACACTTGTGTGAAATAAACTGACTTTTCTTAAAAACAGCGCTAGAGTAAATTTTAAACAATGCCCCAAAGCTGAAACGTAAAGTAGTTCTGCATAGTTGTGAGAATAATTTGCAGACTCTGAGGCATTTGTCGGTGTTTTATTTGTTTAATAAAAAGCATTAATGTTTGAACTACTGGTTGCTTTCACACTGTGCCCTGTGATCTATTCCCAGTATGACTGTTGTTTGAAAATACTTTTAATGTTTGGGTTTAGTTGTACCAAATTACAGAAAACAAACAAAAATAAGTTAATTCTTCCCAAGTTTCAGTTTCAGTGTTGTGTTCATTATGAGAACGATGGCAGCTTGGGGTTCTGAACCCCCCAGCACTGCGGGATGTGTGGTGGGTATTTCCCAAGTGGGGTGGTGAGGGCAGGGGGACAAGATGACCTCCCCAAATCAGTGAGCTATGAAGAGAGGTGGAGCACAGTACAGAAGCAGGGATAATCTCTGACCATCACCAGTACCCTAAGCCAGGAGAGGAAACCCTCTTCCCCAGGTGACAAGGCAGAGCAGCATGACAGAGAGGAGACCTGCGAAGTCTCTAATACCCCACTCATATTGGGCCCTGCTGAAATCTCCCATATCTGTTTTTTCTAGGTGGTTGTATTTGTCTTTTCCTGCAGCTGGGGTTCTTCACAGAGTATTAGTGGGGCTACGTCTTTATGGCATATCCCATCTGTTGTTTGAGGACCTTCGGGCCAAAATCAAAGCTTCTTTTTAGTCAGGGAATAAAATGCCAGTTGACTGCAGGGATTCAAAGCTCAGCATCTCACTGCTTTTTTCGGTATGGATTTTGAAATTTACCATCTTGCCTTGGCTGGTGGCTCATGTGCCAGCGTGGACCAGATGCCAGCAGAACTGCCCTGTCCCGCCCCAGAGCTGCTGCCCTGCAGCGTTTGCATCTGCTGCTGCAGGAGGGAATATCCTGAACCACGGCTGACTGTTCGGCAGTAGGTTCAGCTGCTGTCTCTAGTTTGGCAGCTCACTCCGAGTTTCTAAATGATCTACATTTTTGTGCCTATAAATAACGACGGCAGCAGAAATTGTGACTATTGTTGTGCCGTCTGTCTCTGGAGCAAGCCCAGTCTTGTGATCTCACTGCTACACCAAGGAGCTGCTGCTTTTTTTGCAGATTCTGCATGGCATTTCAGCCTGATCTTTTGTAGGGCTGTTGGTCTCAGGGTGGCCAAGAGGTCCAGTGCAGAAACCTCTGGGTCCCAGGAAAGGTTTAACACTGCAGGGACAACCTTATTGCAGCAGCTGGGCCGGGTTTGTGGTGGTGTCTGTGTGGACATGCACAGCATGGTTGTATGAGGAACACATCAGACTGTTGGAGGCCCAGAACCTGGAGTGTCTTGTACTCAACCCAAGGGATGCCTGTTCTTGCAAGCTGAGGTGTTTTGGGATGTGGTTGTTATTCTATAACAATATTGTTAGTCCATTATATTGTCAGTGTCTGCTTGAATCTGAAACAGTTATTAATTAACATGTTCTTTCTCCTGGGTGGCCATGTCCTTAAGGATGCTGAACCATAGAAAAAAATTGTAATAATGCAGTTTGATTCTGCATCTTCAAACAGGGCTTCGGGCAGCTCTGAAACTCAAGTTCAGCTGGTTTTGTGTCAGAACTTTCAGCCTTGGAAGCACCAGGCTATCAGGCATTGCCTTGAGGGAGGGTTGGGCACTTCTGCATTCAGGTGGTGCTTAAGGCAGGACCTTGCTGCACAAGAATAAAAACAATATAAAAAACCCCCAAATTATAAAAATATCAGCTCCATTTTTGCAATAAATAGTTCATTTTAATGGAGTATTATACAGAGGTGCTTTTAATGTACTGGAATAGCACTGTGACAAAAAGCACTTTAACAAGGGGTTTCCAGCCTGGTGCTTAACAGCTGCAACAGGGGAAACATTTGGCATTTCTGTTTTCCTAACCTCCTGAGAACACACCAGTGAGATTCCTCTTAATTGAACCCTTAAACTTTTAATGCAGTCCCTGGACTGATACGTATTTGCCCTATGTTTTACTTAGCTATTAAATGGTTGACTAAGGCCTTTACTTGGCCTATTAAAATGAATTGATGACATTTTAATATTGCACAGGGAATACCACAGGCCAAATAGAAAACAGACATCTGTGGCACTGAAACGGGTCAATTCTGGCACTGGGCTGAGGACCTGGACCAGGGAGCTGAGTTCTTGCAACCAGAGCAGCAGAAATAACACAGCAAGAGCAGGAGAGCGTTTTCATCAGTGGCTTTGGATGTTCGTACCTGGCAATAACTCATTATTTAAGGGCTGCCTAAAGCACTTTATAAATCATCAGTATGAAATCTGTTTTCCATACTGGTCTGTAGCACACAATGAGAGTGAATGGCCTCTTCCATTGTAGAAATGCACCTGGTTTTCCTGCTGGAGGGACGAGCACACTCTGGCTGCAAAGCCAAACTCAGCATGGCGACTTTTCCTTTAGTCATGGAAGACATGGACTAAGATTACCATCTCATAAAAACATGACTGAATGAACATATTTCTTAAAGAAATTAATCTGTCTCCCTACAAAGGTTAAGGGAACAACTGCCATTCACTTAATTGGGCCCTGTTACTGTTCCATGACATTGGCATCAATACGGCAGCCACAGTGCTGAGGAGGTATTACGGTGCTGAGGGAGTCTTGAGTTATTTTCTGAGAGATGGAATATTTTCAGAAGGAAGTATGGAAAACATCCTGTGGTTTAGGGCTCTTTCTAAAAGTCGGATCTACTGACTTGATTTCCCTCTCCTCTCTTACATCTGGAGCAGGGGGCAGAGCTTGTGGCCCAAGTCCTGTCAGCTTTGCTGACAGCAGCAGCATCTGGTTCATCCAAGCCCTAATTCCCTCTCCAAGGACTTAAATCCCTTTTTAGAGTCATCCTTCACTGGCTTGCACAAGGCTGCAGAGGAAATTTGTGGCAGAGCAAAGGTTAAAGGCAGATCCCCAAGGTGAAGCTCTTGCCTTGGCCATGCCTTCATGTTTGTACAGGAGTGCAGTGATCCTGAATATCTCGCACCTTCCATCCACTGGCACCAGAATTCTGGGGGAAACTGTGGGGTTGTGTGGTAGCTTTCATATTGTTGTGAGTATCAGATGTAAATACTGCAGTAATAGTAATTTCTTTGCCATGTCTGATGTTAGAGAAACTTTGCTTGATATGCAGGCAACCAAAGATTGTCTGGTGGCAGAGAAGTCACAGCGTGTAGCTGTTTATATTTACTCTCTCAGCACTTTGTTTCGGTCTCTTCCTTTGGACCAGCAGAGTAGCAGTTCACTGACTTGAATGCATTGTCTTAGGGAGGCTCAGTGCCTGCTTGGCAGTGCCTAGACTGAGAGCACTGACTTTTAAAATCTTTTCCTGTTTTCAATCTCTGAATCCCTCTCATGCAGAAAAACAGTTGCCCTGAAAATTTTATTCTAGTATTTGTGCATCAGTGTGCAGGCTCCAAGGTGGTGGGAGGAGACAGCTTTACAAAAGGACCATAAAAAACTCTCTCATGGGTTATATGCACATACGGGGCATAGATTCTTTTTAAAAAGTTAAAATAGTATTATTCTTCAGCTAAGTGCATTGGGCATCATTTTTCAGATGCAATTGCCAAAATCTGGACACTCAGGATTGCTGTGCCGGGCTGATGAGCCCTGTAGCCAGTCTGCATTTCATTTTTGTGCATGAGTTTTTGCAATGTGCTTTGACTACCGTATTAGGAAAAAAAAACCCCTGCGTCCATCTGTTTTATTGACTCCTGGTGGGGAAGATGAAATAGGAAAGCCTTATTCCTTAGCAAAAGATTTTGAAAATATAAAACCTATAAGCAAAGTGGAGATGAGGGCGAGCTTTGAGATCTGAGATGCCAAGCCATTAGTTACTGAACGACTTGAAAGACAATGTCTTAGCCAGCTGAAGAAGAATCTCCCCTGACTGAACAATACCCTTGGCAGATAAAGGGATGCCAAGGGTCCAAAGGTTGGAGGGACCTCACCAAAGTAGCAGGGAAGAAAAAAGGGTCTAGGAATTCGATTTTAGGGTTTAAAATGTAACACATATGGTAATGTCGTAGTTCTTATAGGCTGTATGTAAATTTGACCGGATTTGTGTCTTGCACTGGTTGGTTAGTGCAAATCAGAATATTCAACACAGAAAGAGATCTAATGTATTGTAACACAGGGACTTAGTTCTCTCTAATCTTCCTACCTCTCTCTTGCTCTTTCTTCTCTCTACTCTCCCCACCTCTCTCTCTCGGGGCGCGCTTCAGCTGTGGCTGGCAGCTTAAGCGAAGCTCTGATACCCACGACCTGTGCAATAAACCACGTTTCAAGAGCTGCCCTGGACTCCAGAGATCTAACCTTGTCCCTGCTGTCCCAGACCTGCTCCACTCGGTCGCCTACAGACTCCCTAATGTTCTTAGTGTATAAATCACATATCCCAGGGTTGTTTGCTAGATGATTTTTTAGGTTTGATCAGTTTGGGATGGAGGAGGAGGTTTTGATTTTAATTTTCATGTTCCTGTATTTTTAACATACACAACAGATGCTTAGGAGCCAGGATTGGAGATTTTGGGATACTCCAGGGCCTAGGAGTATCCCTGTGAAATGGAAAGGGAAGATTGCATACTTAATTTTTTCAGTCACTGCTGAATCCATGAAATTATGAGGTCATGTTGTTTTGTGAGCAGGAATGCCCAGGATCTTAACAGATCCTATACCGACCAAATGAAGTAGACAGCAATTGAATGTTAATGCCAAGGATTCCGTGCGGGATGTACTGAGCTGTTGGGATGGCAGTTTAGACCAGCTTAGCACGACCCTCTGGATCCTCCAGAAGTGGGATAAGGTCCCAAACCACTTGTGCTAGCACATAGCTCATCTGTGGCCAGTGTGCCTGGCCAAAAGCTCCCTCCTGGAGTCATGTCCTGCCCTGGGCCTCCCAGGAACAGTGAGGCTGGGCTGGGAGAAGCATTTCCATGGCTTTAGCCTGAAGCTGATGCAGTTTTACAGCATGTATTTCTGCAGTTGCTTGGGGCTTGCTCATGAGTGGGATTTTATGGGGCAGTTTAAGTATGAAATGTAAAACATGGGTAAAGTATATCCTTTATCCCCTTTATCCCCTGGGGGTAGGGCTCAAGGAAGAACTTTGCACACAGCATGGCTAACAGGAGGCACCAACAAGGTTTCTTTGAGGCTTTGGGATAATCCTGTTGGATGCTTTGGAGGCTGGGGGACTTGAGGGGAATGAGGTCCATGTCTTTACTTTTTGCCCACTCTGCCTCGGGCTGGGGCTTACCAGGAGCTGCCTTTGGGGTGCCACTCCTAGAAGAGGGATTTTTAGGATCATTGTTGTGTGGGATGGGCAGGAGTTTCACTGTGCCCTGCCCCAGCAGATGACCCAGGTGTTTGCTGTGAGATAGAGAACAGTCTTTGAACAGCACAGGATGTTTGGTGCTGGATGTAGCTCCCACAGATTTCTGCATGTGAGAAAGTCTGGTTAAGCTTTTCTCCATTTTCCCAGCTAACTTTGATTATTTGTTGTATCAATCATGAGTTTACTTTTTGCAAACATAAGCTTTTACAGCTTGTCACTAATCCATCCATTAAAATTTATTACAGAAATGGACAAGGCAATTGTAACACAAACTCCTAAAATATTGAGCATGACCTGTAAGGGTTGCCTTCTTGGCATCGATTCACTCTTCTGTCCTGAAAATAAAATTACTGTAGAGCTACTTGGGTTGATTAACGAAGAAATAGCTGGAGTCTTGCATTTTCTGTGTCAAGGAAAATGTAAAGTGTTAGAATAAATGGCAGCCTTGGAGCAATAATGTATAAATGGATATTTAAAACCTCTCCCCAGGCCAAGGGACAGTCCCAGTAAAAACCAGAATGCCTGGCAGTTCTCCAACCTGATTTGTTAAGACACAGGAGCAAATAGCTGCCGTTAAATATAACAGAATCATAAAATCTTCCCACTTTTTCTGTAGTCCTCATTATTAGCATGAGCATGTGTCTGTTTTCATCTCTGTGATTATATTATTGGAAATTGTCTCTGTGATGAATTGATGATTTCCATTAGATGCATTTCCATAGCCTGGATTAAAACAGACACCAGCAAGGCAATAATTGAAGAATTATTAAAATAAACCCTGGGGCACATTTGTGTTATGTAGGACATTCTGGAAACTTTCTCTTCTGTGAGCTCTGCTCCTACTGGATGTTTTAACAAATACTTGCCTTCCCAAAGGTTGGGGTTTATTTCCTTCTAAAGGCAGTAAATTCAACTATTGCACAGAATAAAAGCAGTAAATCTGTGGCTGTAGTACCTGGTTTTAGTGCCAGGCAGCCAACAAAGACTGAGCAAGCATGGGGTGTTGGCAGGATCTCCCTTTCTGCCCTCTCCATGCCCAGCTGGTTTCCTTCATGATTTCCCAGCATTTTTGGAGGCTGTCCTTTCTGCTGACCAGGTTTGCCTGTGTTTCATTTGCTGCTGGTGGTGCCTCATTCCTGCCATCTCTCCTGGGGGTGCCATGGACAGCATTTCCTTGAGGAGCTCATCCCATGGTAGTTGAAGAGCAGGAATCACATGAGCCATATTGTTTCACATGCCTGAATCCTAAGGGGTTTTATGAGAGCATCGAGAATTAGGACCAGATGCCTTTCTTTTTTTTTTTGAAGAAACTGCCTCATTTGTACATCATAAATCTTTCCTCAAGACCGTGAGAGAATATCTGTGCTGCCCACCCTCCAGCCAAACCACAATAAATCTGTGGGTCCTGCTGGTCCCTGCTGTGCCTTATCTGTGCAAAGGGCTCAGCTTGGAAATTAGCTGTTGTTAATGGGAGAGGGCAGCTGGCCATCTGCAAATAAAGATGGGGCTTTAGTAGCCTGTGCTGTTCCTGGCCCATCAGCCAAACCCAAGCAGCATCCTGAACCCACTCACAGGCTTCATGCACAGGGAGCTGGGACAGAGTGGGTAATGTGAAAAATCTGGGTTCACACGTAGGTGAAAGCCTCAGGTAGGACACATCAAGGAGAACTCAGCAATCATGGGTTGCAGTGGGGTTGGAGCAGTGGGAGTTAGACCAGCGTGTTTGCCATAAACTGCTTTTGACAGGTTTGATCTGGCTCTGTGTGTGGCTCATCCTCACGCAGCATGGCCTGTGCCCACTGTCTCCCATTAGAGGTGGCTGGGCAGGAGATGAATCAATTTATGTACAATCCTTAGGTTTCCAAATTGAATACCTGTTTCTCCTGTTCTTTCAGTAACATTACAAAGTGCCCTTTTGAAACTGAATTTACTGGCTAAATATATAGTATTGCTCTTAACAGTCATGTAAATTTTATTTAGCTGAGATTGCATCCAAGCTGTAAGACCTTAGATTGATGTGTCTCTACACCACTCAAAATTGCAGAAATTCACTCTACACTGTGGAAAACAAGAATCGCTTGGTTGAACAGCAGTGAGATAAACTCACAAGATGAAGTAGAGTGATTAAATGGTGTTGAGAAGTGAGTAATTGGAAGCTGTATATTCTATTTAGGTTTTATTTGGTTTAGTTCTGAAATACAGGTACCTAGTACTGGTCAATATCCCGTCCAGGAACAGCTAGCTCATTATTGATGCATATGTAAGTGAAGATGCTTAACATGGTAATTTAAGATACCAAATGGGGAACTGGAAATGAACATCACTCAGCTTCTAGTTAGCTCTTCTCAGGTGGCTGTTGAATATAGCTTTTTCAGAGAGAAACTTCAGATAGAAGCAAAAAGAATGAGATTATCAAAACCTAAATGAAGTTTCTCTGATACAGCTAAAGAGTCTGCAGGCAGTGTTGAAAGGGTTCCAGTGACAGAACATCTGAAATTATCACTGGAAAAAAAACTCAGTGTAATTAGTCAGTGTGTATAATTAACTACTGGACAAAGCAGATAAGGGATTAGTGGTATCTTCTAAGTCAAGCCTGTCTACACTACTAAATGATAGTCTTTTGTCCAGCCAGGAGCAATGGATCGGAGGCAAAAATTGTACTGTCTTTGTTTTGTCTGGGGTCAGATTAGATTATCATAATGGCTTTAAAATCTATGAATCTGTCATATTTGATTTTAAGTGAATGAATCAAAAGACTCCTTTAATGTAGGTATGCACATTCAGACCAGAGCAGAGTGAATAATTCAATAATTAATTTGATGAGCACAAACATAAGAACATGAATGCAGTTTTATTGGGTCATACCAGAGATTCATCTCTTCCAGGATGGCTCTTCAGATGACAAAGGCTTTTGTCTTAAATCCACCACCTGCTAATTCTGTTAGGTCTCCCATTTCTCATCTGTGGTGTGAAATAGTCCTTTATATTTCCCTTGTCCCGTTCTAATGAATGGTTTAGCGGTGAACTTGGCAGTGCTGGGTTAATGGTCGGACTTGGTGATCTTAGAGGTCTTTTCCAGCCTAAATAATTCCATGTTTCTGTAGATCTATGATTCTGTAAAGTCTTCTCCTCTGCCATCTTTTTTCTTTGTAAAACACGTTCTCTCTGTTCACAGAGAAGCTCTCTGGTCCTGCTTGCTTTTTTTCTCTCTACTTCCCCAGCTGGATTATGCTTCTGGCCAAAGCATCTTGAGGATTCTTTCCATAAAGATCATCAAGGTGGGATTTGTCCAAATGAACACAGAAATGGACATTTCTGCTCCTCACACCCTAGACACGCACCCTTCCTGGTGCTGACTGGAGGAGAGGAGTGTGGTAGTTCTCATGCAGGTGCTTATTGTCTACACTTGCAAGATTTGGTGAGATGAACTTCGTCAAAAGTACTGAAATTGGGAGTGTTCCACGAATGTTTAGGAGGACAAATTATTTTCTGGTTTGCACTCATTTTTCTCCTAAATCTTCTGCTTGATTTTTCATGGCCACAGAGTATTTCAGGGAATTGTCCTTGATAACTCCAACATATATTTCAGCTCCAATGTGTATTTCCTGATATTTATAGAAATTGTATATTCTAAAATGTATATAGAATAAAATGGATTTTTCCTTGTACTTAAGTTACTTGCACATTTCTTAAGAAACACTTCATTATAAGCAATTAGAATTTTGAAGTTTTCTTTATCAGTTCTCCACAACTTTCTTGACACTCAAAAGCATAAAAATGACATTTTAAATGTATATATAGTTGTTGCAACAGTTTGATAAGACAAGATACCTATGTAACTTAGAGTTAGGTTGGTCGGTTTTGTTCTAATATTCAGCTCCCAATCTATTGTTTCTACAAACTGCTTGGCAAGTTGATATTTGCAACAATATATCTTGATCAATTGACAGCATTTCTCCTTTTATTTTTGGTTCAAAATAAATTTTCCAGGGTTGTATTTTTGTAGGACAGAGGGGTGGCTCAGTGTTGTAAATCCTACAGATAAGGTGAAAAAAGAGTATAATTTATGTGAGATGTAGGGGATATAAGGATCTTCAAAGCTCTTTCTGAACTGAGACAAGTATTTGGCAATACTGTCTTCACACTGGCTACTTCTATGATGACATCTGCCTGCAAACTTATTTGTGAGAAAGCAAGTGAAAAACAAGTCAGTCTCAGAAAAAGGAAGATACACACCACCCCAAATTTCTATTAAATGTATTTCACTGAAAATCTGGGCTGTTAAAACCCCAGCTGAGAGTGACTTTATTGCACTTTGCTGTGCTCCTTTTCGTTATTTAGGACAATTCTCAGTGTCACATTCACCTTACATTTCAAAATTGTTTGCTATACGTTGCATAATTTACAGTATCCATTTTCAGTTGCATCAGTTTTCAGTAATTTTAGGTCTGTTCTTCCTAGTTAATGCTGGCAGGACATCGAGGTTGGTTTCCATTGGCAAACAAGTCAGAAGAAAATAAACCAAACCTATTAATGCTGAAACATGACCTAGTTTTAAATTGTTGTCAGGTGAGGAATCTCCTCTAGATTTTAGCTATCTGCTTATTTTATGGAGAGATGGAGGAATAATACAGCGGTTAGGAAATACATTGTTCCAGCCCTCAGATACTGGAAATGTATTTTGAGCAGTGATTTGTCTACTTTTCTGTTTCCTAGAAGCAAAGTGAAAAAGATTGAGGCAACAAGATCACATATATATATATGTATATATATATACATATATATACATATATATACATATATATACAACGAGCAAGAGTGGGATATTTACTGACCTCCCACAGAAGGAAGTGACTAAACCAGTGAGCAATTTCTTATTTTAAAAGTATGCTTTTGATGTATTTAATACATACTGTGTATTTTTAATGACATTTTTAAAAATGCTGTTTTTTCACTGGTGAATACATTGTTTGCAGGGATGTGGTGATATCAAACTGTTGACTGACACAGGTAAAAGTCATCATTGCTGAGCTTCAGCTTTGCCTTTCCATTTAATGCAGAACCATGAAGATAAACAGGCCAACCTCTGTCATAGGTTTCGGTTGGAAGGAACCTCAAATGTCACCCAGTCCAACCCTCCTGCAATGAGCAGGGACAGCTTCAACTACATCAGGTTGCTCAGAGCCCTGTCCAACTTGACCTGAAATGTTTCCAGGGATGGGACATCCACCACCAGTCTGGGCAACCTGTGGCAGTGTTTCACCACCCTTCACAGGTCCTTTTTCAAATGACAAGGAGCCCACTTGAGTGTGATCCACCTGCTAATCCTGGCATGATTCATTGATTTCTGTGAAGGTGCCAGTCAAACTATACGAGCTGAGAAGAGTGGAAAAAAGGATGTGCCCATCTTCTGCACATCATGATGTTTGCAGACCTCAGCAGAGTGCTGGAAATGTGAAGATTTGCTATGATGGTGGTGTTTTCAGTGGAAGCACTGGTTTATTTCCTGTGCCTCATAATGATGGCAGCACTGAGGGAGTGTTGCTGTCATTGGCAGGTCCCACCTCTCCTCCATGTACCACTGCCTGGGGCAATGAGCATAGACAGGGGCAAGTGACCTGCTGGCATTTGAAGGGCTGTCATAAGCTGTCACTCAGAACAGTGTAATCACAAAAGACTTAAAACCCTGATGTCCTTTGTCATTTGGTTGCCCTTGGTTCAGTCACACTTTTTACAGCTGATGGGACCAGTGGAAATTTTGAATATAGTGTTGAATCTTTGAATATGGAATAAAATTTTGGATAAAACAAGACAGCATTGACCTTGAAGAATAATGGAACTCAGAAGATCTTTGCAGTAGGGATTCTGTGAAGGAAAATGCTGTCTCCAAAGATTTTAACTGCCAAACTGTGTTACATACTTGAGCAGAGCTTTCCAGAGACTTATTAGTCTTGTTCCAGTGGAAACAGAAGTCTGTTCACCAAAGCACAACCTCACTACAGCTGCTCAGCAAATGTCACATGAAACTTTTAATGCTGGGGGAAAATTAGTTTGCTCAGTTTGGTTCAGAAAAATGGCCATAGCATTTTTGCCCAACTGTTTCCCAAACAATTCTGCAGGGTGGGGAGCAGCCCTTCAAAGCATCCATCATCACGGTGGTGAAAGGGCTGAAAAAACAGAATAAATGCCAAGGTAATGTTGCACTGCATTTTCTCTACACAGCCTAGAAGGAGGGTATAATGAGGTGGGATCTCTTCTCCCAGGAAACTGTTGATTAGGACAAGATGAAATGGTCTCATGTTGCACTAAGGAAGGTCTGGTTGGATATGAGGAAAATTTTCTTCACTCAAAGAGTGGTCAAGCACTGGAACAGGCTGTCCAGTGAAGTGGTGGAGTTGCCATTCCAGAAAGTGTTCAAAAAGGGAGCAGATGTAGCACTTCAGGATACATTTTACTGGGCATGGTGGTGTTTGGTCAAATGCTGTACTTGATGTTCTTGAAGGTCTTTTCCAGCCTGAATGATTCTATGATTGAACAGCACTATCAAAGGAGAGGGTGCTAACATCCATCCACCCCTCCTTGTCATATGCACACACCTGCATTCTAGAAAAATAAGCCAGAACTAATCCTGTGTCCTTTCTTTGGTGGCCTTGGAGCATATATTTAAGTTACCAGCACATTTTAAGCTGGGTGATTTAAAGATATAATAACAAGGAAAGTCCTCGCCTTTTTCAAGCTGTATATTTTATGATGGTCTGCAAATGAGAAAGCCCGGGCAGTTTTCTGACATATTTACTGAATAAAGCAAATCACTGTAGGCCATACAGTAATTCTGTAGCAATATCTGTCCCTGCCTGATTAACACCCTAGATTATTGGTACAAGGAGAATTTTCATCACGTACTTCTATTTGCAAGAGGTCAGACTAAATAATCATAATGTTCCTTTCTGGGTCTAAAATCTATTAATCTGTTTACTCATTTTCCTTTTATGTGTTGCTTGGTTTGAACAATGAGATGAGGGCAGCCAATTTCTCTTTCCTTTAGAACACCACATTGGTCAGGTTTGCTTTCTGGTTCTCATGCATTTTTCACAATGCAGAGGAAGTTTAAAGCCAAACAGAAAAGCCCTCCATTAAAAACAAAATACATCTTAGAAATGGAAATATTTTGTGTTAATAAGAATTCCTTCATTAGAGAAATGTAATACTCAAAGGCAGAACTTCTCAGGAATAGCCCCTTCAGTCTTTCTTATCTCCCCCTCACACTTGAGCTTCATGCTGAGCTCTGTGCTGTTTCTGATCTATATTGTAGGAAACTGTGAATGGGTAACTTCTGATCAATAAGCTGCTCACAAGTATAGGGTTGTTCTCATATTTAACTTACTTTTCATACTGTCCTGGAAGGCCTCCTGCTCCAGTTTCTGAAATCAGTTCTCTTTTTGTTTAGCATCCCTAATGTGCAAATTTAAACAGTATTAGTGAATCCCTAGGGATGTGTCTGCTTTTGCAGGGTGATTCTTCTAACCCAGCATGATGTATGGTGCCTTGGTGACTTGTCCAATGGAGAATGGGTCATGACTTGAACTGCATGGAAGCATCAGGTGAACTTAACACGCTTCTGGAGGGAAAAGCCGACAAGCTCTGAATAGCTTTGCTGGGATTCTTCATGTAAATCCACCACTGATGAGTTCATCAATAAGACTCTTGATAAAAAGCAATTAAACTGTCAAACAGTAAATGATCCAGAGCAATTCCAGCCTGTAGTACAAAAGAAGCAGAAAAGCATCAATGTTCTGCCAAATGGCAAAGAAGTCAAAGTGATATTTTGAAGGGTGTTATTTTTCAATCTCCTAAAACAAGCAGAAAGGTTCCTACACTCAGTAACAGTGGGGGATGCAGGGGTGGAGAAATCAGAGGATTTATCTGTACACACAGACAATTCCACCAAGAGAAAGAAAAGGTAACATGAATATATTAATATGACTAACTTATTTTTAATTCCAGTGTTCATTTGTTATTTTATTCATATATTTATTCACTTGAAGGCCAACATATGTAGGGATGTCCCCCAACAGGCAGCCCCACTGAGGTGACAGTCTGGCAGGTATCTGGTGCCATGACCTGCAATGTGTGGGTGCAGGTTTCACTCTGCTGGCAAAAACACCAGAATTTCAGAGAGATGGGCTCTTGTTTTTTGTTTATGAGTTTAGGGGCCTTAAATTACAAGGGAGTTTTGTTTGGTTCTCATTTTTCATCAAAGTACTTCTTTGAAACTTTGCATGTTCTGCTTTCCTGATGGTGCTGCAGAGGAATCAGATGCTTTGGGAAAAGTTGATAATGCCCTTTCTCTTTACCTGGAGCATGGGCTGTTTTCTTTTTGTTTGCCAGTTTGGTTCTTTCCTGATGAACTAATGGTGAGATGGGTTAATGTAAAGGGAAGGTGTAATAGTAATGCTGAAATGTTTCCTCATCTCTGACAAGTTACATCTGTAAATTAGAAATGGCACAAATGTAGAAACTGTAGTGTCAAGGACTGACACCAATCCTTGAACAGAGCCTGAGTAATTACTAGGACACTGTTACAGTAACCTCTCCTTTGCCTCTAATGAGCATTGCAAGGTCTTGCAGGGTCCTTTTTTATTGTCTGTGCTGGGTGTTCAGCCAACAGTGTACACACCAAGAGCCCAATTAAAAAGGTAGCTCGTCCGTGTACAAAACCATTGGTATTTTCAAAGTTTTTAAAACATGTCCTAAACTGAGCCGTTCAGCTTGTGCTGGAGGTTTAGATCTGTGTTTAAACATCAAACTGGGAAGAAACAGGAAGCAAAACCCCTAAATCCTGTCAGGAAAATAAAAGATTATAAATATAACTGTAGGAATTTATACTTCATCACTAGGCTAGGTCCTCTGAAAGATTTGTATTACCTGCGTGATCAATACGTGAAGTCTCCTTAATGAAACACAAGATCTGGAAGCTTTTATCTCAGGAAACTCTGGGAGCAGAGTGCAATCTGTGTTTCCCCAGTGGAATTGCAGATAGTATCTCTTTTATCATATGGTCAAGATGGGTTCTATTGTCCCTCCTCAAACTGAGTGTTAAAAACCACATCCTGGCCTGTACCAGCAACAGTGTGGCCAGCAGAACCAGGGCAGTGACGACCCCCTGTAATGGGCACTGGTGAGGCCTCCCCTCAAATCATATTTCCTTTCACCTAGAATGTTTGCTCTGACCTTTTTCATGTGGTTAGTAATATATACTAAAGGCATGTAGCCTCAGGTAAAAGATATACTAGGAGTTAAAGTATTCGTATTTATGGCTGGGTTTGGTTGTCAGTTTTTTCATTCTAAACTAAATTATTCTTCTGGTCGTTGTTTTGAAATTGTTTCCTGCTGCTGGAGGCAGGCAAGGCATATGCTGGGGTGTCCATGTGCCATGGGGACACTTGGCTCAGCTCCTTCTCTAAGTGCTGGGCTTCTGCCATGCTGCTTGGAGAACCAGGGAAAAGCCACTGCTCAGTGGCTGAGCAAGGACCAAGGGTTGGAGGCACACACATTCCATCCAGGCAGTCCCAGCAGACACATCCATACAGAAGAGGTCGTTGTGGCTGCTTTGCTGAGTTTTGCCCAACTCTGAGTCCCTGGGCAGGGCTGATGCTGCTCTGGATCACAGCGTGACATTTGAGCTGCTCCAGAGTTAAATATTTTTCAAGTACCTGAACTTGGCAAGTTGTCCTTTGACTTTTCCTTTGCTGGGAACCAAGATTGAAATCATCAGGGGAAAAAGGTTCCTTTTGCTGTTGTTAGTGCATCCAGCTCCATGAGCCAGTGCCAGCTGCAAGACAGGAGCAGTCCTCTAATTTCCTCTAATGAGAAATCCCTCCTACCCTCTCTTTCTGGACAGAAATTTCTGTCTTAAATTTCTTTAAGACAAAGACCTAATTCTGCTCTTACTGCCTGTAGTTTCAGTTCTGCCCCAAAATTGCCATAGAGAGGACAAAGCTGGATGGTGCCATTAAAAAGAAAATAATTATTCCAGAGTATTAAAGACTGGAACAAATTGCAGCAGCACTTTGTGAGTGCCCAGGTCTGCTCAGAGCAGATGCCAAGTCCCTTCTCAGCATGGCAGAGGGGGTTGGGATCAAGACCAGCAAACAGGCCACATCTCCACCGTGAGTTTAGAGCTCAGATGCTCTCCCACAGCTGCCTTTGCTGGTTTGCTCCTGTAGCAGCACTGACTTCTGTCAGTCCTTGGGCGGCGTGCAGGGGGCAGCATTCCCAATGACATTACACTTGAGTTAACCCTGTTTTGGAGGAGAAAAGCCATAAGGACTTAAACTCCACATGGAAAGTAGCTGTGGCCTTGGGTGCTGAGTTGAAGAGCATCCCAGGGAGGTGAACCTCAGCCAGGAAATTTGCCCACGGCAGGGAGACTGTAGAGGTGAGTGCAAACATGCAATGCACCATAACATGGAGGCACCACACTAATAAATAGGAGCCCGAGACCCTTGGCACCCTGCATGTACCTGGGATGCTGTCAACATTCTCAATAAGCAAGTGCCTGCCAATGTAATTGCTGCCCTTCCTGAGTGCTTGGATTAAGCTCTGGTTTGCAATGCATCATTTAAGAGGTTGCAAGTATTTTCCATGTGTTGAAATAAAATTATAAACAGGTTGAGCCCAGGTACAGTAGATCCACTGGACTAAATCTAAGAAAAGTTTTCAATTAAAGAATGAGGCTTAAGGGTGATGGGGAGTGAGCTGATATGGAGGGAAATTCTGTCAATTTAGTGAAAAATATTTTGTGGAAATATACTCTCTGCAAAGGTTGAAGGAGAGTTTCCTTGTGCAGGAAAGTGTGTGATGTAAATTGGTATCTACTACTAAAGCAGTCCATTGCTTAAATGTAACAAAAGTAACTGTATAAAACTGCAAAACAGCACACACTGCATTTTCGTGGGGAAACGTACTGTATTCAGTGATATAAATTACTGTGTGGGCTCAATTTTCAATGCAATCAATCCACAGGAAACAAAGGGACTGCAAGGGAAATATAAAGAGACAGTCAGCTAATAGGAGCCATATTCAATAAAATTGTATCTGCCTTCAGTGAGAGGTGAGGGTGAGGTCTATCTGTTCTCCCTTGGCGGGGCACAGGATGGGCTGGGCAGCGGGTGTAGGGCCAAGAGGGGCTTGGAGCAACACTCTGTGTATTCGCACATATGTGTATAAATATGTATATGTGAGAAATACAACTGCTGTTTTAAGAAAGAAGGGGATTTAATTCAGGCTGCTGGTGGACTTCAGACCCTGGGTGAACTTCACCTTTCCTGCAGTTTCAATTTAGTACCAGCATGTTAGTAAGCTGTTTTGTTTTGTTTTGTTTACCTAGCACTTAATAGAAGGATTATCTGGTTTCTTTCTTTTTCTTCCAGGGTTGCTTTTCATTTTAGAAGCTGAATGTGTACATTTTTAGTGGTAGCATTCTCTCCCATTCAGGTTCCAGACTTCCATAGGAAGTGACTTCATGTTATTATTCAAGCAGATTATTGCCTGGTGTGGCTGAATTACCTAGTGTTCGTGTAATGGCAAGCTCTCAGTCCATATGCATTTAATGACTGTAATCATTTGTTATTTTCCCTTTATTAGGTTTGTTTTTAAAGAAAGTTTTACTGTGCCATTTGTGATATGCTAAGTGGTGCAACTTGCTGAAGGAACATAGTGCATACATTTTATTTTTTAATGGGTTTTGCTTGCTAAAATGGAAATTTTTTATTTACCCTAGTAGGGCAGTTTTTTGCTGACAGTTTTATTATTTCAATTACTCAGACATTTCTTTCTTCTTTTGTTTCCTCAGATACTCCTCCAAGGAGTTTTAATGTGCCATTCTTTATTTGGGGCTGGGTTCAGAAGGTGTTATTTCTAACAAGGCAGGGGAAAAGTGCAATACAGTAGACATTAAATAGTGGGATGTCAGGGTTTTATTTTCTTTCTTCTTTGAGTTGTGGAATCCTTTCCTTGTTTGTGTCATCTGGTGATTAATTGCACTGATAATATGTGTTCCTCATCAATAACTGTCTCCTACCAGTGCCAGGCAGAGGCTGTGCTCTGCCTGAAGAGCGGAGAAATGAAAATACATGTGTGAGTAAAGGAGGGGACCTCTGAGACCATTTAAAACTGTCAGAGGTGCAGGCTGCTTTAATAAACTAATGCTCTGTAGGTAGTGGCAGCAATTCCTGAATGCATTTCACTTGCTACTGGGGAAAGAATGGGACCATTCCCCCAGAGCAAACTCCAAGCCTTGGTCAGTGGAGTGAAAAGTGAACCCCAAGGGATCATAAAAGGTGGGACCTTTATAGCCTGAGTGGGCCAGCACCAGCAGATGGAACTGCCTATGCAAAGTTCTCTAGGGTAGGAGAGCATGGAAAGCGCAGTCTGCTCCTCTGGCTTTTGCTGGGGTATGATCGTGATTCCCTCTGCAGGTGGTAGTGAGTCTTTGACTGATGCGTGATGTGTGATGGATTTTATTCTCCATTATAGCCTGACCAGTCCCTGGAGAAAATCAAACTTAATTCATAGAATCATAAAATATGCTGAATCAGAAGGGACCCATCAGGATCATTGAGTCCAACTGGCCCTGCACAGGACACCCTAGTCACACCCTGTGCCTGAGAGAATTGTCCAAATGCTTTTGAACTCTGTCAGGCTCAGTGCTGTGACCACTTTCCTGGGGAGCCTGTTCCGGTGCCCAACCACCCTCTGGATGAAGAACCTTTTTCTGATATGCAACTTAAGCCTCCCCTGACTCGGCTTTAGGCCATTCCTTGGGTCCTGTTGCTGGTCACCAGAGAAGAAACCAGTGCCTGCCCCTCCACTGCCCCTCATGAGGATGTTGAAGAGCACAATAGCTCAGTCTCCTCTTCTCCAGGCTGACCAGACCAAGTGACCTCAGCCCCTACACATGAGGTTTCCCTTCTGAACCCTTCATCATCCTTGGGACAGTGGGGGAGCCCCAGAGCTGCAGGCAGCTCTGCTCTGGCTGCCTGTGTCCAGCGCATGGCCTTGACCACCCTTTAATGATACAGAAAGGACATTACAAAGTACATCCTCGCGCTTCTGCTTCCCGTTGTGTTTTCCAGAGTGTCTGGGGGAGAGCTCTTCGACCGCATTGTTGAGAAGGGGTTCTACACAGAGAAGGATGCCAGCACCCTGATCCGGCAGGTCCTGGATGCTGTGTACTACCTGCACCGCATGGGCATTGTGCACAGGGACCTCAAGGTACGTCCACAGCACCACTTGGGCCCCTGGGTCAGTGAAGGTTGTGTCATTGTGTGAGTCTAACAAACAGTTGTATCCTGGGACCGGCTGTTTCTGTCTCTTGGTTTGGAAAGACAGGTGTCTGCCGGGGAAAGCTGGAGCTTCCCTTGGAATGGAGAATGTAAACCCCCTCGCCCCAANCTCTGGCTGCCTGTGTCTAGTGCCTGGCCTTGACCACCCTTTAATGACACAGAAAGGACATTACAAAGCACATCCTCACGCTTCTGCTTCCCGTTGTGTTTTCCAGAGTGTCTGGGGGAGAGCTCTTCGACCGCATTGTTGAGAAGGGGTTCTACACAGAGAAGGATGCCAGCACCCTGATCCGGCAGGTCCTGGATGCTGTGTACTACCTGCACCGCATGGGCATTGTGCACAGGGACCTCAAGGTACGTCCACAGCACCACTTGGGCCCCTGGGTCAGTGAAGGTTCTGTCATTGTGTGAGTCTAACAAACAGTTGTATCCTGGGACCGGCTGTTTCTGTCTCTTGGTTTGGAAAGACAGGTGTCTGCCGGGGAAAGCTGGAGCTTCCCTTGGAATGGAGAATGTAAACCCCCTCGCCCCAAATTATAATTTTGCAATTAAGGGGCTTTCAGGCAAAGATATGTGAGTAGGAATAACAGTTCTTTACTAGGAATATTAGAAAAAATACAAATGTTGTAGTACAAAAAACAAAACAACCAAACAAAACCAATCCTAGAAACATTGACAGAGTCAGAATACGACCTGACATCCTGTTGGTCAGGGTGTTGGGAGTCCAAAATAAGTCCTCCTGGAGTAACAGGTGTGGTTCTGTTGGAGTAGAGATGATCCTGTAGGAGGGTCCAGTGGTGGCAAGATGGGTTCGGTCTTCCTCTGAGAATCCAGTAGAAAACAGGCTGCCCTGATGTTCTGAATCCCATGTTTTATCCAGGTAGAAATGCTTGGCTCCTCTCACTGGGTGGAGCATCTCACAATGGGATGATGTAATGTTATCAGCCATGCAGTGAGCCTTAATGGCCCATTAACAGCTGATATCCCCCAGAGGGAAGATGGGTCAAGGAAGAGATAAGAACACTGCCCCGCCTGGTTTTAACAGATGGCCCAGTAACAGAAGACACCCCCTCCGTGGAGTTTTGAGGAATGGGTTACACAAGAGATAAACACCTCCCCAACCAGTTTCAAGAGATAGCAAATAGAATACACACTTCTGCTTACATGTTGCAACTCAAGACATCCAGTAAGGTTTTAGGTGAGGAGAGATGCTCCGAAGTTTTCCCATGTAATTGGTTTTAATGAGGAGTCTGCAGTCAGGGCAGTTATAGTGGGAGTTTTGCGCGTATGATGTGGGGAAAAGCCATAAGATGCAAAATGTTGCATTAAGGTAGAAACCCCATCTCGGCTGAGGTGTGTTCACTGCTATATTTTGCAAGTTTGCAGCATTTTTGGAGACACTGTTAACAGCAAGGGTTCTTCTGAGGACCATTGTGTGCCAATGTGATATTTAGGTGATTTTCCTTTCAGCTGCACCGTGTTGTCACAGCTAAACCTCTCAGCTTTTCAGGTGAAAAAACCCCTAAACATTGTTTTATTGTTTTCTTCTAGTATCTTAAAATGTCATTAAGACAAAAAGAAAGGCTTGGATTTGACAGCACTTTAGTGTTTTTAATAACAAATTAGCAGAAGATACTAGAAAAATATACAGATTTTAAAAGAGAACTGTGGTTGGTTCCTGAACTAGTTAATTCTGCCAAAATTTACTGCAGAAATGAAGACTTCAGTGATGGAAATAACACCTCTGGTTCTATTTTGGAGGGATGCTCTGAACAGGAGTTTCCTTGGATGTTGAGGCAGAGCTTGTATTTTTCTCCTGTAAAGAGAGTGGAATTTGGCTACATGTTATGAGCCTTATATAAGCCTTATAAAAAGGCTTAATGAACATTAATAGAGTCAAGAGGCACTGCAGTCCAGTCCAGACAGCCTCAAATAATGGGTTTCCTATAAGGAGGCACTGGTTAGGCTTCCATCTCCTACAGTCTCCACATCTTGCCCTCAGTTCCTGTTCATTTCCTGCTCTTAGGCTGAAGTACATAGACGCATTCTCATATTTATGAGAGCTCCACAGAATTCCAGTATGGAAGTGCTGTATTTTAACATGACCTTCTTGCTCCCAAATTCAGCTTTTAGGAAATAACTTCAGTCTTCTTTCTGCCACCAGCATTTTTGGAGTGAGGTCCAAGACCTCTTACTTCTGATATTCCATTGTACAAGATCTTGATACTCTTGTCTTTATAATCTAAAGCAGGTTATACCTCTCATTTTAAAAAACAATCTTATTTTAAAGTTCTGTAATAAAATATGGGATCTGGTCATTTGGGAATTAAATTCATGTACAAATTACTTTCAGAGTTTATATAAGGCTAAGCTGATTTTAGATCAACCTTCTTGTTTGCAGGTTTTTGTCAGTACCATATCAGTTGTCAAAATTACTCATAAAATACAGTATATGGGGAGCACCTGCTGTGAATTTCTGTCAGCAAAAACATACCATGATGAGAAAAACAGGGATATAATAAGGCTTTTTATCATCTCAAAATATCAAAATAAGTGTAAGGTTCAAAATGAAACTCTGGGAAAGAATCCACTCTACAGAAATACAACCCATGAAACTTCCATAACAATTATTTATTGTAATTATGTATTTATTCAGATACCAAAATAGTACTTCCTGTAGCTGGTAAAAGCAGGACTGGTCTCCACGTCTCTAATCTAAGTAATGCAACAGCAGATTAGAAGAGATGGCAGCAGGTGATGTCTGGGGGAAGTCCAGGGTGCACAAAAGGACTGAAAGGCTCAAGCAGCTCCACTTAGTATAGAGCCACCTTGTTCATGCTTTTTGAATTAACCAGCTTGAGGAAACAGCATTCTTTTTAACAAGTGTGGGTTTCTTGGCCTTACTAAATGTGAGTATGTGGGAACCTGAGGTGAGTTAGGAGAAATTGTTAGGAAATAACTTTTGCTTTTCCCTTAATTCCAAGTCTACCAAACCCTCAGCAGATCACAAGGGCAGTAGTAAAAATTCAGAGTGACTCCAGCCTAGGACAGAACATGGCATGAAACTCTAGTCCCTAAACAGTGTCAACACCTTAAAGTGGGATTAAAGCAGTGGACTTGCAGGATATCATGAGGAACGGTACAACTGCATATTTATTTCTAGGAACAGAATCGTTTCCCTTTTTACCTCAACCCTGCTGGCCCACAGCTGTGGCTGTGGCTTACAAGTCCTCTCATGGCCATTGTGTCCCAAGTTTCCGCATGTCCTGTGGATAAAGCCATCACTTAATGCTGGGTTTGGGGAGCCAGGAATTGCTTTTACCTCCTGAATGGGGACATCACCCTCCAGCACTCCTTCATCCCCCCTTTCCCCAGAGCAGATGGAGACAGGAAGATGGATGCTGGTGCTGCTGAACTGCAGTTTCTCCTCCTTACAAATCCAAGCTTGGATGTGTCCCAGGGAGTCTGAGGAAGTTGTATGGCCGCAGCTGCTCCTCACCATTTCCTGGAGCACACAGCAGGCTGCGTGTCAGCATTTGTACCAGCTTTGAGCAAATGACTCCACCAAGGCTATTTGGTAACATTGGGTACCCATCACTTTTAGAGATGAAGACCCAAAGGTCCAGAGCCCATTGCCACCAGGCTGAGTGCAGCAGGTGTGGACCCTTTCATGAGCCCAGATATTAAGTAGAGGAAGAGGTGGGCTCTCACAGCACCCAGAAAGAGCTTTTCTGTGTAGCAGCACCACATTCAAAACATGTGGATACAGGACTGTCTGGAACAGATGGAGGCTGGTTGGGCTCTCCAACCCGCCTGACTGTGGTATAAAAAGTCACAGGACTTTGTGGAGTGATCCTTGTTTTCTCTTGCCATAAACAAGTTGCTGGGCTTAGTCCTATAGCACATTTTTCCTTCAGCATTTTTTCCTAATCAGCTCTAGCTGAAATATCCTTGCTTCAAGTCTGTTAACTGTAAAGGCATTTCCTCTCTCAGTTTGTTTCCAGTGGAGAAGATACAAAAATTTGCTAATACCTCCTGTTTTCCTTTTTCTTTTTTTAAGTACTGTACAAAAAAATTTTAGTACACTATCTGATTTGCTATATTTATTTGCTTTCAAATGAATCCTTCTGTTTCACCACTCTGAAGTGATAATATGTCAGACATATCTCGCAGGTAAGGGATGAATCTTATTTGAGGTGCCATAGGAGAAGTTTGTTAGCCCAGAAAAGTTGCTCAGAGCTCAGAATGCCAGGGTCTTCCATTTGTTGCCGTACAGGAGTCTGGAGATGATCTCCATGTAGGTTGTAAGAACAATTCTTTAGGCTTAGGGCAACCAAATTATATTTGTGTATGGTGTGACTAGAGGTTGTATTAAATGCAATGCATGGCTCAAGAGGTGTTGTTACTGAAGTCACATATTCAAAAGTCATTGTGCTTATTCTCCCTTGTAGCCTGAGAACCTGCTTTACTACAGCCAGGATGAAGAGTCAAAAATCATGATCAGTGACTTTGGGTTGTCGAAGATGGAGGGTAAAGGAGATGTCATGTCCACAGCCTGTGGAACTCCTGGCTATGTCGGTAAGAGGTTTGCTTATATTTTAGTGAAAATGAAATAATACTCATTTTCTGGTGGTGGTACATGGTGCATGGGAGATTTTACAGATATTTGTTCGATTTTAACATACAGCTGTGCTCTTTCTTGTGTGCTCTCCCCCCTTGGGGTACAATCCTGCAATCCAGCTCTGGGTTTGTGGGATTCACTTTCATGTTTTCAGTCCTTTGCAGAATGAGTGTTCTCAAAGACACTGCTTTAGCTGCACCAGGAGCATGTGAAGAATAGTCTCAAATGTATTGCTTCTGCAAGCACCTAGAAAACCAATAAGCTTTACCTAATGAAATGTATCATTTTAATTATGAAGAATAGCATTTGCCAGATTCCTCTGATAGAAGACAGTGAAATGAAAGAGCTGCATTTTTTCAATCATGTTCAGTAATCCTCTGTTACAATCATGTTAAATTACTGATTCAGATGTCAAAATGCAAAAGCTCTTTAGATCCTTGGGCCTTCTTGGACAGGGACAAATTGTTTTCTATCATTTATACTTTGCTCTTTTGTCCATTTGGTAGTGATTGCACAAGGCTACCTATTAGCAGGATGTTTACCAGCAGCCATTAAAAACAGTTAAAGTAGCTGAAAGTGAGCATTAGATGGCAGGTGGTGATGAGGTCTGTTTGAGCAAACACTATTTAAAAGGCTCCCTTTGTGTACAAGGCATACGGAAAGCCTGTGCCTCCTGCCACAACAGGATCATCAGCTGAGGTGGGAAAATTAAACTCTGGGATATCCATGAAATCCATGAAACTGACAGTAGATGGATTTGTCTTAGATCTTTCCAGCAGTCCAGAAGCTCTGTTTTCCAGCTGTCAGAGGCTCTTTTTACTTTGCAGCTGCCGCCTCACCCATTTTCAGAGTTCTGATGATATCGTGGTACAGCAACTCAGATTAGGTGATTATGGCACAGTGATACAGATTTGTCACAGGTACTCTCTATGGTCGTTATCTTCATACTGTGCAGACACACTCTATTCCAACAAAATCAGGAAAAGGAACAGATTTCTGTGCTTTCCAGTTGTGGAAACGCCAGCCCATCCATATTTTATTTTAAGACATGGGCCAGGATGCACCCTGAGTAGCAGTCTTGTGTAATCACCGCAGACTGGAAATCTCCTTCTAAAGCAGTAGCAGGAATTGAGCTGAGCCAGCAGTTCTCATAACATTTGCTGTCAGCTCTTCTATCCTTATCAAACATGTTCTATTTTGCTCTGGAATGGGTACTGACTAGAATGAGTCTCAAGACACAGGAAAGCTTAGATGATGTTTGCTGAAGTGCTGATGATAATGAGGGAGTGACTCTGCTTGGTGTCTGAGTGATCTCATGCAGCCTCTTCTAATCATTGTTATTTACATGAGAAAACTTGCTATTTTGGAGAGGAGGCTCTCAGAGCCTGTGACAGGAGCTGTAGTGCTTTGAGAGATATTTGAGAGCTCTCATTATCCGTGGCCTGGCCACTGATGGCTGCACAAGTGCCTCCAGGCTGTTGTTACCTTGCTGAAGGTAGGATTTACTCATCCTGGTTCAAGAGGTCATGGCCACTTATTTCTGAAGTGCTGACAGGACTTCTCCCCCTCCTTCACAAAGAAAACAGCTTTAAATATTTGTTCTATTTTCTTTTCTTTTCTTTTCTTTTCTTTTCTTTTCTTTTCTTTTCTTTTCTTTTCTTTTCTTTTCTTTTCTTTTCTTTTCTTTTCTTTTCTCTTCTCTTCTCTTCTCTTCTCTTCTCTTCTCTTTTCTATCATTTCATTTCATTTCATTTCATTTCATTTCATTTCATTTCATTTCTTCTGCACAGGATGCACCTCCTCTTTAGTGCTGTACTTTTTTTTAAACAAAACAGGTTGCTCAGACAGCATTTTCTAAGCACAGAAGATTTTTGTTGCCGGTCAGTGTGGTGATGCCCACAAATGGTCCTCCTTGAGTGTTACACCTGATGTTGTGGCTTCTGCATAGGTGGTCTGTAATTTGCCCACATTCGAAGCTTTCATGTCTTCCAATGTTACTCCAACTTGCAGCATCTGCCCTAAAATCAATGGAAGAGTCATTCCTCCTAATGGCACAGCATGAATAAAAGTCCTCAGCCTGGCTAGGGTAGACAAATACCACAGTTCCAACCCATAAAGTGCCCTGTCTCCTAACTCTTTTTTTGTTTTGCTTTTTCTTTCCCATGTATTTTACCTCAGATTAAGTAACACTCTGAGATCCGTCACCTAAAACTCATTTCCTGGTGCTTTTCTTCAGAGATAGGTAGAACACCCTATTTTCTCAGATCTTACTAGAATTGATTATTTTTATCAGTTAAACCATTTTCCTTTTAAATTGCTGGAAGAGATTTAGGCACATATCACATGTCAAAGGCTCCCAGGGCTCTGTTAAGAAGTCATTGGCATCCACTACTATTCATACTTCATCTCCAGAAATGGGTCCAGTCAGATCCTACTTTGCAAAGTGCTGGACAAGCTTCTGACTCAGAGGCAGACCTGATCTTAACTCATGTCTACTGCCCAACTATTTGCAATTATGCAACCCCCCTGTCATTTCTGTTTGATTTCCCTGATCAGAATATACTTCCAATTCCTTGTGCTTCATTTTTTGTCTCAACTTTTCTAATTTTCATCTGCAAAGAACAGTAGTGTCACTAAATGCTTGTTTATGTGGTCTGGAAATTTATTGAATAAGGAAGGATGTAATTACAATTAAATTCCTTAAAAAATACAGTTTTCTTCCTGAAAATCAAAATATTACTTTTCAAATTAGACTATATCTAAAATGTACATGACCAGTAGTGCATTAGCACTTCAGCTTTTAAAGCTCTGCCTTACAGTTTAAATTACTGTCAAGAATTCTGAGTTCTTATTTTTTCAGCAGTTTTGTCTGAGATTTTGGCCCTGTGATGAAAAGCTGCTGGCTGAGATAATTTAACCCAATTATCTGAGCCACTTTTGTTAAGGGGCCAATCTAAACATTTGCTCACTGGAAAGGGGATCTGACAATGCAACCTCTTCTAAGAAGATCTTGCATTATCGTATTTCCTTACCATTCTTAACCCCATTTTTTTATGGAAAGAGTCTGGGTGATGAGCTGGGACTAGACACCCAACTTTTAGATAGCACCTGAACTGGGAAAGGTGAGGCAGCTTGTGTGGCTCATTTTACTGCAAACTGGGTATGAGGATTGACCTGCATGGGTCTGAACCCATTGTCTAATGTGGAGAAGAAGTGGTGTTTTCAAAACCCTGAGTGGTCTGTGTGATTACGGGCAAGAGCCCAATAAGCCATTAGTGATTTATAATTTTAAACATCATGGATTCGGGCTGGTCAGCTCTTGACCTGACACAATAACTCAGTTTTGGTGTAGGAGCTGTTCAAACCTGCCTGAAAATGAGCCATCCCTGAGGTGTGTGAAGCTGGACACCCATCAGGAGGTGAATCCAGTCACTCAGGAAATTCTTCTAAAGAGATTTTGGATGTTTGGGAATTGGGTCACACTGATTGGCTTTCCGTAAGAGATGCTCCCTCAAAAGCTTTGGTTATTTCTGCAGATGGAACTTGGACTTTCAAGATGCTTGAAAAGTTGGAAAAAAAATGTTAGAAAGCTTGCCTGAGGCAATCTGCTCTCCTTTTGCAGAAACACTGAATTATGAGCTGTGTTTGTGGCTGACTAATATCTTAATCCTACTGAGATTTAAAATTCTTGCTCTGAGTCCCAATCCCTCTTCAAGTAAAATTTTCTTGTACTTCTCTGTCATACAAATTGGGCTGGATGCTGGATATGTGGTTGGTCCCTGTACACCTCACCTCACTCACTGTTTTCATTTTCTGTAGTGCTTTTATGAAAGGTCATTTCACAACTTCCATCTCTGCTCTGCCAGAAATCCAGTAGTTTCCGATCTCAACACAGCCACATGTTCCTCTTATCCCAGTGCAAGACCACAGCATTTAAGTAGGCAATAGATTTTCATGTTGAATTTTGACCTATTTGGTATCCTTTTAGTCAAAGGTTGGAAAGTTATCAATAAACCTTCAGAATATCCTTGTTAGCAATAAGCTACCTCAGGAGCCTTTAGGCAGTATCCTGAGTAATCAAGTAAAAATAAAATGTGGGAATCACTCTGAACAGGGTTTGCTCAGGCAGAAGCCTGTGACAGGACAATTTCTCAGCTCTGTTGCCGTATCCTGACAAAGAGCCGTGTTACCCTATGTTGAACATAAGCTGCATTATTACCCATGGTAGATATCTAAATCTGACTCAGCAACATGAAATAAGAACAACAGGAGCACAGAAAGTCAGCAATACTGCACTGAAACCCTGCTGTCCTGCAGAAAAAGCCTCAAACTTCAAAGTCTTGGCCAACCAGAACAAGATGAACACTGGAGGAATGTGTGAAAAAATGGAAAGAAGTTGTTTTCTCCCCAGAAGTCAGTGGAAGAAGGACTCTGGAAGTGGAAAGAAGGACTCTGGTCTTGTGGTGAAGCTGCTTCATGTGCATCTCAGCCTGTTTGCACTGTGAGGAGAGTACTTTGTAGATTTTGACTTCAGGAAAGGAGCTGGGTTTGCCCTTTGTATGCAGTACAGGCTGTTATGAAGAACAGGCACCCTCTTGACTTGTACAGTGTGATCAGCAGGCTTAAAGTATCAGAGCAATCCCCATCACCTGAGCTCTTTGCAGGAACATGGATTGCATGTTTTGGCACCCAGCAGTTGCATTTTTAGGAGGCTTATTAGCACAGCTCTGCTCTCTGAGGGTAATGGCATAGCATTCTGAAAGGGTTCCAAATGTTCTGGTCTGTACCTTTTCTTAAAACCTCCATTTGAAACAAGCCTTTGAATTTTTTCTCTTATTAAAAGCAAAACATAACTGAGCCAAAAACAAGCTGACTGTAAGACAGCAGGCTCATCTGGCCTGGGAAGCACATCTTCATGTACCTGAAGGTGGAATGAGCCTCCACCTTGTACCTGGCACTGTGGCAATGCTGATTCGGCCTGAAACACCGACCTGGATGTGTAGGAAGGGTCCAGGTTCGCTCCATCGATTTCCCTGTCTGGATGACCATTGTATATGATTTGAGCCCAGAGTGATTCCCTGGGGATGTGTGACAGTGGAAGCCGTTGCTCAGCTGGCATCTCCCCAGTGACAGAAATGGGAGATTTGGCTTTCCCTTTCTCCTTTTGCTGTTTTGTCTCCCCAGCAGTCTGTGTTGATCCTTTAATGCTGTCAGCTCCTGGATTTTTTTTGTTGTGTCTCCTGTTTTTACCTCTTGGCGCTGATCTGCCATCATTCCTGAGAGCTTCTCTGACTTGTTTTTCGGCTCATTAAATATTTCTGTCTTTTCCATGTATCAGAGACAAGAGGATGCTGAGCTATGTCATCCTGTTCCTGCTGCATGTCTGCTTATTGGAACAAAAATCAAAAGCAGCCATTTGGCCTTAAAAGAAGTATTTAAACCTCCTACCTTTCTCCATTAATGCTTACCCTGTATTGTTCTCACCTGTTTCAGAGCTGCCATCCACAGCAACAGCTATCAGTGCTCTTCACTCCTTTAAAACAGAGAGAAATGCCCCAGCACAGCTTTGATGTTTTAAGAGGGAAAATCTCTATATAGTTCACATCCCCTCATCTCAGAATTGTTTTCTGTTATGTTAATGTGGCATATCTGTATAATGTCAGGAGCTCACTGGTGCGCAGCAGCCATTTGCATAATATTTTCTTTAGGAGCTATGAGATGTGTGATGTTTACCAGTCTTGACAGTTATGTAAACAGGTGCAGACAGTCAAAGGTAGAAGGGAATGTGAATAAAATACTGGGAATTTGGAAGGACTGGAGAGTTGGAAGATACCTAAGCACATAAAGACAGGAGAACATTAACTCCTCATACTTTGTCACAAATTTCGATTACAAGAGATGAAACAAAACAGGAAACTGTCTCATTTCTTATGCAGTGGTCCCAATTTCCAATTTGCATACAGTGGTCCCAATTTGCTGAATTACTTGAAAATTGGGGTAGTATTTAACCTGTGCTACAGATTAGGTCCTATCCCAATCTTCAAGAGTCTTCATAATCTGGTTGCCAGCTATAATTTTATCCACATTGCCCTGAATTTTCTTCATTTTTGCAATGTGTCCCTGGTGAAATTTGACCCTTTCCATCATGGTTCCGCTTGTGGAAATGCAGATGCCCTCATCTGCCTCATGCACTGTCTTCCTTCAGCCCTCTCTATGAGCCCTCATGCCAAAGCACCAGAAAGCCTTTTCTGATTCTCATTATTTCTTCTTGTTCCATACCTTGCTGGTAGTATTGACCTTGGTTTTGTTGGCTTGTCTGGATTAAGAAGATAAGTCTTTGAAGACCCCTACCAGTACTGAAGGATAGGTAGCAACTAAATGTGGGGCTCAAGTTTTAATGCATCTCTGGGCTTCACAATTTGTTTTTTGCTCTTCTTCAACTATTTAAGTGTTTTGGTGTTGGTGAGACTCCTAACAGAGTGTGACTCCCAGGAAATATTTTTGTTGGTACTTGTCACTTCATGACTTCTTTCCAGCATTTGAACTCCAAGCAAGTCTGCTTTAGGAATGCCCCAGTCAGTGATTTCTTGCATTATTGTGGAGTTTTGCTTTGAAAAAGGCAAAAGCTTCTTTACATGAAAAAGATTAGGGTCACAGGGTTTTAAAATTTGGGTTTAAGCATTTGCACTGCAAGGTCCCAACAGAGAAAACATAGTACTTTAGGATCCCAAACAAAAAATACACCTTTTTACGTCTCAGTAGTATAAGATAGTAAAGCAGATCTACGAAAAGTTTCAATAAATTCCCAGGCTCTTTCTTCTAGCAAAATTCAGACTATGGTGGTTGTATAGAGGCAGGAGGCTCAGTTCCTTTATGCATGTCCAATTCTTGCTGCATTTCATTTCTCCCTCGGAGGTGTCTGTGCTCCCAGAGGCAGAAGGACAAACGGCTCCCTCTGACTCGGACATCCAGCAGGCTTTGGAAGGCAGCTGCTGGAAGAAGTGGTGACTGCTCTCCTTCCTCTCCTGCAGATGTAGCTTATCTCCTCCCTGACTGATTGCCCTTTCTGAGCTGCCTCTGGAACTCTCCTCTCTGGCAGCGTGACGTGGCAGAGCTGCGGTGCTGTCAGGGGGAATGTGCATCTCTGCACCCGTGCAAAGCTTGGCCTCATTTTCCTCCTAAACAGGGAGGTGATGGCCCCCCTGCCTCTCACGCGTTTTTCTGGGCTTTGTTTTGTTTTCTATGCCTGGAGACAAAAAAAAAAAAGAAAAAGTGAATTTGTTCTACTTTAGGAATCATCCTTTCTCGTGAGAATATTCAAAAACCTCAGGACACACTTGCAAACACAAGGGCTGTATGTGGAGAGCAAAACAAGGTCTTGAGGGTCTTCAAGTTTCAGAGTCCTACCATGTTACCATGTTCAAATATCTGCTCTTATAACTTGTATTTGTTTGCCTTTTTATTTTCAGCTCCTGAAGTGCTGGCCCAGAAGCCCTACAGCAAAGCTGTGGACTGCTGGTCCATCGGGGTTATCGCTTACATCCTGTGAGTACCTCTTGAGTTTCCAGTGCTGGCGCCCTTGAAATCTGCAGCTTGCTCTCCCTCCCTTAGCCTGGGACAAAATAACTAATCCCTGACACTTGTGACCAAGGGTAGCATGTAGCTTGGACGCCTCCCAGTTGCATAAAGGCTGAAAATTGAGCAAAAGTGATAGGAAATGGACCCTTCAACTGACAAAATCCTTGCTCCCACCAGAACAACACTGTGTGCAGTAGTGTGGGCTGGTCCAGGTTGTGACATTATTGAGGTTATTGTTGTCCCATGCTCAGATTGGCTTTGAGAAGAAACAAATCTGGCTGTGTCCACTGAGCTGCCACAGAAAGAAATGTCTTTTCCTGACAGCATTACCACTGCTTCAGTTTTTTTACTTTTCCCTTTTACGCAACTGTCACAGTTATACAAGACTGAAGGAAAAAGCTCCAATGAGGCACAGCATTAAAGCATTCCTACTTTGTTCCCTTTTTCCTTATGCAGGCATTTTATGGCTTGTCAACATGAATAACTTTTTTATGGTGCTGTAGAACTATTTTTGCCATGACATAGCTCATTGCTGTGCTATCCACTCTGTACAATGTTCATTCTTTACATTTGCATTACATTTGCATAATTTATACGCTACTGAAAACAGGGAAGTTTTCTATTAAATGGGATAGGAAGACAGCTTTGTTTATTCCATGTGTGTTTATTTATTTAAACCAAAAACCTGCCTGAAAACATTAGTTTTATGACTGACTTTTTTGAAAACTTGTTGAGTACAAAACATACTGGGAAAATCCATGGGAATGGATTTCCCTTGGAACAGCCATCAATAGCAGGATGCAAAAAGCTTTTGCTAAACAAAGCAAAAATCAACAATGCTGATTCTGACTTTGTTTCAAAGCCCAGTGGGACCTACTTCAGCAGTGAGGAAGAGCACAGACATGCCAAAATACCTTGGAAGCTGCTTCACAAACCATTCCTTAGTGCTCTTTTAGATGAAGATGATGTGTGCTGACTCAAAGTTACCTTTTTTCACAAGCAAATCTGATCATGGAAGTCCTAGGGGTTGGGTTTTGACATTGTCAGTCCTTGCCAGCCATGGCAGGACACAGTTGGAGTATTTTCTGATGCTCTCTTAGCACTTTGCTGAGTACCAGCTTCAGAGAGTGGGGAAAGGAGGATGCAGGCAGGAGATAACACTGCTCTGCTTCACGTCCAGGCTCAGCCACTGCCTGGGTTCAGTTTATAGACAAATATCCACCATGAAAATAGGTGTCCATCTGACAGCCCATGGGAGGGCTGTGAACTGTTGCATCTGGCTGCCTGGAGATAAACCTGGCTCTGCTTTCCTCCAAGTTCTCAGTCCCATGTGGCAATGGCTCATGCACTGAAGGTCTTCTGTGCTAGCAGACCTGTGGTCTTATTTCACTTGTTGCTTTTATGGGTCTTGCTGAGGAATAGGAGTGAGACAGTGCTAAGCAATGTGTCCTCCGCACCCAGTTTATGAACACTTCTTCAACAGGTGGAAGATTTTAACCTCCTCCATAATCTTTTCCCCTTCCTAAGCAAGGCTGTTCTTTCTGCTAGGTTCAGCTCTGTTTCCTGCTCTGTTTTCCAAATCAGCATGCGCTCAACTTGTCGAGTGAGGCGTGCACACTACTCAAATTTAAATTCCCTATTTGCTATACAGGGAATTCCCAACCCAGAAGGCTTAAATCATCTCAGTAAGAATGAGCCTCTATGAATTCCTGTTTGCAGGACAAGGAAACCTTTTCAAGGTTTCTGTGCCTCAGGTAATAAGGTCTTGATTTGTATTCTGTACAGCCCAAATAAGCAGCAGTAACGCATTGCTGTAGAAGGAGTCTGTTAATGTCTTTGCCAGACTGTTACAGCTTGGGTGGGATTGGGTCTGAGACCAAACCAGCTCTTTCAGTGTGTAAGCCACGTCCTTCAGCTCCTGTAGCAGTCAGCAGCACTACAGGGCTCCCTTTGGTTACCCCCCCACAGCCCATGGCATCAGGGGCTCTGCACTTCAGCTTCTCCAGGGTCACTGGGCACCTCAGCCCGGCCTGAGTGGGTGCAAGCAGCCATTCCACCAGGTGGGCTGTTCAGTCGCCTAAACATGCACATTTAGTGCCGTGCTGGGGGGTCCAGGGCAGCCACATGGATTTGGATAATGTGACACATTGCAGAGACACTGCTTCTGGAGAGGCAGATGGCTCGAAGCTGGAGACCATGGACCATGTCAAACAGCACCAGATGCTCATGCTGAGGTGACTGGATCACACCCTGCTCCCTGCTCAGAGCCCCTGCTTTCACAGTGTGGATTCATCTGCTTTGTGGTACATTTACATCACTCTCCAGCCTCCCTTGACTCCATCTCTGCTGAGTGCAATGTGATCTTAGAAACCCAGCCCACACCTCACATGTTTTACTCTTGGTCTGGATCTCATCCTTGCTTCCAGGAATAGCCAGGAATTGCAGATGTGGTCTCACAGCCTGAAGTTGCAGATGTGGTCTCTTAAGAAAGTGAATGTCTGGGATACAGTAAAAAGAGAGACAGGAAGAGGGTCCTTCCCTAAGCTGGAGGGAGTTAGCCCTGGTGGGGTGTCTGATACCACCAGTGATGGGCACTGGTCTAACACGTAGGTTTGTGGTCTCAGCAGTGCCACACCACCAGAGGCAGCAGTGCCCGCGGAGGCTCCCAGTGTGATGTGGCACTGAGATGCCACAAGGCCCAGCACCACAAGGACCTGGTGGAACGCTGGAAGTTAAACCTGCCCTGAGCAGGAGTTTTTAGCTCCAATATGTAGCTGTACCCATTCGCATATGCCATTTCCAGTTCCACAGTCAGCACAGCTGGAGCAACTTGCACATGCCTAAACCAGTTGGAGATGCATTTTTGCATAAGGCAATCCAAGAACAACGTCCTGCCTCACCTCTCCCACAGATCTTCTCTGCCACTCTGGACAGACTGTTGTCATTTAAGAATTTGGAAACTCAAAGGAAACCAACACAGAAGCCAGGCATAAATTAAAGATGCTTTGAGCTAATATTACTGGAAGTGGTTTGAGTGCCTCCAGACCCAAGCTCAGTCTCACTTGAGAGCCCTCTGTTTATGACACTGGAAGAACAAACTGTTTCTGTGGCACCGATGCTGAAGAGAAATACTTGTTTCCGTGATATGCAAGGATGTCTTGGGAAAGAATACCTTTGTTTCAGTGCCAGTCTCTAACGCTTCTCTGCTGTTAATGACAGCCAGATTGCAGAGGCTGCACCAGCGGAGTTTTTATCAAAACCTGTTTTGCATGAGAAGCCATTATTCACAAAAACTAATTTTAGAGCCTGAAATTTCCTGTTATTCCAGTTGCAGTATTTCTCAATTTGAAACAGCCTCACTGTTGAGCTCAGCCTTCCACTTATCACAAGGTAGTTTTGGTAACGTGTCCAGCTTAAAAATATAAAGCATAAGAAGAGCCAGAGACTTCACTGGATTCCCAGCAGCTGGATTTGGGACCTTTCTGGGTCAGATAAGGGATTATAAAAGCTTGGGGGACTAAAATACTGATCACATGCATACCTTATATAGAGAAGATTAGGTTAATTTATGCAAAAAATAGAAAATCATGTTTTGAAGCTGGAAAAGAACCTGGGAGCACAGAATGCTCTGCGTCAACCCCTGGTTATTCATAGTCTTCTGCAATAGGCCAAACACATTTTGCCTTGAATTTTCTTCTGTTTCCATTCACTGTTTGGACAGAGCGTTACTGGTTTGTTATTATTTATAAACAATTACCTATCTGGAGATAAATCTTGGATCATACTTTCACACTTTGCTGCTGAGCTGCTTTTGATTTTCAAGTAGATGTGCGTGAATCATCACTGATGTTTGTACAGAAGGATTAACCAGGGACAGTGCACAGTATATTATGCCAAAAGAAGCTTCTGCCATCACCCTAGGAGTCATCCATTGTGATAAAATGGTTGGTCATCTTGCCTGCTTGGCATCACACGCAAGCCTGAGCAAAAAAGTGAGGAATAACTCATTTGTTTGGCACTGGAAGGAGAAACAGTGGTGGCAGAGGACACAAGCATTTTGGGTTCCTCAGGAAAACTCAGCTAGAGCTGGGAAAACAATCCCAAATGATCATTCCTGATTGCTTGCTTCTTCATTTGTCTGTGATTCCCTGTGCTCATATGTCCTTGTCCACAGCTTTGTGGGGCACCAGTGTCAGCCAATATGAGGGACTGTTCCCAAAATATACAGAAGAAATACATGTGTTTATGCCTATAAATAGCACTTGGATGAGTTCCCACACCATACATCTCAGGTCATTGTTCAAATCTGTAAAATTGTTCATAAAACTAACCCTGGGGCCTCTTAACAGACTCAACATTGACCATGTGAATAAGTTATTTAGCCTTTAGTGTCACCCCCAATATGTAAAGGGAGCTTGCAGGGGTTTGCTTTCTCTGCCTGATGAGGACAAGATGTTCCTGCTATTCCTCTTGTTCTCTCAGGATCACTTTTAGAAATGACTTCTGGCAATATCTTTCTCTTGTACATCCACCTGTGTTTTTCTTATCTGCATCCCATTATTTTTAAGGCAAGACTGGGAATAGGAGTTTAAGGGAAAATCTCTTGCTTATGTGATAAGGTTGCAAAATTATTCTGAAAACCTTTTATTTGGTGAAACTGCAAGAAAATGATGACAACTAAGAGCTGCCTGAAACTCCCCCAGGACAGTGCAGGATTTTTTCACATCGAAGACAGAGGGGTTATTTTTGCATTTCTGGATATCTAAAGAAAAGCAGCAGAACCTCTGATAGTGAGGTCATTTTTTTTCACACAGAAATGTCCCAGCAGATGGAAATTAAGTCGGTGGGATTTGGATTCTGTAAGAATTAACCAAAAAACTCATTATGGACTTTGGAAAGTGGCCCAGTTGCTGGAAGTCCAGCAAGATTTCCTCCAGCCATTACTTGCAAGATAGGCTGATTTGCTGGGTCTTTCCCATCCCTTCTGCAAAGCCAATAATGTTAAACCTTAAGTAACATTAAAATTTCCTTGTCTTCCTAAGCTCTGTTTTTAAGGGAAAGGGCAGCAAGGCTGTACATAAAATACAGGGGCCTGTATTTTGGCTCTCAACCCATCCCTGTGCCAGGATCCCCAGTGTTCCCCTCCCACATGCCACCTCTTCTGACCTACAGGGCTTGCTCCCTTCTCACATGCTTTCTGGTATAAGTCCTCATTGATTTGCCTCCCAGAGGAGCATCCTTGAATCCCCCTATGCAGGAGGTTCATCCTATCCCTGGCCAAGCCAGGGTCAGCCCTTGCCCTGCACTCACTCAGCTATCAGGCGAGGGGCTGATTTGGGGGGATCTCCCTGTCCAAGACCTGTAGTAGTAACTAACGCTTCTCAACCTCTTCCTAGCAAGGGAAAATCTGTGCCAAAATAGGCTGTTGTCTGCCCTGTACCCAGCTCCCAGCAGTCCTGGTGCCCTCCTGCATGTCTCTCCTTGTGCATCGACATGGACAAGGGCTGATTCCCCAGATGAGTAGATACTCAAGCCACACAGAGGAGGTGGATTAAAAGGCTCTGGAGGGGCTGGGGTTCTTGCTGGGACTCCTGTCTCTATGCTCTCCCCTTGCAGGGTTCTTGCCCTCCAGCTCTGTGCTGCTCAACAGTTTGCTCCTACCTTTAGCTACCACAAGTGTGTATAAATCACAGCAGTCCTAACTTGTGCTCTTGTGCCTTTGCCAAGGTAATTAGTACAGTGCACATTTGAAGAGAGTTATTTCTCTCTCCAGAGCAGCCTGCCAGTGCCTCAGCATGCACAGTGCTGTCTGCTCGCCTTAAAATGGTTTATCAGAGCACTTGGGGTTTGTCTAAGGAAAGTGCTGAGGAAGGCAAGAAATTAATGAAGGATTGTCAGGCTTCTTACATGCAGCCCCCTGAGTCTCACAGGGAAGAGGGGACAGAGCAGTGATGTGAATTGTTTTGTTGTTTTTTGGGTGGTTTTTTTTCTTTATTAGGTTTATTGGTTTTGTGTTTTTTTGCTCCAACCTGGGCATCTCTACCCCAAGTGCTCATCCTACCAGTCACAGTGCTGGTGCTGTCAGCTCCGTCATTTCCCCCCAGTAAAGCACCCAAAATCTTGAGGGTTATGATGAAAGAAGAGGAAGGTGAAAATCAGTTTGTGTACATCCCACACCAAGACTGTGGGATGTGAGCACTGATAATTATTACACCAAAACAAGTAATTTATAAGCTCTTCACATGTGCCTGTAGAGCTGGACACTGATTGTGGATACAGTATCTTCATTAAGCTACCAGATGTTTTTCCTCTGTTGTCCACATACATAGCGGCTTTTTGGCATTTGCTTAAATTCAGAATTTTTAAGGACCCTTCTCATACACCCCCTGCACCACGAATTTCAAACAGGAGCACCCAGCCCCACGCACAAGGCACATGCCCATTAAGTAGGTGCACAGTCCTGCTCTAGACATAGATGCTTGTTTGGCATGAGGTTCTCTTACTGGGTTTGATAATGGCAGACACCCAGTGGGACAAAAATGAGGACTGGCTCATCTGCTCTCTGAGACAGAGATTTCTGGTTCAGCTGAACCACAGTGGGTTCATTGTCATGCTGCAAATTTCAGTAGAGTTCTCCCAGGTCAGTGTGGATGTGACGCAGATCAACATCTCACTCAGTATTTAAATTATTTATCAAGCACTCTGGCTCTTCAGAGCTAACAAAACATTGCTACTTTCACCCTCAAGCGTTGAGTTGGTTCAAATAACCTCCAGGGCACCCGGCTGGCTTTGGGTTATAAATAACTCAAGTATTTCATTTCTTGCAGTTCCCCGCCTTGCTCTGTTGTTGCTTCTGAGCTAGATCTATAGTCTGTTTGTAATGGCAGGCTCTCTCCAATTAAATGCTTTATTAAGGCTGATTGACTCAGAGTTTAAAAAAAACTGTAGGAAAAGGATCATTTCAATACCAGCAAAGTATGTGAAAGAATGATTTAGACCGTAGACTGGCAATAAACGGAAAAAAATGTATTATCTCTACATAGAGGTAGGAAGGACTGTTTAACTGTGAGCAGGATGGGTTTGCTAAAACCTTGGGCCAGCCTCAGAGGTAAGTCTGGCACTTTGCAACATTGGCATTAAAACTTGAAGAAGGGTTTTCTCTGCTGGCATGTCTGTGCAGAGTGGGACAGAATACTGCCTGCAGCACCAGCTGGGTATGAGGGATCTCTGACACACGAGTTTTATCACTGCACTTGCTTAATTCGGTGCTAGATGTGCTTTTCCCACATCCAGTCCTGCCTCAGCATTGTGGCTGTCCTGCTCTGCAGCACTGGGAGGGTGCACCCTAAATGTATGAGCTCAAACTAGGCAAATAATGTTCAATGTCCTGCTTGTCCTGGGGCTAGGTTTTCTGAGAAGTCTGACTATAAATACTGAAAACCAGGACAGGACTGTTGTTAGCCTCAAGCAAGGCAGGCAATTGGAGGTGGTCAGCAAAATCACTTGCAGGACTGAGAAAGGGAGAGGCTCTCCCTGTGTCTGCAGCAGCAGCAGGTCCATGTCCTGCCCTTGCAAGCTCTGCTGCAGAGGTGGATGGGCTCCTGGGCATCCTGGGGGGACAGAGCCCAGCATATCCCACAGATGCATTATACACTCTGCCTGAAAGCTCTGCAGGGCTCCTTGTCCTTCTTTGCTCCAGGTCTTCTGGATGTGCTGAAGGATTAGAGGGACTGATGCTCTGTGGATGTAGGGTTTAGCTCATGAAATCTCCTCTTAGCACTTGTACAGGAGAGGATGGCAGGGGTCATGTCTGTATAATAAAACTATTCCTCTGGTAAAAACTCAAAAGCATGCAGAAAGAGGCCAGGGTATCTGCATGAATCAGCATGGGGTCAACAGCACCAGGTTTCCAGGCAGAATTCCACTTTGTCCAAGATGTTGCCAATCTTCAGAAGCAGGTTTACATGTCCCTGAAGAAACTTCTCTCATGATAGCACTTGCCTGCTTGAAAACTTACTGGGGCAAGCCTTAAGTGAGAGTTTCTCCTCCTTCTCCCTCCCTCCTTCTTACCTTCTGCACGGAGGTGGGTCCCATAGTCACATCTCTCCTTTCTTTTTCTCCATTAGGCTCTGTGGATATCCCCCTTTCTATGATGAAAACGACTCCAAACTCTTTGAGCAGATCCTTAAGGCAGAGTATGAGTTTGACTCTCCATACTGGGACGACATTTCTGAGTCTGGTAAGTAGCTACTGCCCTTTAAATTGCAACAACCCTGCATGTGCCTGTGCCTATTGCATACATCCCCCCTGGGCATGAAAATGCACCCTCCATCATGTGCAGAGATCCTTTTAACTGAACACCAGTGGGAATGTACATTTCTTGTGGCTCAAATATTCATGGGAGTTTGTTTCTGCAGGAGACAAATTAGCTACTATTTTGTCCAGTCACACACAAAGCACTAAAACATGGCTCAAACAGCAGATAAAGATGACAGAAGACTGTCTCAAGGAAGGAAAGGAGCTTAATTTCTTCATTGTATCTGAATGAAAAGCAGATTGTTAATGTCTCATTAATAATAAGGTGGCAAATGAGTTTGGCTCTGTTGCTGACACTTCACTGCAGCTCCAAAGCAAGTCCTCAGTCTGTGCAGCAAAATACCAAGAAATTATTGGCTTTCAAATGAGGCAGGTGAGCAGATCCAGAAGCTAGAAGGACTGTCCATGTGGGTAGATGTTTCCCACTCAGTGCAGGAGACATTTAACCCATAGTACCCACTGCCCCTGCTCCAGTCAGCCTGGCAAAGGGGCAGATACATCAAATGTGTTACAGGCAGATGTTCCTAAAGGCTTCTAGCTCCAGTGTGGGTCCGTGTCTAGGGGTGACAGCAGGGGACATTCAGCCTTGCCACCTGCATGTGTCCCTGACACACTGTGTATTCTCCAAGAGGTCACCCAAGCTCAGTGTCCTTGCTCTGTCCAACCCAGGCAAACATCTGCTACTTCACGCAGAAGGCGAAATGAATTCTAGGAATATTCCATCATGTAAAAATATCCCTATAAATGCAGTTTTCTGATTTATTAGTGCTACTGATTGAGGCAGGGGAGATAAAAATTGAGCATTTTTATTTTAAATATGATTATATATTCTCTTATCTCCACAGAGAGCAACATTTTATGCTGCTTACATCTGCATTCCAGAGATCATTGTGATGGATTGCTCAAAAATACATGTGATGAGAAGTTTCTTTTAAACTAATACGGATTTTCAAAGAAAATATGAAAGTCTGCTGGCAGACCCTTCTGCCTCATGGGGGAAAGTCCATCACCTAAATCAGCACAAAGATTTTTTCCTGCCATATTTGGCTTTGCTGTGGCTCCTTCAGCTACACTGTCCTGAAACTGCTGGACGCACGCCACACTGCAATCTCCGTTCCTTCCATTATAGTGTCGATTAAAAACACACTGCCTCCTGCTCCAGGGAGTCCATTTTCCTTGCTGAATTCCTCTTAAATAGGCAACATGTCCTCACAGCTGTCCATGTGTGTGACTGCTTGGAGTGAGCAATGTGAAGCTCCTCTTAGTGTGGCATCTGGCCTCCTCCCACTCCACTCAGCTGACCAGCACAGCCAGTGCATGTGGCCACATTCAGGCCACTAAGATGATGGAGCACATGGCTGACCAGGGACCCAGGAGCTGGCAGGATTGTACTCTGCTGACTCTGAATTATCCATCCCACTCCTAAATATACCTGCAGGAGTAGATGCCTTCAGCTTTTATCTAGTACACTAAATAGCTTGGATTTGGTCCTAAATCACTTTGGTTCTATCTATACTAATAAATTACAAATGACCCGGGGCCATTTTCTTGTGCTGTGGCCAGGTGGCACTTGGTAGCCTGATCAGTGCTGTTGGCTCATCGTGTGGCAACAGAACTGGGCATCAACTCTACCGCTTTCAATCATTCTCTCTTTTTTTTTTTTTTTGCAGCTAAGGACTTCATCCGGAATTTGATGGAGAAGGACCCCAATAAAAGATACACCTGTGAGCAAGCAGCACGGCACCCTTGGTAAGCAGCCCTCACTGCTCTGAGAAACCCTCAGGACACAGAGCGCCTTTCTACACTCGTGTGGAAGTGGTTTTTCTGTCACGTATTGTACTGACCTCTACTACATAACTCTGTGCTTTTATTCTTACAACCATTGCCTTTGTCCTCCAGATTTTCATGGGAAGCTGTAATGGACATTAATCTCATGCACCAACCTGTGTAAGGATTAGTAAAATGCTGAATTATCTACGTAGACTGTAGTGCAGCTGTGGGATGTGCCAAAATTATTAAAGTGCATTAAGTTAAATGATGCCGTTGCATATGAGTGACTTCAGCAACATTACCCAAGGTTTGTGTAGCTGGAACAAGGGTGACTCATGTACTTTTGACCAGCCCTGGGTGACTGAGCATCATCCCACTCTACCAGCTGCACCCACACATGGGCTCTGGATCTAACTCTTCTAGGGCACGGGACATTATATAAGCAGGGTGAGGTATTATTTTTTGTTGTTAAAATAGCTACAACAGAAAAGAGTTAATAGCATGACATTTTCACCCCAGGTGTGCATTAGACTCTCTTTTTATATGATCACAATTGCCCCCAATGTGCCACTTCCTTTTGCATTGTCTGTGAGACAAATTTGAGAAATGAAATCCCACTTTTGTGAGATGGAAAAAAATCCCAAACAGGTTCTAAATGATACTGACCTTAGCCTCAGGAAATTAAACAAGTCAGTGTTAGGAATACAGAATAAACAATGGGAATGCAACTCCCAGCAGGCAGTGAGGTGACCATTTGTACAACTCAGAGACAGATTTTCCAGAGCCTTACATCCAAGATACACAAAATGTAAGCATCCAGCTCCTGGCCCTGCTACATCTGTGGTGGTGACTGGAGTGCAAGAAACGTGGCACTTGTAACACACACAGCTTCTGGGCCCTCTGAAAGGAACAAAATGATAAAAAGTGTTTTCATTCCTTTTTTTTTTGTGCGGTTTTATTTTTCTTTTGCATGTCATGGCCAAGGGCCAATGGAAACTCAGAGACTGCTACATAATTTATACTATTTTCCACAGAATCCAATCTTCCATTTAAAAACAACCCCCCAAAAAAGGTTCTGTTTCTGTGGCAGGGGGTCTTCTTCTGCCAGGCTGAATTTGCCATCCAGTGGTTCATTTTCAAGAACTGAAGTTATGACACAGCTCTCAGCACAGCTCAGAGTCAGCCTTTGAAATGTCAGACATGCAAATGGCACTGCAGAAGGGAAGCTGAAAATACCCACCATGTTTCCACTCTACATCCTGAATCCACCTCCCTTTGACACAGAGACAACATGTACCAGGGGATTACAGGACAGTTGTACTGAAAACAAAGTATGGAGGTTCCCAAAGCTATGGCTTCAGGTCTGCCTCTGTCTTCCTCAGTGTGCTCATGAGCAACACTCTGTGTCTCATTCCCCCTTGCTCTGAAAAGCTTCCTGTAACATGGATGTTGCAGTTATGGACCTCTCTGGAGAGTTGTGCAGTGATTTTTTGGAGGGTTTGGATGCTGTAGTGATAAATGCCTTTTTGGACAATCATGGCTGCTCACCCAGATGTTATTTTGGAGTTAGTGATAGGAACTTCTTTTGCCAAAGCATTGCTCAAGGAGCATTTTCCACCCAGATTCCTCATGTCAGGAAATAGTGAGGGTTTCACTGTTTCTTTTCTCATTCTAACCATTACATCTGTGGCATTGACATTCTTTAATTCTCCTGGAAGGGAGGGAAGGCTTTTTCAGTGGAGGAGGAAGAGAGTTCTGTGCTTCGTCTCAGTGGTCAGTTGTGTCCTTCTCTTAACCTGGGCGTGTTTAAGTTTCCAACAGCTCCAGGCCTGAGTTCCTCTCTCTCATGGTTGCATTCAGTGTTGCAGGAGTTGGAGACAGGGGTGCACATGTGCAGCCAGCAGAGAGAGGGTACCACAGCCTTTGTATCATCTCACACCCCCTTTTCAGATGAGCATGGATTCTTCAGCACACATCCACCTTAGCTACATCAGCTTCCATAGTGCCAAGAGAGCACATTCTCTGTGTGTTATCAGAAGCACAGAGGTACATAAGACTGTTGGCTTAGTCGGAAGAGACAATCAGAGCAGGCTGAAGTGGTCTCATAAATTATATGCTTTTGCAGAGTGCTTGCACTGCAAGCAGCCCTTGATGGCATCTCATAAAAGGTATTTTTTCTTGTCTGCACAAGCAATATAACTGGAGAAGCATCTTTGAACCCTAGAGTTCTCATGATGATGCCTTAAGTTTTAGCTTTCATGTTTTTCAGATTCTGTGATGCCTAGGGGTGCAGTTCTGAGCCTCATATTAAGTGTTTGTAAGCTCCCTTCACAGAGTAGGCAGACATTATATAATAAGTCCTTTTCCTGCTGAAGACAAAGGACAAGGAGTACAACTTTCAGGCTCAAGAGCATAAACAACAGTGGGCTGAAGAGAGAAACAAGAAATATGAGACCTCACATCCTGAAGCTGCAATTGGACAATTGCAAGTAGACCAAATATGCAAATGGACCAAAACTTATAAAAGTGTGAGACCTCATGACCGATCGTCCATTTGGTGACCACTTTAAGTCCACCTTGGGTGTAGCCCTGGTCAGGCTCTTGTACTGCCCAAGGTGTATCCTAAAGGCCTTTCAGTAAATACCTGCCTTATTCTCTAGCTCTGTCCAGTCTCTGTTCCAGGTCAGCCTTCCCAAGGCATCAATTTCTGGCAACCACGAAGGGACAGTGAGGCATCTGAAAAACCACCCTTAGTGAAACCCTGATTCCACTGATGCTAATGGGAGTTTTGCCAGACTTCAGTGAGAGCTGGAGTTTGTCTGCTTGTTTCACCAGCAGAAAACAGGCCTCCCTGGGTACCTGTTGCTGTGCAAATGGTAGATAATTAATATATATACGCTGAGGTGGCTCCAGGTAGTAGCATTTTCCAGCTTTCCCTTTTTCTTCCTCCTGTGAAATCTTCCTCTGCCGTATCAGATCATTGGGATCTTCACAGATTAGGAAGAAGTCAATCAAGTCATGAATAATTAACACCTTTTATAATCTGGTTGTGCTAAAAGTAGTTAACTGTGCATGACATGGTTACCTAGCCATGAGATTTTGTTGTTTCAATATGTAGTATTTGTGAAGAACAAACTGATTCTAAAACACAGCTTTTATTTTAATCATCTGTTTGGAAGGGTTTTTTTTCATTAAAACCTTACAGGAACTGGATCTTGCAAGATACTGCATTTGTGCCTTTAAGGTTAATAATATCTTTGAATTTTGGGAAACTGCTCCAGAATAGACAGCTATTCGCATGACTAAATGTTTGCACAGGATCAGACCCTAAAAAAGTAAATACTTCTTCCCAATGGCCCACTTTTCTGCCGTGTATCTGCTTGCCACATGCCTGCATTTACATGATGTCTTGCTATTTATAATCGGATGGCCTTGGTAGGGGGATGGTATGTTAAACTTGGAGCTGGCAGAAAAGGAGGCTAATAATTGCAGTGAAGTATGGTAGCAGAAGCGTACAATATGTGAGACTTGTTGGTATAATGACTCCACTCCTGCGTGTCCATTTATACAGATTTCTCCAGTTTAATATACTGGTGACTTATGCTTTCCACTAGAAAAGTTATTTATTTTATAACGTATCTTTCAGTGAGGCTTGCACTGTTTATGGTGTGTTGCAAAGGTGCAATGTTCTGCTTAGCTTTTCCCGCTGTGACTTTTCAAAAAGGACATGGAAAATGAAGGTAACGAAAGAATGGGGTGATTTTGCTGCAGCTTGATACATTTTAATGTTTCCCTGGCTCATATTAAAGACAGCAATAAAGTTTATTAAATATATTGCCATGTCAGAGCCCACATCCTGTTTAGGGCAGTGGCTCAGTCTGCAGTGATTAGGGGGGAGCAGCAGAAACCTGAGGACCTGTTTTTTCCATCTATAGACTCATAGAAACGTAGAATACTCTGAGGTGGAAGGGACTCTGAAGGATTATTGAAGAGTGCTCCCCATCAGGTCAAACTAGGCCCTACAGAGCCAAATTCAGCCTCCAGGTTCGGATCAGAGGGAAAGAAAACAGTGCTCTGAGGGTGAGGACAAAGTCCAACAGTTCAGAAGCTAATACAGAAATTAGAAGGGCTGCCGTGATTCCTTCATCATGCATTAACCAAGTGAACTTAAATGGGATTTAAGGCTGTGTGCTGAGGGCAATTAGGGCATCAAAGGCAATTTGGGACATCTAAATTAGAGGATGATGGATTAATTGCCTCCATATAGAAATTGTAAATATGTAAATTGTAGAAGGGAGAAGGAGCTTGTGGCACCAGTTGGACCCCGGTGTCTGCAGGTAGGAGTCTGGTCCTAACCTTTTCCCATTGCTTGGGCAAAGGGAGAGAGGTTCCTTGGGATATGCCAACATCCAGCCACACCTACACTGAGGAGTCACAAAGCTCTGGCAAGGACTGAGCCTCTGCAAATTGTGACCAAGACTCCAAGTGTTTATTATGTGCCACAGAGCACAAGCCAGATAATAATTTCCACCCAGGGTAAGGACATGATTTACAAAGAGCTCAGTTCTCAGACAATACTGCTTGAAGTGTGAAAAGGCCTTCCTGAAGGGAACTGCTGATGTTTACAATATTAAATCAAACTCTTATCGAGTTCATCCCTGCACTCTATTTATTTTGGAACATCATATATAAATGTGTGTATATGTGTAAACATACACACAGTGTGTGTGTGTGTGTGTATGTTTATATACATGCATGGATGAGTGTGTGTGTATGTGTGTGTGTACATAGAGAAGAGTTATGATCCCTCAGCATTATCCATTACAGCTAACTCCCTGTTTCCTGTCATCATACTCAGGAGTATTTCCAAGCACTTTTTGGCCAGCACAGCATTTGAGTTGGCTGCCTTCAGAAAGAAGGTTTAGAAAATAATAGTAGATGAAAGGCTCTGCCTGCCATTGTGGGCAGGGAGGATGAGAGAGACATTTGCTTGCAGCATGCTAATGAAGAACTGTCCAAAAGGAAATTTGCTGGTTTTGTCTTTGTTGGAGGTTCCTCTCAAAGCTTAGAAGTGGTATGGCCAGATAAATTGGTGTGATAAGTTTGAAGTCAGCTAGAGAGCTAAAATAAATTAGATACTATGAAATAATATTTGATCATTAGATTAGATTCCTCTCATGTGCAGGATAAGATTTGTTATGGTTATTCATGAGAAATACTCTTCGCAGCTTCAGTGGATGTGTTTGGGATGGGGAGCCATCATTCTTGGTCTCTTGGTATCCAATTCTGTGCATTGAGAGTTATGTATTTACAAGTGGATATAAAACCAGCTTCAATACAAAGTTCCCCAAAGCATTGTTAGGATGCAGCTGCTTTCAGGTGCTGCAAAATGGGAATCCTGAGAGAAAATCCAGATTCCATTTAGACTAATAAGTCTTTGCTTGGTTCTGGGTGATGCTCAGCAGGATAATAGATGATGCATTATTCTGATTTCTTTCATTTTATTTTTGTATATGTGTGTGCTAGGTAGAAGCAATGTCTTTTACTGGGCCAAGTAGTACAGTTGGTAAAAAACACTTCAGTGCTGACATAGTTAACTTCAAAGTTAACTGCAAAGTCAGAAACTATTGTTCAGGACTAGATAAGCATCAGTATGATTAGCTCAAGTTGATTGCAGTTTCTCAGTGAAAGAGGAGCTGATTTCTAGAGGCAAAGTATATGTTATGCTAGGGGAGGAGGGAGAAAAAAAGAAAGATACTAAGGTATTTTTGTCCTAAAAGAAAGAAACGAGGTGGTTTGTAGCCTGTGGACTTGGAGAGTTAGGGAAATGTGGAAGGGAAATTATAAATGCACTAAAACCAGTATCTGTTAATTTCACTCTTTCTCTTCTCAGCAAGGGCACTAAAGTTCACAACTAAATACATTTGGTATAGTTGTGAGGATGCTCATGATACCCACCACAGAGTAGATCTGTGTGCCAAAGCATATTTCATTTTTCATATCTGTCAGTTGAGAGTAAAAGAGATGTGACTTCTCCCTGTTCACTTCCACCTCTTCCATGTCCTGAAACCCCCACATCTCCAGCAAAGCACCAACAGCAAAGGGATGATAACATTGCTCTTGTTTTCCTAGAAGTAAAACTGTACTATAAATGCTATAACACCACAAGTATTTCATAAAAGTTACAAAATCCTCCAAGTGCAAAATACGGTCTGGAAGCACAGTGCTCATGTTACAGCATCGCAGGATTAACAGGGTAGTTCTTCAAAGGTGGCTTGGAGAGCAATCCCACTCCTGACTTGGCAGCTGAGGCTGCAGTCTGGGCCACACCATTCAGCATACCAGCACGTGTTTGAACAGCTCCTGCTGCACTAAATTAGCCCCAGCAGTGCTGTTATTTTGCTCTGATTAGAAACTATCATCTGCAAGGTGCTGATGTTGCTGAAGAGACCAAAGATGTGGGATGGTTCCACTGCTGTGGCATCTGAGGGCTTCGCAGGATGTCTGTCCATCCCCTTGTGAAGTAAACAAATGCTATTCTGCCTATCTGGAAAATGCCCAAATACCAAGACTTTTTTTCCTGGAATTAAAAGAATTGCATAGTGAACATAGAGTTAGGGGTGGTAGAAGGCAGTTTGTGAACTACTGGAGCCAGCAGTTTCTTATTGAAACCACCAGCGTTTCAGAAAATGATCCCTAAACTAAAAATAATAATAGAAGAATATATATTCTGTATTGGAGCTACATGACCAATCAAAAGCTTCGTATGACAGAAATGTATTTTCATATCCTTGTGGAAACTGGCAAGAACAATCTTCTGGAAGAGCTGGCAAGGGCATCATGCCCCAAGAACTTGTTCTATCTGTGTTCCCAAAATAAGATTTGACAGGTAGGAAACAGGATCTGTCCTTATAGAGTTTGTTAAGCGACTTGTTTGTAAAGCAAAACGCAGTTGGTGAAAAAATGTCCTTTGCAAGTGTAAGTGAATTTTCTGTCTTGGTCTCTTTGATCAGTTACTGACGGGATGGTTTGGCCTGTAGCTTTTTCTGAGATTCGTAGTATGACAACCAGTGCTCCCAGCTGGTGTGTGTTGAGGACGCCTGCCTTCACCAAGGAGGTGTTCTTGGACAGAGCAGAGTATGCATGACATTTTGGAGTGACTCTGACTAACGGTTTGTGTTCCCACCAGGAAACTCTGCTAGGGCCTGTCTGGAAGTGTGGACTGCTTGGGATCCATCAGGGTCTGTGCTGAGCCTGGCAATATTCACTGTGCAGGACAGAGGATGGAACAGTGAACGTGATACCCCAGATAGTGCCTCACAAAGATTTTGGTCACCTGGCCCCAGTGGGAAATCCAGGAAATCTAACTTGTCTTGCTGTCAGTGGGAAAGGTGGTCAGAAGGAATCATCTTCAAAGAAAGACCTGAAGATCATCCAGTTCTCAGCCAAACACCTCCCTTTATCAACAGCACAGGCACCCAAGAGAGGAAGTCGGGTGCCATTTGGGAGCTGTGCTTTGCCCAGTTCTTCTGTTTACTTGAGGCTGAGGCGACATGGCAGTAGCAGTGAGGCAGGGCCCTTCTCAGCTGGGTGAGAGTTACTGTGAATGGGAGCCTGCTCCTCCTGCTGGCTCCAGCACTCTTGAATAACTCAGTAGAGATGAGCTCAGTTGTAAAAGGATGGGATTGGTGGGTCTCCACTCTTGGGACATGAGAGTTTAGTCCTTCCTCCCAAGAGTAAGTAATTCCTTTCATCTCTCTGATGAAGATCCTGGGAGACTGTTGTCAGCTGGAAGGCAGGCAACAATTTGGAGAAGGCTGGTCTCAGCACTTCCTAGATGTGCCAAGGACATGAAGGCAGAAAAAGCAGCATGTCCTTAGAAGAACAGGGTTACAGTTTGGAATGATCTGGGCAAAGCGAAAGGGGTGTCTCCAATGCATGAGACACATAAATGGAAGCAGCAGGCAGGGGTATGTAAGCAGAATTTTGTCTTTTAAAAGCACAAAGCAGTGCTGCCATTCTGCTGCCTTAGTTGGAAAACAGAAAGTTCGGGTGCCGCCCTCAAAGGAAGATGTGGACTAGTTGGAGAAAGTCCAGAGGATCTCACTAGATCAGAGGATTATAGAAAACGTGAGTTATGAAGAAACAGTGAAAGAATCAGTTTGTTTAGTCTGGAGAAGAGAAGACTGAGAGAAGTCGTGATAACAGTCTTCAAATATGTGAAAGGATGCTTCAAAGACAAAGGGAATAAACTATTTTCCATGTCTTCTAGGAGATAGTGAGGCACTGGAGTAGGTTGCCTGAGGAGTCTCCATCTTTCAGAGATCTTTAGGGACTGATTTGTCAAAATTATTTTGACAGAGCTGGGGTGGGCAGAAGGACTAGATGACTGCTGAGTCCCCCAGACCTTCTGAATATCCTGTTGGAGCTCCCCAGATTGGGAGACTCTGGTCTTGGTGGATTATTACATTTCTTACAATTTTTTATTGATAATGCACGTTGTTTTTCTACACTGTGGCTAAAAAAATTGATTTCTGAAAGTATCACATACAACATACAAGGCCATCTTTGCCTCCTTGCATCACCTACATTAGGTAGCACTAATTACTCCAGCACATGGCCCAGCATCCGTTCACTGCAGTGCCTGCTCTTCCAACAGATCTCATGCCTTGAGGAATTAAATGAATCAATAAAATCCCCTTGAAATAACAGAGTTCAGTGAAGATTTTAATGTATCTTTATCTGTTAAAGAAACTATGCAAGATCAATCAATTCTTTTAGGTTAAGTGTTGCTCAGCTTAAGCTCTTTGTGGAGTCTGTGCTGCTTCAATGAGTGTCCATGTCTCTGCTTTACTGTAAATCTACATTAATCATGATGAATGACTATGTACATTGGAGGGTGGCAGGAAAATCTCCAGTGCAAACAGAAATCAGACAGGTTGGAGTGGCTGTGGAAGCTTCTGCATAGCTGAGGCTAAAAGTAGTCTCAGCCTGTTGATGTTAAGTCTTCGGGTGTAAAGAAAAAATAAAAAGGTAGGATGTTTTCATCTGAGGCTGTAATGGTGATGGAAAGCAGCCGTGCACCAAGAAAATCAGCCCATACCTCTTTGTAGCTGCCAGGCCTACAAGCCTTATCTACACTGGCTTTTATTGCCCCAGATTTTCCACCACAGCTGCCAGCAGAGACAGCCGTGGGAAGTTTGAGCGTGTCTGTGAATGAAGTCATTGTCACTGCAGGTGCAGCCACACCAGGGAGCAGCCGCTCTGCTGAGGGGAAAAAGTAAAGAGTATTCAAGGTGAGGAAAAGATCTCTTAAAATGTGCCTGCTCTGTCCGTTTCAGGATCGCTGGAGATACAGCACTCAACAAAAACATCCACGAGTCAGTCAGCGCTCAGATCCGGAAGAACTTTGCAAAAAGCAAATGGAGAGTAAGTGACCTGTCCTGAGGGGTGACAGTGACACACAGCTCTGCCATGTGGCCACCCCTGTGGCAGGGTAGTGCTTTTGTGGTCCAAAATGGTGGTCAAAATGGGTGGTCCAGGCTTAGGTTACATGACCCTGCAGGGCCTTTTATACAGGATGGTGTTTGCCAAGTACCAGATATCATGAGTGTGAGCAGTGGGGCCGGGGCTGCTCATAGCTAAAGCACCCATGGTTTTTGGTGGCGTGCGGTCAGCACCACGTGGGGACATGAAGAAATATGTGTTGGGGTTGAGATGGATTTGTCAAATACTACTTTCTTGTAGGCTGCTGCTTCCCAGCTGAGCACTAGGAGAACAAAGGTTTGATAACACACTTTGTAGTTCAGAATTTGGGAAAATTTTGAAAGAAGACAGGCTTATTCCCTTCTGACATGCTGAGCAGCCAGGAGAGGAGCACAAGTAACCCTTCCACCTCCCCTTGTTTTTTCATTCTCAATCTCTCTCTCGCCGTTTTTCTCCAGCAAGCGTTCAATGCCACGGCAGTGGTGCGGCACATGAGGCGGCTACACCTCGGCAGCAGCCTGGACAGTGCCAGTGCCAGCGTGTCCAGCACCCTCAGCCTCGCCACGCCGCTCCCCGACTCAGCCACACGGAAAGATTGTGAGTAGCCAACATCCCGGGAAAGCTCCCGCCACGGCAGCCGAGCAAATCCGTGGGATCCCCATTTCCCTTGAGCCCCAGGCTGCAGTCCTCGCTGCCCATAGGTTTGGCTTTGTGCAAGCAGGCATTTAAAATAAGGATTTGGAGCGGGCCGTCATTTTTGGCTGGCCAGAAAAATAGAGTTTCAGCTGGAAAAGTCTGTGCATTAAAAAAAAAAAAGAGGTTTTAGCCTTGGTGAGTTTTGACAAAAAATCACAGTTTATCATGGAGAAAAAGGACTTTTGCTTGGGAAAAAGACCTAGACCCCCACAGCAACAAAGTTTTGTATTTGGTTGAAATTTGAAAAAGTTTACTCAAATTGTTTATGTTTGAGTTTACAGTATTATGATAGGACATTTTTCTGTAAAAATTGCCTTACTTTCCATTTCTATGGAGAAGACTGATCCTGCCAGTCAGACCCAGCTTCTCTCTTCCTGTACCAAGTTTAAGCTCCTGCATGAAGAGGTTCATTTGTCTGAGTAGGATTCAGACTCTGTGCACCTCTGTGGGACTTGGCCCTCTGCCATGTTTGTTTTGTGCTATAATTGATATTTACAAGCTGCCCACTGGATTCAGATGTTTGGGATATGTATTTTTTCTGAATGCCAGGGAAGGGGACATGGCAGCAAAGGGATTATTTGGAAGACAGAAATGCATCCTTTGCCATGAAACCTCTTTATTCTCTGGCTTCTGAGCATTTCTTTTATTCTGTCCTGTCCATCTGTAGATACTTTATGTAATGAAATAGAAGGATGTGGACTTTACAGTTGAGGGGGGTTACTTTAAAGTGTAGGACTAAAAAGGAATGCTTTGCTGTGGACGCAAGTAGTCATTTCTAGACTGTATCTTGCGCTGTCCTGGAGCTGAAAGCACCTGTTACTCAGGATGGATTTTGGATAATGCTGCTCTCTGCTTCTGCCACTCCTGCTTGCCACCCCCTGCTCCTTGACGAGGACATGCCACCCTGCCACAGTCCCCGTGGCTCTGTGTGGAAGCTGTTTCCTCTTGCTGCCATGGGCACAGTTTCCTCCACAGCAGGGGTGGGTTCTGCCTTCTGGATCCTCCATGAGATATTTTGTCAGGCTGTACTGTGGCTGAGCCAGGGGAGAGCCCCTTCCCTCTGCATACTGCGCCTGATGGGGATCATACCCGGTGTCCAGTTTGTGATGCCCAGTGCCAAATCCTACAGCTGCTGCCAAAAAAAATCACTGTGCTCCTGGCACACACCTGGCACCTGCAACGGAATGATGCTGACCATCCTCAAAAGACTTCCAGCCATGCACTGGCCATGCAGCAAAGTAGAAAACCCCCTGCATGGGAGAAAGGTCCCCTGATTTTGGTTCCTGTTGCAATATGGCAAGCTTGGACCCCAGCCAGGTCTAGGGCATCAGATGAATGCTTTGCTGCTAAACTGGTGGGTGATCAATCTCCATGCATCCATTTGATTAATTCTAAATGGTGTTAATTAATGGCAATTAGTAGTCTGATAAGTGTTAAAACGTGTGAACAGGAAGGGTGGAAAGAAATCTGTTTAACCACTACGGAACCAGCAGGTCCCTATGCAGAATCCAACCATATTTTGCAGTGGTGAAATCAACTAGGACATGAAGGATTAAATCAGATGTGTTAAGATAGGATGAATTTTTACATGCCAGAAATACAAGGCAGAAAAATACTGGAAGATTTCTAAACATCCCAGATTAAGTCCAGCTTGGCAGACAATGCAGAAGAGCTTTCCTTCCTCAAAGAAATCATTTAAAGCATTAGGAGATGCTGGAGCCCCAGAGAACCAATGAGGAGAGCCAGCAGCAAATACAAGGAGTTAAGAGGGAGATGACATATCAAATACATTCCACCCAATACCTCCTGACAGGAAAAAGGAAATCTCTGAGGTCTCTGTCCTACCTCTTTATTTCTCAGCCGTTTTCTCTGGGTACAGATTCCTTGCAGGAGAAAGATCTCACGCATCAAGTTACATGATCCAGCTGTGCCACCATTACACAGTAGAATGCTGCCTTGATGCTATTCATAGACACTTCATGAACTCTTCAAATAGTTTCAAATGTGGCAATTTCACATCATTGAAGACAATTAAATATGGCCTTTGCTGATAGTAGGCTGCATCCAAAACCTCTCTAGCAGGGCAGAGCAGAGATCAGGCATTAGGCTGGATTATGCTACCTGTCAGGAAACAGGAAGGGATTCCAAAGGGAATCAGTCAGGATTTCTCAAGTGTATTGGCCTGATTCTTAGTCCATGGCTGGTTTATTCAATTTAGTCATGACTAGACTGCCTAGATTATTTATTTATAGGTCCTAGAACTCTATATTTTTAAGGTAATAGATAAATTGCAGTGTAATGCCAAGTTGCCAAATGTCAGTGGGCAATGCAGTGTGGCCATGTGTAGGTACAGCATAGTCATCCTTGAGATTGAAATGCCTCCTTGAAGCATGGAAAAGTAGTTAAAAGTCCTAACAAGTATCAAAAAGATCCTGAAGAGTCAAAAGGCCATGTCAAACTTCAGTCTGAGAATATATTAATATAGGCTTCATCCATTCTTCATTCACCAGTCTTGAAAAATGAACTGTATTTCTAATCACTCTGAGCCTGCATCTTATCAGAGCAAGGTGACCATGCCAGCTTCCCACCTAGCAGCTTTTGTTGCACCAGAATACTGGTACTCAAGAGATACTCAACCTCACGTCAACCTGCGTCTCAGCTGGAAGTCCTGGAGACATCCCAGCAAAGCCTGGAGCAATGTGAACTGTCACTAGAGTGATGTCCAAGTCACACAAAATTAAATTCCCTCTAGATTTCCTGGAATTCAGCAATCAATTTGACCCACTGTACTTCTTTATCAGCAGCTTCCCAGGATGCCCAGGTGCACAGTCTGTTCATTTAACTAGACGGTCATGCTGAGACATTTAATCATCTTTAAAAATGCCCAAGAGGAAATTATTCTGAGCAAGTACAATGCTGGAGGGATTTTTGAATCCCACAACGCTTTGTCTTCAGCCCTGGAACTGTGGCATTTGGTGTGGCTGAACCCATACCAAAATTGGACCTTGCGTCCCTGTGAGATGAGTGTGCCCTGCTGCTGGTGGCAGTGGGTGAATGACCGTGGGCAGAAGGTGCCCTGTGGAGGTACCCAGCCAACCCACCACTGCAGGAAGAGCAGCAGCCCCTTCTCCAGCCGCAATCCTCTCCGCTCTGTAGCGTGCTACGAGACAAACTCAGCTCTGCCCAAGTTCCTGCCTCCAAAAATAACATTTCTAACTGTGTTTCTGGCTTTCCTTTTAGGTATGTCTCCATCCACTCTCTGTAGTTTTGTTTCATCTGCTTCTTCAGGCGTTTCTGCGGTAGGAGGGGACCGGAGACCCAGAGCCACCACGGTGACCACAGTGCACACAGGGAGCAAGTGAGCGCTGGGGCAGCGAGGAGCGGGCAGGCGGCAGGGCTGGCCGGCAGCCTCGGCGCCCTCCCACCCTGCTCGGCCAAGGACTAGAAGAAAGAAGATTTTTTTATGGCCATATTTTATACTGCAATTCTGAAATGTTTCATTTATCACAAACTGCAATGACTCCAGGAGGAACGGAATCTAACAGTCTCTGGTGCTGTACATACATATACATATATGTATATAAATATATATATATGTATGTGAGTCTAGCAATGTTCTAACTAATGAACACTCATTCTTTCCCCCAGTGATTTACTCTTTTCTCAGTGTAGGTAACAGAATATGTTGTATTTTTTTCCATTAACTGCAAACATCTCAACTGGATTATTTAAATAGAAATACTTTTCTGAGCTTTTTTTTTTTCTTTTAAAAAATTATTCAAGTAATGTCCTTCTTCCAGTTTGCTGGGGGATAGGCTATTTCTGTAGGTAGGAATTGGCATTAACTTTGCAACATGGGAGGATTTCAATGGCATGCCATTTCTTGCTCCTCAAATCGGACTGCAAGTCTGTCTGGCTTTAGCAGAATTGTTACTGCTCAGATTAAGAAACTGCTGCTTTCCCCTCCATCCTCCTCCTTGAAAGCCATGGGGAGAATTAAATTGCCACCAGCTGGGAGTCAGCTCATCCTTGGCCTCATTCCTGTCTGGGGATCAGCACCCTTGTTTCAGAGGAGAGGCAAGTACACAGAGTCAGGCAGGAGCTGACCAGAGCTGTGCTAGGGAAATGACAGAGCACGGTCTCATCCTGCAGCTCCCATCTCCTTCAAGTCGCTGTGTGTTGTGAGCAGAGGGAAAGAAAAGGAAGATACAGGGACGAGAATCATCGCCCTTTGCCACTGATTTGCTGTGCTGCCCTCAAGCAAGACATTCGATACACCAGCCTCCCTGCAGTGTGGCCTCTGGCATGGAATGCATCCAGCCCAAGGGCTTCATGAGAGAGACTCTGAGCACTCACAGCTCCTTGGGACTTTGCCTGGCATTGCTGATGCTCAGCGCCTCCCAGAGTAGCCAAAAGTGGGGAGAGGAGAGGAGAGGAGTGATGCTTGAAGCCCTCTTTAAAGCACTGGCAGGTACTTGGGTGCAAAGTGCAGGATCTGGTGTAGTGTAGCTCCATCATGATCAGGCTGTAGTTCCATCATGTGGGTTGAGGAATGCTAAGCTGGGAAAGCTGGACCTCGCTGAAAGGCACGGGCACAGCTGGGGCAGTGGTGGCACTGGCTCTCCCTCCTCCCCAGAAGCTCATATACCAAAGCAAGCCCAATTTACCCATTTTTTTAATTACTGAATGCATGCACTTCCCAGGCTCTTTGTGCTGGTGCACAATTTAGGAGCAGCCACCACAATTGCTGTGCTGCTGTGCATTGAAGCAGCTTGAAACAGAAAAGAGAGCAAATTTGCCCAATTGGCTGAAGGACTTCCTCCAGGTTACCTCAATGAAATTCCCTCCTGATTTTGGTTTGAGGAGGTGGGAAGGGAGGCTAGTGACACAGGCAGATGCCCTTCTCTGGGCATTCTGAGCCCCTTGCATCCCAGACACGTCCATCCCTGCCAGAGGCACAATTCCCAGCAGTGTGCTCTGTTGTCACACTTGCCTCACTTTGCTGCACAAGAACTTATGAAAGCCAGTCACAGACAGAGCTGAATGTATCAGGCAGTAGTGCCTGTGCTGGGAACAGCCATAAGATAGGTTTTTCATTGAGACTTCTATACCCTACTCCAGCTTTAGTTGGTTGGCTTCACACGGCAGAGCGGGGATTTCATCCATCATACTACAAAAACCCTTGGGGGAAAAAAAAAAGCTGGAAAATCAGGTGGCAGTGAGCACTGACTCTGTTTGAAATAGCCACTCCTTTGGTGCCACTTAGAGCTGTTGCACCAGATCTCTAGTTTCCTCTGTGTTAAGTTTCTCCCTGTTTTCAGAGGGCTGTGGCACATCGGAGTGAGCCCCAGGTGCACCCTGTGCACCCCACTGTGCTGCAGCTGGTATGGATGCTCACACAAAAAAGGCTTCAACATCAACTTCTCATTTTAGGAAAGAGAGCAGATACTGAACTGTTAGGGGCTTACAGCAAAACTCCACATAATTTCCACAGTGAAGACTTCTGACCAAGATTTGGGCAGTCTGAAGGGCAGGGGATCTCCTTGCTGCAAGTCACACTTGTGTCCCCATACCCTGGCCATTGCCACCATACACTTGTTTATCAGTATTTACATCTGAGCTCTTTATGTCATGCTGCAAAAGCATCAAAACACAAGTAGAACACAATTTAAACTCAGTCTAAGGCCACTATTTTACCAGCCTGAGTAAGGAAGTGTTAGTTTTGTGAGACTCCAACCTCAAGAAATTCAAGGAATTTTGAACCCCCATGATTTCATAAGCACAGCTGACCCTATTCTGCTCCAGCAGCAGGTTGTAAATAGACACTCTCCCAGTTTGGCATCACTGGAGTTCCCCACATTTACACACGTGCAACCAAAAGCAGGATTTAGTTAGGGAATAATTTTGTAGAGCAGTTTTAAAGGTAAGGGCTCAAGTGTTCCCTCTGTGCCTCCTCTTCCGAAACCTGAGGTCTGGTTTGAACTTGACCTCAGCAGTTGCTGTGGCCACTGATCAAAATACAGCATCCAAATGAATCTTGCAGAAAAAAAAGAAAAGCAAATGGATTTTCATCTCCAAAACAAAGAGCAGTGACAGGAGCAAAGGCAGACATGCTGTCCTCCAGGCAAGGAATTCCCATGTGCTGGCTGCCCCTCTTTGCTGGGTGCTTTCTGTGTTTTTTTTTGTTGGGAGGGGTATTCTTTCCTTCTGTTGTTGGAATTAGTGTGATTTGGTTTTGTTTCTGCAAGTAATATTCTGCCTTGGTTGTGTAATTTATCATCATTCTCTTTGGCTTGCTATCAACTGCTGGGATCATAAGAAAAGAAACAGAAGCACTTAAGAGCAAAATTGTTTCTGCTACAGTTTTGGTGGTGGGGAGCTCTTCTTTGGTATCAGTGAAACACAGCTGGAGACCTGACCGAGGTTCACCAAATGCTTAGAGATCTCTCCTGAACCATCACTTGGGTAAAACTTCTCAGCTTAAATCTGGGTACATCTGTTAACAGGGGTGACTTGGCAGCACCCAGGCCAGATCTGTGGGGGAGGGCTGGAGGCATTTGCCCCTTGGCAGCACAGCCTGTTAAGGCAAACACTCCAGCCTTGCTTCCCAGGTATGCTCCAGAGCTTTTGCATGTCCTTCCCCTGCCCCAGCTCTGCTCAGCCACTCTCACAAGAGAATGCAAAGGTAGAGTAAATAATGTGGACATGGGGGGAATGGCTGAATAGCCCCACAGTAGAAGCTTCAAAACAAATCCCCAGCTGGCCTTGCCATGAAGGACTAAGTAGAAAAATTACTCTGGGCTCTTTTCCAATGAAATGTCCTACTAAACAATCTGTGATTTGCTGCTTGCATGAGGACTTCAGCCTGGACTCTGTTTGTTACCCTTTTCTGCTTTACTTTACTGGTACCGATGTGTTTTTCCTTTGTAACTTGTTTTCCTCAGCTCCTTCCCCTTCTTTTTCTTTGCTTGCAGCTTTGATTGTTGATTTTTACCTCCAGAGTCACAGAGGTCATCTCTGATGCCAACAGCAGTGCTCTTGCTGGGAAAACAAAACAAAACAAAAAAATCCAGAAAAGCTCCAGCTGGCCCCTTAGCCTGCAGAAGAAGTTGTGAGGACAGGCTGCCCATGAACTCTGCGAGCTGAAAGTCAGTATTGCAGTGGCAAGGGCTTCTGCTGATGATTTTGCATGTGACTTCATTCCCAGTGCATCCTAACTCTCTGCTGGATCACCCCTTCTGCAGCACGAAATGGATATTGGCCCTGCGACACGGCTAGTGGGGAAGTAGGAGTGTGGGGGAAACCTGGCAGTGTTGCTTTCCTGAGACTGTGTCACTCTGCTGCTGCTGTCTCTTCTGTCCTGGTTGCTCTTGTACAGGTGCCATTAGAGTAGTGGGTACAAAAAAAAAAAAGAAAGGAAAAAAGAAAAAAAAAAGTAGGATTTTACTTATGCCTTGTGTGTCTGTTATGGCTGTGGTGCCGAAATAAAACCAAGAAATTTGGCTCATTTCTGACATGAATCAAACCATAAAAAGGTGTGTGATCCCACTGGTAGATGTCTCCATGTAGTTCTGCTGTAGGCATTGGATAGGGGTTTCTGCTGTGCGTGTGTCCTGCATACCTCCATGGCCACTGACAGTAGTTTTTTATTACCAGTTCTTTTGGGTCCCTGCCTGGTTCTGATAAAATTCAGGTCTTGTCCTAAGAATTTATCAGTCCCAGGGCCAGCATAACCCCGGATCTCAGGCTTTTCTCCCCAAACCCTCTGCAAAGCAGAGCACAGGCCTCCAAGGTGCCCATGAAATGTAGTTGCAGCTGGCCCCAAGGCTGTCCCCTTCCTATTTTTAGGGAAGCAAACTGCCAGAGAAAGCCAGATATCTTTCAGTCATTGGCAAGCAGAGGCTATAATGCCCTTTGATGTGAACTTGGCATTAACAAGATCAGCTCTAGGGACTCCTGTGCTATTACTTCCTCCTGTGATAACGGTTCCAGCCCTCAGCAGCATTGAATGAGCACCAGATAAAAACACCATATTGACTTTGCCAGCAAGATCATGCAGGCTGTAGCCTGTTCCTTTTGCTCTTTCCAAAGAACCAGGGGATTTGTCTATTGGCAAAATAATAGTTTCTAGGCTGAACCCCAAGGTACAGAAGTAACTTCCATTCAGCATATGGAAATTCTCATTTGATGCAATTATTCCTGTTTTTGCTCCCATGCATATTTACCTGTCTGAATTGGGGCCTGAACACATCCCAGAAATTATTAATGGGAAGGGAGTTTTGCCTTCCTTACTGTGCTTATTCGCATCAGAAACTCAAACACTGATTCAAGCAAAAAGCAGAAACACACACTGAGACTACGATATCCAAGGAAAACAGCACCAAGACCAAGAGTGGAGGATTAGTTGGCAAATCCCTGTCAGCAATGGCTGAGTGAGGGAACAGCAACCTGCTCACAAACACTGCATGAACTCTTGTTTCCCCTTGTAAACCAGTCATCCCATATTTCATGCCCAGCAGCAAGTTTTACCCAATCCCTTTTGTTTTCCCCCACATCCCTGCAGCCGGGTCCTGCCTTCCCACCCTGTCTGTGGGGTGCTCTGGTCTCTGTGACACACGTGTGTGTTTGTGTGTGCACGTGCACATTGTGGCCCCAGGCGTCACAGATCCCTCTGGTGGGTGATCAGGAGTTGATCCAGGTTTTTTGGTCTGACTTCGCATGGTTGGGTCAAAGCTGTGTAAATAGTGTTTGTAGAGGAGGATACAGGCTCTTTAGCCTGGACTCTGGTTTTCAAGACTCCCTTCCCCACCACAAATAGTGCCACTTATCTGTCCAGGTAGCTTTTTTTTCCCCCTCCTCTTCATAAATGCCAAGGTCAGTCGAATGGCTCTTACAGTTTTTCCATACTCCAGAGTGGAATCAGGGCATGTGCACATGCAAGCGTTGTGAAAAAACACTGCTGAACTAATGATGGCATCAACTGTCCAATAAATGCATGATACTGCACTGCATGTATTAAACTGCTGTTCACTGTTTCTGTATTTCCCAAGCCTTTTCTTTATGCACATTCAACCCAGCCTTCTCTCCGAGGGAATTACTTCTATGTATCGCTTTTAAATAACTGTATCTGTAACTCGAAATCCATTGTTAAGTTTAAGTAAATGCAAAAGCTGATGTTTTGTAAACAAGATACTGCAAAGCCTGGTAATGTATTTTGTCTTTCTGTTGAGTGCTCTGCAGCATGTACAGGAAGAGTCACCATCCAGAGCAGCTTAAAATTAGGCAGCAGTCACATACAGGTGTAGAAGCAGGGAGCTGGGGAGGTGAGAATCCCTTTTTTAATACAGCACTTACAAGTCTGATCTGCATCAAAAATTCCTTCCCTGGGTCACTAATGCTCAGAGCTACCAAGCAACATGTTGGTGTGTCTCTGTTTTTTTCTTTTTGTTTTTCCTAATGAAAATTCAGATTGGTTCACTCAATTCTCATAGTATTTTTCTCTTCCTACAAGATAGTTCTTTCTTACCTCCTGAAGAATGAACTGCATTTTGGGGATGAAGATGCTGTGATTCTTTGCCTGCACAAAACAGGGCAGAGAGCTGAGCTAAACTGTCCCATCCTTTCCAAAGCATTACCACCTAATACTACCATTTAATCCCTGAACCTCCAAGTAATACCATTTATCCATGGAAGAGTTTGGTGTGGTACTTTTCCTTTTTCCACATGGAAACCATGCCCTTGCCTTCTCTTCCCTTAGTCGTTGACCCATTTTCATCTGTACTGGTCTTTCCAAGGCAGGGTACAGGATGGCTCCATGGTACTTGTATTAGCTCCAGCCCAAACCTCTTGTGGGCATCAGCAAGGTTTTGGTCCCAGCTCCTGAGTGGCTGCTGTGTGGAAAATGCTCAAGTTCCCAATACTCAAAGCAGTGTCATCTGAAAGGACTGGGAAATTGCTCTGTGGTCCTGGCAAGGGCATGCCAAGCAGCAGGCCTGGGGAGCAAGCACCATGCTGGTGGCATAGTCCTTGGAAATTATTCTGCGTGGTGGCTGAAAACACCAAGTCTTGAGCTCCCCTTCAAGGCTGGTGCTCAGCCAGGGCTGTGCCATTGCCAAATCCCTGTATTGTATGGCAGCCTAACAAATCATCAATTACAGCTCTAAACCAGCCTGAGTTCAGATTGCTGAGGCAGTACCTGGTGTGAGGCCCCATGAGGAGGTGGATGTGTGCTGTGGTTCTTGGCGGGTGGGAGCTCCTAGGGGAGCAGCTCTGAGCTTTTCCATCTCTCGAGTCCCCTGAGCCCAGCATAGCATCACACATGCTGAGTCTTTTTAGATCAAGCATGACCCCCAAAGTGAAGAGTGTGGAAGGTTGCAGTTCAGTTAGTGCAACTCATGTTTTGGTCAACACAACACCAGTGACCTGCTGTACATTGACCTCTAGTCGAGAAACAGTATTTTGGCCCATTTGGGCCTTTTTTTAGATAGATATTTTATTTGAGTCAGAAAACAGTGGGAAAAAAAAAAGCCTAGTCTGCCCAGAATAGTGACTCCCCAGATATCCCCAACTGCAAAACATCCCTCAGTTGACTTTTAATGAAAATGCAAGCATGTTTTCTACAAAGGCTTAAATCCTAATCAAGGAATGTCAGTGTGCCTAATATTGCAGGTCTTGTGATTGATAACAAGTTCATAACAGCATCCATGTCCAAAAAAGAAGGGAGAATGTGTATTTACTCCATGCATGTATTAAGGCATTGCAAAAGTTTTATCTGCGTAATGAGTTTGCAGTTCTGCAAATTGTTAATGGGGCTACATCGCAAGTGGTTCTTTGCCTTGACAATCATGTATACATATCGAGATTTCTATCATAATGACAATTTAAAGGGATGACTAATTGTTTTCCTCCAATAAATCCAATTAAAACAGCCTGATGTGAAGTCTGATGATTTTGGATGCATGAGTCTCCATCCACATGCAAGAAAGGAAGTGAATAATTTCTGTGGCTGCTCCACTGCCCTGTTGTGTTTTATGCAGTGATGTTCCCTTATGTCCCAAAGGAGAATAATAAGATTTTCTTTCTCCCCAGTTCACTCCATAGGGAAATTAATACAAAGGATGATTTGTCCTGTGGATTTTTCCTAAAGCTGTCAATGGAAATGGTGTTGAATGTCAACATACAGAGACATGGCTGTCTCCTGGGCACTAAGAATATCTTTGTAGGGCTGGAAAAAGGACATGTACTTGTTGGAGACTGCTGCACCTTTGAGTAGGTCCTAGTGACTTACAGACCCTGTGGTGGGAATCATCAAAGGAGACAGGCTTTTTGTCAGTGAGAACTTCTGAGTCCCTTTGCAGTCAGCTGTGCTTTCCAAAGACTGTTGAGTGAGCTCCATCATTGGCTTCATTTTCTTCCAGATGATGTTCCTGGGGTGTATTACGCCTTGCTTTTCATTTTTTCCTCCTAATTTTCTCCACTGTTGTTTCTTATTTTCTGGTTTTCATTCACTGCCACACAAGAATTCCTCCCCCCTTAAAATAGGTGGCAAAACCAACATGCCCAGCAGGGAGGTGGGCTTGTGCTTGAGGCCAAAGCTAGGTAGTTTTAGACACCTGTTTCAGTAACAGAGCTGAAACAAACAGCAGTGATGATGGCCAACTCACAGCAGTATAAAGAGAAAGGCAAATTACTTAAAAAGCCTTTATTTTGTGAATGAAGAAACAACCCCCAGAATCAACACGGTAAGTATTTGAAAGCCGTGGTGAGCAACTGTGTTCTCAGAATTAGGTTTTGATCGTAGGTTGTAGCAGGACAAGTGAGATAATCTCTGATTCGTGCTCTGGAAAAAGCACATCCATGGCAAGATACATGTTTGGGAAAGTACATCCATGTACAAATATGCTGTCTGGAGGTTTGTTGGAGGTGGTGTGTGACCCTGAGGCATAAACATGAGTTGCAGTGTCAGGAGGAGCAGCAGATCCTGTAGAAAGACTCTGCAGTCTTCTCATGCGACATAAACCTGAACTCTGACATTCCTTTCATACTAAGGACCTCACTCTCACCTGTGTGTAAGTCAGCTGGATTTAGTTCAAATTTGGCACTTAGAGTAGATAAAGGTCTATCCCAATTTCACCATGGATTTAAAATCTCAGCCAGGAAATCTTCCTCATGTTTCGGCTTTAAAGTCATGGGTTCCTCCATAGGTTCAGTGGTCACTCAGAGGGCACCAGGCTCTTCCAAGCTCCCAGTGAGACCTGGCAGAAGATCACCCCAGGACCACTGAAATCCTCATGCATGACATCCTGATGATGTCATGTCAATATTCACTTAATCTTTGTACGTTTTCATTGCTGCTATGTGCTCAGCTGCAAATTTTTGGCTGTTTGCAACAAGGGAGATAAAACATCAGTACAGCGAAGCCAGAGGGACAAGACCAAGATGCAACTGTAGTATTTTGCTTGCAACCTTGCCAAAATCCACATCCATGTTTGCCCTGGAGAGAAGGGGACTGTCCTTACTTTCAGAGTGTTGGTATGCACTGAGGTCTGGCTTATGCCATACATCAGCCTTTCTTCGTGCTACACCAACGCCATTTCTCACTCCTGCTCTCCAGAACAGTCCCTTCCCAGAGCCAAGGCTCCAGTGGGCTGTGGCGGCTCGTTTTTCACAGCCAAGAGGAGTTTTGAATGAGTGATACCTGTTGAAGCAGAGAAAGGGCAGGTGCACAGCTTTGAGGACCATCCAACCTGAGTAGGGATAGACCCCTGTGGTTCAGGGGCAGGTGATGCTGAGGAAGATACATCTGCACAGAGCCTTCAAATCAGCACCTGTGCAGTGTAAACAGTCCTACCCTCTGTGACCATGCCTACACTGAATCTCTTCCTTCAGGCCAAACCTTCCCAGCTCTGTGAATCCACAAAACCATATTGGTCTTGTGAGGAACCCTTTGGGCAGCTTTCCATGGGGAGACAATGTGAGCCTGCACTGCCCAAAAGCATTCCCAGGACACTCTAAGCTGTCGTAGGGATAAGAGGATGAGCTCTTCTGACCTTATGCTTCCTCCCAACTCTGGACATCCCTCAGGGAGAAAATCCACCTCCATCACCATGGGTGTGTGCCCTGCCTAGCACATCTGAGTCCCTGTTTGTTGGGCCCTCATAACCATGCTAAATTATTGTGGTGGTAATCATTTTTTATATCTGTGAGGATGGGGAAGAAGGACCATCTGGATTATCACTGCAAGTATTCAGTTGAGTATTTCCAGATTATTTGGCATTTGGGCTTTCTGGATTACATTGGGATAAATTCCTGACTTCCAAACTGTTTGCTTACCCTGAATTCAAGAGTTTCTTTTCTTTTTTAATCTTTGGTGTTTTTCTTTCTATACTTTCAATATGCTGATAAAGTTACGGTCAATTAATGATTCATTTACCTTCTTCATGAAAGTGTTTTGTTTAGAGAAATTAATAATAATAGAGCTGAGAGATAATTTGCTGTTCCCATCAAACTCATGAACTTTGTGCTTTCTTTGGCACCATATAGACTCTTGTATGTTTTTAATTTTCTTTCTTTAGGGCAGAAGCAAGAGCTGTGTTCAACATCTGTGCCTCAGCTTGCAGTCTAAAAGTGACCAGAAATGCATAATACATCTCAAACTAATGCTTCTTTTTGTTGCAAGCCAGCTGGGCAGGTACCAACCACATTAAGAATTACATATCACATCTTCAAGTTTGCTTTTGCTAAAGTAGCATCTGAAATGTAACTTTCCTTCCCAGTCTTTGACAATGCAGCTCAGTGTAGCACCTAAGTGGATCAGATTCCTGGTCCACTACGAAGAAAAACCAAAATTATAGTCATGGTGAGATCCTACTTACCTTCAATGGGAGTTGACAGATGATCTCCTGTTCTCAACAAATAGAACACAGGTACATGGTGGTGTTGGGGGTTAGATTTGAGGGGGTTTTTTCCTTACAGAACTTTTCCCCATAAAGTCTCTAGGAGACTAGTTACTGGGTGCTTATGGGTGCTTGACTGGAACAAAAGAAATGGCCAAAGCGGAGTGTAGCATTGGGCTACACACTTTTGTGGTCTCTGAGAGTTTCTCTCTCCGAGGGAACAAAGAGATACTGCAAGGTTTTGGGCAGGTAAAGGATGAAGGTGGGGGCAGCTTCCCACTCTTGCTCTCGGCATTGGAGAGAGAACGATCAGGCCGCTCTTGCTGTNGACACACACTTGGAGCTATAATATGTAGTAATACCATACAGTAGAATCCAATATTGTATTCTCTGTATTATATTATACTATATATATATATACAGTGTCTCTATCAGACCAAAGCAGAGGGAAGCATGGCATTAATTGAAGCTTTGGTACTATTCTGCTGTGCCTTGTCAGTACTCAAATGATAGGATTTTACTGTGTATTTCAATTACTTTTTGGTCACAGTATCTAAAGAGGGAATTCATGTATGATCAGGCTATGGCTGAATTCTGAAAAGAATATGTGTCTTTGCTGCCACTAAATATCAAGCTCACTTCTGTGTCCACTGACAATCGCCTTGGAGGCTTGAACTGAGGAACTTCTTCCCTCTCTAAATATTGGCAGAGGGCAGCATGTGCTTGAGTTTACTGAGGGTTCCCATTAAATCTAGGGAAAAAAACCAACTGTCCAGCAATTCCTCTGGAAGAAAGAGATCTTCAGGAAAAAGCCAACAGTTGTGGTTAAGGTGGGTTTGTTAGCAGAACACCTTGGGGGCTTCACTTATCTGTGCAAAGAAGGTGGTGACAGACTGATGTGATGATTTGGCACCAAATGTGGCTGAACAGATGGATGAGGTCCTGATGCCTGTTCCTGGAAGTCACCATGTCCAGGGATACCTACAGCTATGGATGGCCTGGCAGGGCTGTTGTGCTGTGCACCCAGGCCATGGCCCCCAGCAGCTGATGGACCTGTGCCAGGCTGTGCCCATTGCCACTAAGTTGGTTGTAGTAAGATAAGCTGAGCATCTCAACTGCAAAGGACTTAATTATTTAAAATTTCCTATGGCAACATAATACAGTCATTCTGTTCAGTTTCAGCCTCGTAACTTGTTTTGATTATCTGTGGCCTTATGGTGGTGATTTAAACCTACTGATTTATTGATTCAGTCTTAATTGGGTCCTGAACTGGGTCATTGCATCATTCTATCTTTAATTGCTTTAATGAAAGTCTAGCAAATTAGGCTGGTAATACGATTGCTTAGAGGAATTCTTGCCTGTTCATGCTTCTTAATGAAATCCATAAAAGTGAAAAAAGGAATGAGCTTATCCTACTAAATTGCCACTTATATTGTGGAGTCTGAGCAAAACTTGGAAAATCAATCTGCAGTGTCCTTGGCTCTTCCTCCAAATACATGTTTTCAGAAAGAGAAAACTTAGCATCTCAGCAAACATCTCCACAGAAGAATGAGAGGAAGAAAACAGAAAAAAGTGAACATAAAACCTGGTTCCAGTTCCCATTTCTCAGATTTCCTTTAATTTTGTGAGCAAGTCATTTAGGAGAAGACCTAAAAACCTATTTATATCCCCAAACTGAACTTCAGCCCCCTGGCTAGAGTACAGGCTGGGATCCCTCCTGCTCTGAGAGCCAAAATCTTTGTGAATTTTGAGGTCTTTCATCGTGTCCCCAAAGGTTTGACCCTTGACTCTTTGCTGTCAGTTTGGTGCCCAGATGAACATTTTAGGCAGAGGACTCGGCACTACCCACGAGAAGGACAGTTTTCTCCCTATTTTGTGTTGTGACATTCATGAGAAGCATGGGTGTGGCTGCCCTCCAGCACCACTGGTGGCTGCCCGTTGCCTGCACAGTTCCTTTCCACCTCCTCCCCTCTGGATTTCCAGCAAGGCTGCTGCATCTGCAATGCATTTTCTACCCACTGGGCTAATGAGCTCAGTGTTGCCAAAGCTGCCTGTAACTTCTTAATGTCCCCCTGTTTTACGGCTACAAATATGCTGCTTCCTCCTGCTCCTTGCTCATCAGTGAGCACTGTACTTCACATCTCACTTGACCCTGGCTCCTGCTGCAGAGCAAATATCATTACTTAGCAGCAGTGCAAAACCCCCCACCAGCCCTGCTCATATACCCTGAAGCCTGTTCCATAAAGAATACAAAGAATCTGCTTCAAAACTGAATTTTCAAAACCAAAGAAAATCTGCAGTCAATTAAAAGCAATGAGAATTGGGAAGACAGCAGATGAGGAATATGAAGTTCAGATCAGCTTGATCCCCAGCGTGACAATGCATTTTATTTTATCCCTCTAGGAGAACAGGGATTTTTGTCCCTGCATGGGCTCTAACAATGTGATTGGAAAGCTTCCATTATCTTTTAATTAAACAGTGTGATTACATTTTGCTTTCTCCAGCCCATTTAGCCCCTGAGTCAGTGCACTGAACAAAGTATGTGTCATGGGCACTCTGAGTGCAGCACTAATCACTCTCCATTGATCAGGGCTGGATTTGGAACCCCAATACCTGTCCTCAGGCTGCCCATGGCTCTGACTGCGCTTTCAGTTCCCCTGCTCTGAGCAGGTACACCTTCCACTAGACCAGGTTGCTCAAAGTCCCAGCCAACCTAGCCTTTAACACTTCCAGGCATGGGACATCCACTGCTTCTTTGGGAAACCTGTGCCCGTGTGTCTCTAACCTCACAAGATAAAATTTCTTCCTTATTTTTTGACCATGCACTCTGTCTTGGAGCAATTTTAGATTGATGGTGGGTTTTGCCTCTGTAGGGCGAGGTATCAAATATGTGGCTACAGAATGGACTTCCCAGATGACATCAGGATGTAACTACAATGATGATTTCTGGCAGAGGCTGTTAACAAGTGGGACCATCACATTTCACTGTACTACCTGCCATGGTACAAAGCTGGGGATCCACCAGTGACAGTGGTTAAAAGGAGATTTGGCTGACTGTCTGCAGCTGAAGAACTTTCAGCCATTCATTGTAACCTGCCTGAATAGCTGTGGAAATTCCACAGAAGTAGTAGACTAGATAGCAGCAAAGATACTTAGAGAAAAAAAAAATATTTTTCAACTGCGAATAGTCGACAGTTTGGAAAGTACTTTTTCCATGCACTGAGGCAGAGACCAGCATCAGCACAGAAACTTTCACCATGAACAGTGTCAATACAGCTACTGAAAATGTTGTAAAGTCGCAACTGCCCTGCTCTCCTGGCAAGCAATGCTGCTTCCAGACAGGGTTATAAGGTACATTTCCTAAGGCAGGAGTTCGCTCTTCATCTTGTGTTCATGGGGAGCAAAATGTTTTGTGTGTGTAAAAAAGAATAGATTGTAAGCCTGAAATGAGCTTGAATCACCTATGTATGGACAAGAAAAGTGATATCAGGTTATGAGATAGTTTCTTTTTACTAAAGAAATGGTTTTCATAGCTGCCAGCTTCCGACTAACACACTGTACTTATAGGTGCATATTGCAATTTCTAACATCTCTGAAACAAATAATTTGAAGACAGCATAACCTATGATCTGCCTTCCTACAGCAAGAGCTGCTTTTCCTGGCATCAAGAAATCGGAAAAATAATTCACTGACAACAGTCTGTGACATTTTGTCTTCCTTATCTCTTTAGGCCAAGTCTCCAGCAAGCAGGGTATTTCAGAAATAATCATAAGAGAAATGTTAACGAGAGGAAAACAAAACAGTTGCCCTGTTCCCATGGAAATGCATGGGAAGAGTTCAAGCAAACACCCCTTCTGATGTGGTTATGTGCTTTTCCTTGGATGGTTAGCAGAGATCAGGCACCTCATTCTCTCCATGGTCTACCTGGGGTTTATTGTCATGGCAGATAAATAAATGCCTTTGACCTTGGAGACTCTCTGCTTTTGTCTGGGCAGGGCAAGTGGAACAGAAATGTCATCTGGGACAACCTGCTGGTCTGTACTTTCCTCCTTCCTTCTTGGTTGGTCCAGCCCTTCCTTGGTGGATCCTGGCACAGCTCAACACAAGGATCCCTCCAACCTCTTCCCAAGCCACCAGTGACCCCATGGGAGCATCTGCCCATTATTCTCACTCTTACATCCTGGGTGAGAAAAGGGTGAAGGAATTGGGAAATGGAGGTTAAAAGAAGTGGGTTTGCCCCTCTGGTTAGCTGTCCTAAGACTCCATGTGGAGTGCTGATTTATTTACCTGCCCAAGTGCTCCTCATGCTCTGTGCACGGCCACATGGTTCCTCTCAGGAAGGATTTCCCAGTTTGCCTCCTTCAGGCAGTCTGGGTGTATAAGAAGTGCCAGATCATGGCAGTCTCAGGAAAGGACTGACATTCTGTATGGGGACTGTGTAAAAACTTTCAATAGTCAAAGGCTGTCAAAAGAGCTCTTGACACTGGAAAACAGAAGAGACCTCTCTGGGCTTTGCTCCAGCCAAGAGGACATTTGTCCTCTCCCTTTTGCTGAGATAGTTGTTTTCCTGTCTTTATAAATAAGGTATCCAAGTTTTGGCACCCAATGCAGATTGCTCTGATTCACACTCTGCAAGGTTCTACATCTCTGATGTGCTGGCACCTCCCCTCCCTGCCCCGCCCCTCCCTGCCCCGCTCAAGGTGACAGTTCCAGAGAATGGAGCCAATGCCAAAAGTCAAGGGCCCCTGAATTCTCTTATGCAGACCTGCCAGTGAACTGCTGTATGACTTGAGTGATTTACATACATCTTGCTGCCTTTGCTTGACTTTGAGTGGAGAGGGATCATGCAAAGCCTTGCTTAGGGCATTTTAAATACCCACTGTACTCAGTGGAAGGATGAAGTATTTTGTTGCATTTGTTCCCAGACTGCAATATATAGGCTGCATGTTGGCAGCTGGTGATCCTCCAAAACCATGTGGTTTTCTGTTTCCTTTTGACTGCCTTTCTTGCAGAAAAGATCTCAAGAGCCTTTAAGAGCAAGTAGAAATGAAGAAAAGGAGCCAGGCCACATTGTGTGCTCTGGATGCTGACAGCAATGGCTTGAGCTCACCTCTATTCACCATGCTGCCAGCTTGCCACCCAAAAGCAACGTCTCTAGGTCAGCAGCTTGCCTGGGCCACTCCCACCACAGAAGGAACCACTTAATTGCTCTCCAGCATGGTCCCTTACCTGGAGCTAAAGCTGGAGCTGCGCAGCTCCTGGCCATCTGCTGATACAAAACACAAGTGACAGAGGCTGTCTCTCTCTCCAGTGGGGATCCTTGGGCTGTCTTACACAGACTCTTGATGGACAGTGTATAGCAAACAGCTCTCCTTTTCCAGGACCTTTTCCATGTCTCCAGTCCAGGTACTGATGGCCCCTTCTGTGAGAGCAATTCGTGACTGTTCGCAGCTCCAGTGTCTCTCCTGTAACTACTCCCCATGTTCTTTCTGAGCTTATTGGAGCATCCTCATCCCTAAGGCACCATCTCCAGCACATACACAAACCCCTGGGCACTGCAGAGGCATCCAGGAAATTAAGATGCAATAAAAATCTGCTTCTATCAGTCTTGGCAAGGCTGTCTGTGCTGCCACCTATGGCAGCTGGACTGTCCAGGGAAGGACAGGCTCAGGAAGGTTCATTTAGTGCATTTGCTGTGGTTTTAGCTGTGCAGCACTACAAAGTCTTTACTGAGCACGTGTGCATTGCAAACCCAAAACATTTCAAAGGCTTCCTGCCGATATTTCTTGGCACAAGGGGTACATGGAAGGGACTTCTGTCAAATTTTGTCATGACTCCAAAGTGGGACTTTGCCAAAGAAAATGTCACTTCACTGATTATATTTTAACATTGCAAAACAAATATTTACCACCTAAAACTTTTCCTGAGAAATAGCTCTGTGTTTGTGGAAAATTTCAGTAAAAAGAAAAGTTATTATCCATAGGCAGATAACAAGAGGGGGAGATGCCATTGCATGCAAACAGCATTAACCAAAGCAGCCAGCAATTGCTGGAACACTCTCACCCGGAGAAACCATCAGGCACCTCAGGAGTGCTATGATGCCACCAAACCCAACTAATGGAAAACCAACCAAGTGATAGAATCATTGAATCATTTAGGTTGGAAAAGACCCTTAAGAATATTTCGTTCAACAGTTAAACCAGCACTGCCTTGTTCACCACTAAACTGTGTTCCCAAGTACCACATCTACAGGTCTTATAAATACCCTCATTGACAGTGACTCTACCACTTCCCTGGACAGCCTTTTCCAGGGCATGACAATCATGTGATGAAGACATTTTCCTTATATCCAAGCCAAACCTCCCCTGGCATAGCTTGAGGCTGTTTCCTCTTGTAGTCTCATTTGGTACCTGCAAGAAGAGCCTTGTACAGCCTCCTTTCTGGACATTGTAAAGAGCCATAAGCTGTCCCCTGAACTACCTCTTCTCCAGGCTGAGCCCCCCAGCTCCCTTAGCTGCTCCTCATTAAACTTGTGCTCCAGACTGTTCTTGTAGGACACGAAAAAATGAATGATTTTAAATACTTTTTTGAAGGGAAAACATCAGAAGGCTTTATTGTTTAATTTTTACTACTTTTTATAAGGTGTTGTGATACAGACTTCAAATGATTGGTGAATGGAAATGACACTTCTCTAATCCCATTGGTTAAACTAGAGAAACAGAACTAGAAAGGTAAAACATTATGTAGAGAAAAATTGTTTTGAAAATGAATCAGTTGTTAATCAATATTGTTCTGAGAAGAAGCTTTCTCGAGATATTTTTCCCTTGGGAAAAGGTTAGTAGCTGCTAGTAGGCTAAAATCTCTCAGACTCAGAAATATCAGGCCCACACCAGACGCTTTCCCAGCTCCATTCCTTTCTCTGGACACACTCCAGAACCTCAAGGTCTTTCTGTGATTGAGAGGCCCAAAACTGAACCCAGGGTTCAAGGTGTGGCCTCACCAGTGGCCAGTACAAGGGCAAAATCACTGCCGTGATCCAGCTGGCCACACTATTGCTGGTACAAGTCAGATGCTATTGGCCTTTTTGCCCACCTGGGCACTCTCTGGCCCATGTTCAGTCACTGTTGACCAGCATCCCCAGGTCCTTTTCCACTGGAAGGCTTTCCGGCTGCTCTTCCCCCAGCCTGTGGTGCTGCATGGGGTTGCTGTGTTGAAGTGCAGGATTTCACATTATTTAATCTCATGCAATTGGCCTCAGCCCATCGAACCAGCTTGTCCAGCTCCCACTGTAGGGTTACCCTCCAGCAAATCAACACTCTCAACTCTCACCCAGCTTGGTATCATCTGTGCCGAATCCTGATGCCCCAAAAGATGACTCTTCACAAAGAAAACATTGTTTCTGGTCCACTAAATCCCTGTTGTGCCTGCCTTCCCAGACATCCCTGTTGGGGTGGCTTGGCCTAGTTTCCTGCACAGCCAGTGAGCCCTCCCAGCAGTGCCACATGTGCTGGGACGTGTTGTCCTGCTCGCTGTGTTTGTTTTAGGGGATTAGGAACATGTCTGAACCCAAGAACATGCTGGAAACGATGTTTCACATGCAAAGCAGGCTGGTTTGGAGGGAAATGGATGCATTTCTGTGATTAAATGAAAATAATTGGGGTTAAACAGGGAGGAAAATGAAATTTCCTTGCAGTTACTTGGATTTATTATAAGAAAGAATGACATATGTTTTCAGTTTTATCTGCTCTCTACAGTTTTGCCTCTGTTTTTTCTCCTACTTTCAGAAATTAATTTGGGCTCCTTTGCCTCATTAATGGGAGATTACCTAGCTTGGTGAGAGGTTTTGTGTATTAGAAATGGGCTTTAATGATACAACTCTGAAACACTGATGTGCTCTTTGGTTCCAAACCCCCCTTCTGCCAACCCAAACAGAATAACGTGGCTATTTCCCTAAATTATTATTTAAACATAAGGAAGTAATTTTTTTCTTAATGGTTTTGGTGTTAAGAAGCAAAGAAAGCTGCTAACAGTGTCTGCTCCCCATAAATCCTCCCTCACTTTGTGGTTCTTCCCCAGTTATTCATGTAGGGGTTTTAAATCAGGATGATATTGGGATTTATGATATATCTATATATTTATGATATATATACTTTATTTGATGCACTTTGTTCTATAAACATCCACTTTCAAAAAATCCAGACAATTCAGTTGTGAAGTCTAAAAACTTGAGGTGTTTTTGGGTGCACGTCACCATCTGAATTATCCACTTACACTCTGGTGAGACACACAAGTCCTGCAAAAGTTGTGACAGAAATAGTACAAGAGGGATATGTTGATGGTTAAAGGAGGACAATCCCTAAGAGGCCATTTCCCCTCTCCTGTTTCTTTCCATCTTCTCTTCTCTTCTTCTCTTCTCTTCTCTTCTCTTCTCTTCTCTTCTCTTCTCTTCTCTTCTCTTCTCTTCNCCTCTCCTCTCCGTCCTTCTTACAATTACTCTGTCCTGTTACTATTAATTTTGCTCTTTCACTTCTTGTCATCCTCTGTATCCATTGAGAAAAATTTATTTGTCCACAAAAATATCCTCACAGTGAACACAAATGCCAAAAATCCCATCCTTGTCTCCAGTTGTGTCCAGCTGCTCTGGAAACCCCTAGCATTGGTCCTGCAGATGTTCTGGCAGCCTTCAAGCTCCTGATATGTTTTGCAAAAGCAGATGTTACTAATTTGTAATGCATCTTTGAACTTTTCAAAGAGGCTGACACATTTTATGTTGTTTCTAACCAAATAGGAATAATTTTTTTTTGCCTTTCTGTTTTTTACCAGGATGTTTTTTGGGGTTTCTACACAATCTCTTGCCAGCCCATCCAGCTATGCCAACCTTGTCTTCATTTCTGCATCTCAGTCTGTCCCTCATAGCTTTTCATACTCAAGAGGGGCACACTCAATCATGCCTTTCGCATTACACTTGCAAATGGTATGAAATTTTGCCCTTTTTGCAGGTCTCCAGATGAACTGATCCCTGAAATTGCTATGGAGTGGGTCTAAAAATGATACCCTGTGTCAGGCAGGCCTGTGTGACGTGTACCAGCTTGGGTAGACATAACCTAAATTCCTCATTCCACTTGTGTTTCCTGCATGTGCAGCCTTCCTGGTCAGTCTCTGGGTACTGTCACCAGCAGGGAAAGGCAATCAGTGCTGACACTTTAATGGCATTTTTATTTAGGTTTGACATCCCCTGTTACTTGTCGAGAGGGTTAACCTGTGACCTGATCTGACTGCTAGTCCTTATTTCTGGAAATGAGCCAAACCCAAGCAGGAATGAAAGGGAAAAATTTCACAAGGAAACAACCTTTTTGGGTTCTGTACCCAGTGAGAGCATTTTGGGTAACATTTGGTCTTTGCATTTGGGGAGGGTTGTTTTTTTTTCTCTGCAGGATAAACAAAATTCTCACAAAATTTACTTGGAAAACAAAATGTTTTACTTTTTTTTTTTTTTTTTTTGAGGAAGACAAAGGGAGAAACAGGAAGAAAGTTCTACTTTTTTCATCAAGCAACAAAAATACCAGCCAAAAGAAAAGATATTCAACACTGTGTTTGGAAAATCTGTAAGAATAGCAAAGGTGTAACTATATTATACTCTCTCAGCTTTATACAAACACTTATAAAACATGAATGAATACCAGAGGGAATATTTTTCTTAACAAAAAATTAAAACACAGGCTTTTAATGCCTATCCCAAAAAACCAGTTCATTTATTTAAACAGTAGTTTAGAAAACAGAAAATAAAACAATAAAAAGTAGTTACTTTTCTCTGGATTTAAATTTTGGAGTTAAATCTCTTGTTGGCTTGTAGGGAAGCCTAAGTTCTGTAGCAATTCTCAGGAAACAGCATTGCTGACTCCGGCAGAAAACAATTCAAATTGTGGTGATGTGGGAGGTGGAGCCTTTGAAACCAGTGGAGCTTGTGGAGGAGTCAGAGTCTTAAGAAAAGCCAGTATTATTTCAAGAGGGGAAAAAAGAGTATTTCCAAAAGGAGCAAAACTGGAAGGTAATGAGAATCAGCTTCTGTGTTCTGCTTGGACTGAAGATCACATTTGAAAGCTGATATGGGCTTTTCCAAGTTCAGGGATAGTTTCAAGCATTGACGTTATCAGCCATGGATACTGATGCCTAAACTCACACTGCCTGAGCAGAAGTCAGCTTGCAAATGCCTAATAAAGGATATGATGGACTTTTCTTTTTTGTGAGATAACCAAGAAACAGGTTTTACTTCATATTTTAAGAAATTAGACTATATCAAATGTGTAATAAAAATATTTTCTATAGGATTTTAAAATATATACATATATAAACTACCTAAATTTTTAATGCCCTGTTGGTATTGATGTGGTCTCTACAGGTTTTAAGTGTAACTAAGTGAGGCTGCCCAGCAACCTCCATTATACCTCAAACAGTGACTACAAAACTTGAAGCTTTGTCCATCCACACTGTAACTTAAACCTGCTTGAGAATGGGATCTGAAATTGCCTGCTGGGCCTGATCCAACAGCCATTCATAGGCTAAGTCCAATCCTGACTGCAGGATTAGGTCTTAGACACAGTCCCAAAAAGATGTGGTTTCCAACCCAGCTGGCTGACCAATGATAAAGGCACCTGAGGGAGTTACTGAGAGCCTTGAGGCACTTCTTGGAAAAATTAAAGTTGCTCAAAATAAAATTAAAATTAAATATTTGATTTCAAATATTTAAGGATATATAGAACAATCTTAAGACAATTTGGACACATCTATATTTCATGCTGAAGAGAGGCACCGACTGCCTGAGTCTTGGACATAGCCTATGCCCAGGCACTGGGTGTAGACATCAGTCAAACTCAAGCAAGGCTGAGAGCCTGGAGGAGATAAGGGAGTGAAGGGCATTCATATGCCTTCATCCTTTCCGCCACATCCATCTCTAGATGCCAAGCCGTGCTTGCCCAGCCCACAAGGAGAAGGTAAACTGGCAGGAAGAGCTCCTGTGTCAAGTGCCTGCAATGGCCCAGAGGGCTGGGCTGGTACTTCCATCAAAAACAACCTGGAGGTGGTGGAGGTGCAGGTGGGTGAGGGAGGAGAAGCACAGATGACTGTCTGGCCCTGTGTCCACTGAGAACAGCAAGGACATGGCTTTGGGCTGTGCCAAATCCAGCTGGCATTCCTGTTTAAACTGGCACTGTGTCTAAAGCAAGTTCAGATTCATTTTCCATGCAAGGTTTGAAGCACAGTGTAGACCAGGTGTGAGGGCCAGACCCTGACCTAATGCAGACAAAATTCGCCACTACCATTGGCCTGAGCACTTACCCTTGCATTATACTTTAAGGTAGGTACGGTGGGAGTTCTCCTGCTTCAAAGAGTTAATATAGGGGATTTGGCCACCTGCAGAGGAAAGTTTCTCACTGAGCTTTCGGTTGACCAGCTCCATGTGCCTGGAGTTCTTCCTGACCTGCCGGAGAGACCTCTTGACTTTCTTCACTCGGTCTCGCAGCTGCTTGTTGCGCTTCTCCAGCGTGGCCACTTTCTGCTGCAGCTTCTTCACTCTGTCCTCCTCCTCAAACAGGGCCTTCTGCACCGAGGAGCACATGAGCTGTGGGGACAGCAGCGGGTGAGTTTACACAAGAAGTCATCATAGCAAGGGTTAATTCAGGCATTGCAGAAAACACCTCACAACTTTTGAAAAGCAGAATGCTTTATTTGGGGATCTTTTACTTTGTTTTTATATCTTTTTAAGTAAAATTCTCTCTATCACTCATGGACCCAAAATTGTAGATCTTAGTGGTAATAGTGATTCAAAATTACTTTTATGAACTGTTTTGTCAGCCTGTCCAGTGCACTGAGGCTACACTGAGTTTCTGGAGAAAGGCTGCCATAATTCTGGTATTTAAACTGGTGTTCGGGTCAAGGGGTGTCACATTTGGAAAACTCTAGTTTTGATTCAGCTTAGCAGCCCTTCAGAAACTCCAGACTCTGACCAGAGCCTGCCCTTTGCTCTTTATGTCAACATGTGAAATAAGGACAGCACCTGCCAAACACAGAACTGGTTATTTTGCCTTTCCAAGAACAGAGGTGTCCTAAACACCTCATTATATTGGCTTGTTTAAGACAAAACCCTTGAGGGTAACATCTCAGCAGTCTCTAGGAGTATCCACAATCCCATAACTTTAACAAAAGTTATTATTCAGGGGGTAATTGCTTGAAATCTGCCCCTCCCACTCCACCCTATACAACTTAGTATAATATTGCCCCCAGAAGGGACATCAGGTTCCTGATGTTCACTCATGTCAGTGGCTCTTAGGTAGGAAATAAAAAACGAGAGGCAGTTTCAAAGGTGCTGCCCCCAAGGCATCACTAGAACAGCTCACAGGTAATTTTCAAATCCGCTGGGTTGGGTGATGGTACAATTGCAAAACAACTGTTGGACAAATGTTCGTCTTCTACTACCTCATCCTAGGATGACCCAAAAGAACTCTTATTTCATGGGTACATTTATGGTCTCACTTGTTTTCTGTTTGTAGGTGCAGCAACAGCAGTGGGATGACAAACACCAGTACGAAGGGCTGCTGAGTAGTTTCAATGCTAAGGAGTTCAGTTCCCAACACACAGCCTCACTTGGGATGGGATTCAGTTGCCTTCTCTTAAGCAGCCAGAAGTGACCACAAAGCCAGAAGTGACCACAAAGACACCAGGTTCCATTTTTTTCTACCTGGAACACATTTTCCTGGCAGAAGATGAGGAGGTACCTAGAGCTCAAGGACAGCTCCACCAAAAAGTTTCTGATTTAGCAGATCCACGTCAAAATCAATTTCTCCTCAGGTGCCTCCTGCTTTTTTTTTTTCCCCCTACAAAAAAGACCCTGAGATATTTTATTGTACATGTGGGTCTTTCATCTTGCTCCTTCACTGTGAGGACAGGCAGTGTATTCTGCTGGATTTATCTACTAAATACATCTAGAAATTTTTCTATGTGTGTCAAGCAGTCCTGGAGTCTGGACGGGCTTTCTCTGGCAGAACATTTGGAACAGACAGGGAATATAAATAAACAAGTAAATCCTGACTGTGATGATGAAGGATTACATGTTTCTTTCCATCCTACTTTGTAGTATTTTCAACAACTGAAAGTTTGGGAAGGAGCCTGCCTTGATGAATAACATTTCATTTGCTTTGGAAACCCCCAGCAGTGGGAAACCATGGCCAGTCAACACAAACACAGCAACTGCTTCCACTCCCTTGGAAGCTCTTGTTCCTTATGCAAAAGCACTGCAGGGTTTTGCTATAAGGCAAATTCTTGCCCCAGCTCTTCTCTCACTAGGGCTCTTTTATAAACGCATGCTAGCGAGATAGCTCACAGATAGAGGGCCAGAAATTGTGTTGAAAAGGAGAGAGTTTGGTTTTGATCACAGTTCAGTCCAACTGCTCTTTGAAAACAGCCAGCACATCTTTGCTTTTGTGTTTGCCAAACCCTTGCAAAACCTCAAGCAGAAGACTTCTTGAATTTAAATCCCCATAAAGGAGGACACTGAGCTAGGGAAATATGTTTGTTGGGAAGACATGAGGTGGAAACTCTACTTCAAGAGGGATTTCCTGCATTTTCCGTGGATGCAGTGATAGGCATGGCCTATGCCAGAGTCCAGTGCAGAGGAACAAACACTTCATGCAGCTGAAGTGGGAGGTTGTGTGAACCCAAGTGCATTTCATCTGTCTGGGCTGGCTGAGGGGGAAGGGCAGACATCAGAGATAGTATTATCCTCATCCCAGAGACACTCCCAAACATTTTGAGGTTGGTCCTTTGTCAGCAGAGGTAGACCTGCTCTACAGAGCCACTCAGAAACTTCTCAAACACCATTAAAAAGCTAACCAGCTTATTTGCTTATACTGTTTTCCTGCAGTCTTCACTCTCCAGTCTGAAACACACAGTTTAGTGCTTAAATTATCTGGAGATATCCAGAGACATCACAGGAACAACAAGTTCTAAAAAACTGAGGTACTATCTGATATGCACAGCCTTGTTTGCCAACAGGGTAGGTGATAGGAAGAGCCCAGCATGATAACTGGATGCCTGCCTGCAACTGCAAGACTACCAGCTGCAAAATAATCACTTTGTTCCTTCTACATGGGGAAAAATAACAAGGTGGAGCCCTCTCATTCTCACTGGCTGGTTACAAACAGCATTTTTCATAGGAGTCTGCAGTGGGGATGATGGTGATGATGGTGATGATGATGTTCAAGTGTGAGTGCTGTCCTGCTCTTGCTGTTACTGCTGGGCCTGTGATCCACCTTGGCTGCAACCAAGTTATCCTTAAACTGGTGCTGAGAACTGTGTAACTGCCACAGCTGTGAGCTCAGCACAGCCTGGATAACCAACCCAGCTGCTGAACAAGCTGGTGAGAAGTTAACCAGTCCAAGTTGGTACTTGGATGCTTGGGAGATGAAGAGAAGGACTAGGAAATGGCTCCTTAGGCAAACCTTATAGGTAATTTTCCGAATTCCCTCCAAAATTTCAGTTCCTTAATGTCCCACAATTCAGAAGAATTGTTCGGTCTGAAGATCTGTCTGCATGTCTGCTTGTTTCACAGTTTTGTTAGGAAGGCATCCTCAGCAGTGGTACACTCAAATTCAGAGCAGTATCAGGAGAGGTAATGAGAAAGGGGGCACAAGAACCATACATATCCTGAGGATTTATCCCAGACAGCCTACAACTGTGAAACTGCATATTAAATATGTTTGAGTATTTGTCTGAGAGACTATCACAAATACACCGTGTTAAAAGTTTCACCATATCTAGGAGATTTACAAAATCTGCCGAAGAAATCAGCACTATAATAAATAGAAAAGGATCACAGAATCATTGAGGTTGGAAAAGACCTCCAAAATCATCCAGTCCAATTAACGTAATGAACTGATTTTGGAGCATCACATTATAGGCATGCAAACCCCTTCCTAAACACCCTGAACTGATAGATAGATAGATAGATAGATAGATAGATAGATAGATAGATAGATATACACACATACTTTTCTTATTGACAGACACACACCTGCCTTCTACAAGCTTGATTTGAGTGGCACAGTGGATAAAGATGCCATGATAAGGGTGTGATGGTAGTGTTCATCCACCACAAAATGTCCATAAGTGGTTAAGTTAATGTTACAGAACTCAAGTCACTCAAAACCCAGCAGTGCCCTTCACCTACCCAAGGGAGAGATGTTGAGTCCCAGCTATCTCCTCATGTGTGCTCCTTATGGCAACACTGCTAAAAACCACTGGAATCCCACTACCTAAAAGTCTTTCCTGTGGGAGTGAGTGTGTTGCATGGAAAGAAAGACGAGAAATCAAAGAATAGTGGGAGAGGTCTGGCAGAGGGGAGTATTGGGTTTGGGATGGAATGACTTAACCTCCAGTTCCTGGGATTTTTCAGCCAAGACTAACACTTGTGCTGAAGTGTGGAAAAGTCCCTGTCAGCGCTGTTGAAGCATCGTGTTGGGTGAAGTGGTGGGGGCAAGGCAGTGCTGAGTTAAACCACCTTTGCTTGCTACAAGAACATCACTTTAGGGGTACAGAACTGGGTCCCAAGCATTGTTATTAATGGAGATGAGCTGGGATTTCACCCTAGGACCTCATATGAATCAGCAAGATGTATAGGACCTGGATGGAGAAAGAAAGTGTGGCTGTTGTTACCTTGCTGAATGCTAGGTCAGCATTTGCCACAGGAAATGTAATGTTTGTAGCACAACTCTCCAGTTAATTCAAAATATTAGAGACGGGGATTTCTTTGGGGTATGAAGCACTGCCTACAGGAAGCCTCTGCCAGGCTACACTCACCCCAAGGCGTCTCAGCACTGTTTTTCTTCCTCATTTCACTCCTCACTAAAAGCAGGTTTTATCTTTAGGCTCCTTAGATGCAGCTAGTCAAGGGAAGTCATCTTTCCCAACGGTCATCAGAGAGGAATGGGCACATCCTAGAGGAGATATCTTGCCTACCTTAGACACTGCCCTTCAGTGGACCACCTTTAGAGGCTCCTGCCTAGAGAACTATCTCAGGCTGGGATGGATCTCACCATGAGTCCCATCAAATGGCATCTGAATGGCACTGACTTCTCAGGGCAAGATGCAAAGGCAGGATACAGATAATTTTCTTGGAGTTTGGAGAAACTCGCCTTGGAAAACGACTCAAATTCATGTCCATGGGCACTTGGGGGTCTTTAAAAACCCTGTTCTGAGCTGCATCAAACCGTTGCGTGTGGTAAAGGTATCTGAACTGCTGGCAGCTCTCCCCTTCAGTGGGTGTTGCTGGCATCCATTTCAAAACCCCACATTTTCCATTCACAGCCCTTACACCTCTGCTCTGGCTGGGGGTGGTTTTACAGGATTCGGGGTCATTACGGGGCACTTGAGAACTGGTGAAAAGAGCCTCGGCCATTGAGGTACCTGAAGAGAGGTCCCTGGCCCCAAAACCACACCTGGAGCTTGTCCTGAGGCATTGCTTTCCCCTGGCACTTGGAGCCCTGAAGCCTGAGATGCTGCTGAGAGGATGGAAACAAAGATGCCAAGTGACAGTCACACCAAGTCACTTCTGCCAAGTGACAGTCACACCAAGTCACCTCTGCCAGGATTGGAAATGGGGATGGGAATATGTCCTCTCAGTCACTGCCAGTGCCCAGGAAGGAATCAACACCTTATTCCCTATACTTGTGAAGGAAAAAAGTCATTGGTTTAGCGAGCATAGAAATCACACTAATCAAGAAGACAAGAAAGGGGAAAAAAAAGGTGTAGGGTATGAGCCAGACTGCCTACCACAGGCACCTCACTCCTGCCAAGTGAGCAGATAAGTCAGTCCTGACAGTAAATCCCTAAATTCCCTGCCCAGGCAGTGGGAGACAGAAGGTCTCCAGGAAGAGAAAAATAAATCAAGAGGGTACGACCTCACTCTGGGGCATCTCCAAGTTCCTTTCCTCTGCTCACTGACCAGGCAGTCAGCAAGGGAGGCAGGCAAGGGCCAGCCCGCTGCTTTTCCCCGGCGCTGAGGCGCGGGGCGCCGCTCCTGCCCTGTTTCTTTAGCCGCGTTCCTCCGAGCGATTCGCCCTGGATGCCGCAGGAATGTGGCGGTGAACTGGGAGGGGAGCTGCAGGGAAGTCTCGGGACTAAGCTGTTTAGCAGGAGCAGCCGAACTCCTGCTCCTCGACTGAGCTCGGTGCTCAGCCCCCCTACCCCATCCCTTGTGCCTGCTGCATTTCCAGGAGCTTCCCAGCCTCAGCACCGCTCCCAGCGATGTGCACCTGCAGAGATGGGTCAGGGCTGGGCAAGCAGAGGGTCTTGGAGCCCTCACAGGGGTTTATCAGCCCCCGTGCAACTCTGCCAGCCTCCTTGCTGAGACTCACACCGCCCTCCTCGGACTCACTCCCCCAAAACTTCTCAGGGTGGCCAGTGGAATAAGGAACCGTGGGGTGGCACATGCCTCCAGAGTGTACAAAAGCAGAGACAGCAGCCAGGACACCACTCCTGGCTCTCCACCCCTGTCACAGGGGATGTACAGAGCTCATTGCAAGGACAGCAAGCTCACAGGCTCTGCAGCACAGCTGTTTGCACGGCAGAAACACAACCCGAGCAAATGCAGCTCCTGCCTTTGTTCCTCATAGGCACCACACATGGCTGTGGGTATTCCCAATACACCTCTGTCCTGTTCCTGGTCAGAAGCACACAGTGTAGGTCTGGATTCAGCTGCTCAGTTACAGGTAAATGATCCTGAATGTTAAGATGCACTATCCAGCTGAGTTTAAAGGAAAATGTTTTGAGGAAGGACAAACAAAATCTTTTCTCCACGGTTTTAACAAGCAAATGTGTGTTTAAGTCTACCCTACCAGACAGGCTGCTTCAGAGATTTCTGCACCTTGCTGTGCCTGGATGCTGAAAATGTCCAAATTACAGTCACATTTCCTTCTTCTTATTTTTTTATTTTTTTGTCTCAGAGCTGATTGCAGTTTCAGGAGGGTTTCAAAAGTCTCTGTGCGAGGCTTTTCCCCCCGCCCCAACAATATGTACAGAACATTTCCATTACCATAGCTACTAAAGTTACCAAAACTTGCTATCCACTTTAATTTTCAACTCAAGCTTTTTCCCACCTAGTATTATTATTGTCACAATAAAACCAATTAGGTCTGATATGCTTAAAACTACTTTGCTAATATACTTTACCCCAAGTGTATTGTTCTATGACTGAAAGTTACTGTGTGAGCATGTCTTCATCTAAACCTGTTTTATTTGGCTTGTATTTCAATAGGATTAGATCACCATTCCCCCCACACATACACACAGAGAACTAATTAAATACCAAGGAAGGGATAAAACCAGCAAGACCCAAAATCAAAGTGTATTGTGTCCTTCCTTCTCACTGGTGGGAACTCAGGGAAAGGAGAAACTGCTGATCAGAGCAGCATAGTATCTTATGATTTGCTCCTATTTATTGAATTTTTTGAATGAACTGACCTTCACCTTGTGTTACAACAGCTCCTAGAAACCTCCTTTATTTTAGTGGCCCTGTCAAGAAGAGGGCATACCCCTTATAGCACAGTAGCAGTGAGGGAAGAACAGTATATCCAAATATACCATTCCCAGATGCAGCTGAAGCTGAGAACCAGCATCAGATGGTGAAGAAAAGCATTTCTCTGTACCAGTATTAATTTGCATGAGAACAACATTGGTTTAAAGTAGCATCATACCTGGTTTAGGGTCTTTACATTAAGTATGATTTACTTCAGTCTAATGTATTACAACCTGTAGAGTTCCCTGGGAGTCCTGACAGAAGTGACTGATGTTTTGGTGTGGCAGGAGCTGCAGGGATGTCTGTAAGCTTACTTAAACATGGATGTAAGGGGTAGAAAAGAACAGGTGGGAGACATGGACTCTGGGAGAATAGGGGACACATGGAAACAAGGTTGATTTAAGGTCTTAAGGAATTCAGAACCTCCTGGGGGTAAGGCCCTGCCAGACCTCCCTGTACCCCTCAGCAGGTTCAGACTGCAAATGCTCAGAGCCCACAGCCTCTGTTGCTGAGGAGGGAAGAATTGGGATCAGTAAATATATTTAAAAAATAATTTTTATGTATACTAGGAAGGGAACCTTTGTTTCTCTGTCACCTATAAGTCAAAATGGGGGAAGAGAGAACCCAAGAAAATCTCAGCAGACTGTGGGTGGGTATTGGCAAATGGCCACAGAGCGACTGCAATGCACTAAATGCTGCCTCTCAAGAAAGCAAAGAAATGGGTATTTACTGTAATTGGAGGCCATTTCCCCTCCCCAGAAAATATATCATACCCAGGGGTATTTGTATGCACACGGGGAGAACCCATGCTGAGAAAGGCAAATATTTAAAGTTAATGCCACATCTATAAAAGTCAAGTTCCCCTATAAATCCCTCTGCTCTGGATGTGTTGGCTTCACACGGCACACAAGTTGCTGCAGTTCAGCTGCCTTTACAAACAGAGAGGATTTCCTTGGCTGAAGGCTCAGCTGGAAGCCCTGGGCATGCCCTGCTGCTGTGCACAGCTTCTGGACTTCGAAAGAGAAATTGCAGGTGCCCCCGGGCAACCAGCTGCCCTACAGTGCCACCAGGGAGGGGGAATGTTCACATCCACAGGAACTTCTGGAGATATTTCACTTCATTTTCCAAGTCTATTTGGGTCCAGAAGAGCACGGGAAGTGAAAAGGTCACACTCAGACTTGTATTTATCTGTGTTTGGTGGGTCCCTTGTGGTAGTCTTTGCATCACCCTGCTAAAATACGTAACCTCAAGTCCTGGGCAGGAAACACTGGCTTTCTGATCTTTTTCTACACTCTTTACAGAGACAGAAATTCCTCTGGAGGATGAGTCAGAGGAACTAATTCAGAGCAGGGAATCAGGCACTAAAACTGAGTTGAATAGTAGGAAACAACTCCAGCATGGTGCTTACGCACACAGTGGAGATGCCCCCATCACGGCAGGAGCAGGACAAGAGGCTCTAATGAAGACTTTCCCTGCAAGCAGTAAGGGATTTGTGAAACCATGGAAATGACGGCAGCAGCACTGAAGTCAGGCTGGGTGAAACACAAGTGACAAAGGGCACCGGCATCTGCTCCTGAGCTGCTCTGCAAGCCCAGAGCAAAGAGGAGACCTGAGCAAGGAGCTGTTTGCTGTGCCCCATGCCAACAGGAGTGGTGATTGAGCCAGAGGGGCCGAGGACCAGGTCCAGCCCTCATTCAAGCACAGAACTGCCACAGGTTGTCATGGCGTGAAGTGGAAAAGCTTTGGTGAGGTTGAAGAAGCAAAGACAAAGGGAAGGAAAAACAAACATCTGCAGGCGCTCTCTGACTAATGTTAGTGCTGAGAAAGGGACCAAATGCCTAAGAGACTAATCAGCAGCTCTGAACAACAAGCTCCAAGCACTAACATCTGGCTGATGGAGCTCACGGCTGCTTACAGATATTCCTGTCCCACCAGGCAGCCCAGAGCAGCCTGTCCACAGCTCCGGCTGCTGCGTGGGCTGTAAATCCTGAAAGGGCCCCAGACCACCCTGGGTGAGATAAATGGGCAACAGGCTATTCTGAACATGGCAGGATTTGGCAAATAGGCAGTTTTCAAGGTGGAAAGATGTGGTATTTAGGGTACCACCCTCCTGCTTGCATGTTATCAGATGGCGCTAAGCATTCGGGGCATTAATGTCTGTTTCTATAGGAGACAAAATCTGTTTTCACTCTAGTACAATTCCTCAGATCAGGTTCTATTCCTGGGCCAGTATTTCAATTCTCAACAGAAATACAGGGTCAGGGAAATACAAGGTCATATTTGAAATCCAGTGTCATATTTAGTGGCCAAAATCTCTCCCTGCTGCTTTGCTGCCTTTCATACAGACACATAAGCACCAGAAGCTCCCACCATGTGCTGCACAACTTATACAGGGAAAAGCTTTTCACACAGGGCTGGCTACAATGCCCATGGAAAATAAGGTCATAAGGGACGCATGAGTCAGGCCTCCCCATACACACAAGCCTGGAGCACTCTTTCCAGCCCAGTTTCAGGAGAAGGAGGATTGCAGCCACAACTACACAGGACAAAATGCTCACAGGGCTGGTGGATGTCCTGTGGTGAACTCTTCCCTGCAAGCATCTAAATTATAGAGCACACACGCCACTGTTGGTTAATATTGTAGTGGTGGCTCTCTACTGTTTAATCCTATGTTAATAATTGCGCTGGAGAGAGATAATTACATAGCAAGTGCCACACCACTGCACAGTGAGCACATGGTGATACCTTAGAGCTACAGTTCAATCATGCACTACCTTGGGGTTTGGCTCTTTTGTGAATAACTGCATTGAGGTCTGAAAAATCTCATCATATCCTGCTGTTATGTCTTTTTACCTTTGAAGTCTTTTATTGATCCTAGCCAAATACTTAGGGACAGGCAGCAAATGCATCTCCCTGTAAGTCTGTGTTACTGTTTGTGTATGCACAGGCTTTAAATGTGATTAGGAACGTAATTTTCTCTATCAGTCCAAAATTCTTCTGTGGAATTTGTTATGCTTTTCCCATATTTCTCTGACACAGACGTTATCTTTACTTTCACCAGCTTTGTATTGCATCACATTAGCAATAGCAACAGCCACGGAACAGCCAGCCTTGAAGAGCAGATGACCTGGATTGCCTCACACCCCTCCTGCATTAGCAATAACAGTACCCCAACCAGTCACCATCCACACAACTCCATAAAACTTGCCTAACATCACAGAATTTAAAAAAAAAAAAAAGAAAAAAAAAAGAAAAAGAAAAAAAAAAAGATGGCAAACCTGCTCTGAGGAAGTCAGTACTTGGACTCCAGTCTAGCCCCATAATAAGGACATTTGCCCTGTCTTTTGGCAATGATAATGTTGGAAGAACAAAATCCCTATCGTTCTGAGCTGTGTTATCAGAACAGCTTGTTCTCATTAAGCAGCACGTGCACTTCACACCTCATCGAAGAGGGCAGATAAAATGCTCTTCCTAATCAGAGGACGGGGACTTGAGACCTCCACTACAGTGAGGGCAATAACCAGCTAGGGGAGAGTAGATCCAGTAAATAGCTTCCTCGTGCTTTGATTCCCTGTCTCCAAAAATGGGAATTAGAGAACATCTGTGATTTACAGAGTTTCTGAGTCATTATAATCTAATCCAGAAAGGTCTATCTTCAAAGCCTGGGTGGTGTGTATGGGACAGGAGCAACAGTAGACCCAGGACTCATGGGCAGATACTTCTCTTACACGCAAAATGCCCACAGTTCTTCTCTGTGCAAATTCAGAGTATGAGTCCAGAAACCAGGTTTTTCCTTAGCTGCTGGTAGGTATTGCCCATAAGTGCAGCCTTGTCTCCTGCAATCTGGAAACATATTGTTCAGTAATGATCCTGGACAAATTGCCCATCACTGGACCACGTGACTGAACTTTCAATATTGAGGGATTTAGTCAAAAAAATTTGCAATGTAAAAACTGTATCTTTCTGTGTCACTGAACAAGACATTTAAGACCACATTATCCAAGAAGGGGGAAATTCTGGCTTTGTGAACATGGCCTAGATACGGCTCAGATACATGAGCAATGTCCTTGGTCCCAAGACCAAGGTTTCAAGTGTGATCAAAGGGACAACTTCTAGCAACTGCCTTTATGGGGCCATAGAAAACAAACCAAAGCATTCCTTAGGCACCATTCACCAACAAAATGAGTGTGAGTAGTTAGGCAACAACATGATAATGCTCATTCCCCTTATTATTCTGGACCTAAGGGTCAGTAAACAAGCAGAAAAGACAGCAGAAGAATACACGAGGGGTTTTTACAGGAATGGAAGAAAACTTTTATTCTCACTCATGACCTGGTCAGATATTAATGGGAGTGTGAGCTGATCTGGAAGAGCACAGTAACAACATGGCACCAAGCCTCTGGAGGGAATGGTAAAGACCCTTTCCTGCAGGTATTTGAGGCCTCTCTTCATCAACCAGATGTGGCTTGGAGTTAGTACACATAAAGTGCAACAGAAACTCAGCTGATAAGACTGGATGACCAATTTGCTTAATCTGAGCCCCATCTAGGTGATCTCTCAGTTCTGCCCTGCTCTGTTTAATCCTGTTAATAAATACATCCCTGTGCTGGCATACAGCACCTGTTCTTGTGGTAGTCAGTGTTACTGAAAGTCAATCAAACTGATGATCTATCCGGCTCCCTCCAGATATTTGTGAGGCATTTCAAGTGAAGAAAAACAAAAAAAATCCTAAGAAATTGCATAATTCCAAATGTTTTTCCTTCCACTTTGTCCTCACCCTAGAGACTCTGCCACTTAGTAACATTTCTTTATTTAATCCCTTCCTAAAATACCCTTTTACCATTGAGAACTTTGCAACTGTTTGGGAGTGGGCCGAGTTGTTTGCTGTTTTGATGGAAAGAGAGAAACTAAATTATTTCCTGGCTGAGATTTATGCGTCAAGATTTAGATTGCAGCCAGATTTTTTTAGCCAAGTTATAAAATCTGAAGATAATTCCAGCTCTCATCGTCATTGACTTTTATGAAGCAGTTGAAGATATGCGCAGGAATAAAAGGAAACTCCTCACCATGGAGGTTTTCATGGAAATGAAGAGACACATTCCTGCACAGAAGGAAAGGGCAGGAACATATGTCAGACTAGGCAGAGCTGTCGGAAAGCAGAATCCCAGCTCACTAAAAACTCATGAACATGTTGATGAACCCATGTTTTTTAATGCTTTGGATGTAAATTGAGAGTGAAGCAGAGGTTGTACTTGCCTGTGGACAAAACAAAGCTGAGTTTTGCTGGAGACATCAGGCTTTTGGAAACTTGAGAGCAAATGCCTTGATGTGATACTGTAAAGATACTCCTGATCTCCTGAGATTATTCAGTTCAATGCTGGTGAGATGGAAGGTCTTATGGTCATGTTTTCTACCAAAAGGACACAGAAATGCCTCAGTAAGCCATGGATAATGCTGTACTTCTCCACATCTTCTGTCACATTTGCCATGCCAGACCCTGATGGGCTGACCCATGTCTAAACAGTAAGATGGCCAGAGCAGGTGTCAGGTGGACAGGCTTAAAGGAAAGAATAGAGAGGGAGAAGAGACAAATAACTGAAAGTTCCAGAAACCCACAGTGAGACTTCTGTGCCTAAAACTTGAGGTCTCAGGCAAGACACTCCAAAAAGGCTGGGGCTCTTAGCTGTGTCCACATGAGCAAGTCAATTTGAGCAAGAGGAATGTATCTATAGTCTGAAGCTCTAGATGTGTTTGGGGTGATCAAACAAACAGGGAAAGGGTTCAGAAGGTGTGTGAAGGACCCGCTGTGGATCCCTCATGTTCCCATTAGGAGCTGGTGCACACCATACAGGTGTCTGGAGCAGTCTGGCTGTTTTTCCCCCAGGAGGAATCGACCCATTGTGCAGCAAAACCTCCCTGTAAACTGAACCAACAGTTGTCAAGCAAAATTACATGTCTCCTGTCTGTCTCCTACGGACTCATTTCCTCTCATGACACTGATTTGACACATCTGGCAAACTAAGAGAGCTCTTGTTCACTCAGGTGCTTGGCCTGAGCTCTGTGGTTTGGGAAGTTTCAAACAGGAGACATCACAACCATTGTAAAGCCTGCAATGCAACTGGTCTCATATTTGCTTATCATCCTTCCTGATGGGCCAGCTCCAGGCTCTGGAGGCGCTTCACTGGTGAAGGCCCCTCACAACTCACTTGAGGACAGCAGGTGGTGATGGATGTGCAGTGCATCTCTGGGACTATGAAATTCTATTATAACTCAGAAACAGCAGCTAGTGGCTCCCCAGAGTCATCTCCTACCACAGCTCACTATGTTTCTCTCCCTGAAGTTCCTCTAGAAGGCTCAAGCAAAGAGGAGGCTGGCTGAGCTCTAAATCAACTCGACTATTTCCTACCACTTGATGCGCTGCAAATCTTCACTGGTGCTGACACCCATGCTCCCCCAAACTTCTACATTTTTTAAGAACAGTTGAACCAATAAGTGCTGGGAGAACACTGAGCCTGTGAGACACTTTGGCTGTATTTCAATGTCTTCTGGAAAGATCCTAATGCAACACAGACGTTCACAATATGTTTGCACTTGCAACTAAGTGCTGGCTACACTTGAGCTTGTCTGTAATGAGTTCTCTCCACAATACCACACATGAAATACAGGCAAAGAGACAGGCATATTTGTTTCAGAGTTACATGGGAAGGAAGGCAGATGTCTAGTGTCAAAAAGAACTCAGTAGATACAATGGTATTGCCTCCCAGCTTTGCTAATCACAGCCCATGCCTTAAAGCCAGGTAAAAATTGTTAGGACACTCCATGTCTGAAGTGAGGTCCTGAGATACAACCAGAACAGCTGTGAGGTTGGAGCTGGACTGAGTTCTACATATGTTCAGATCCACTAAAAAATGTCAAGAAAAGTGGCTGACTTTTTGTTTTGGGGGCTGGAGAGTGGCAGACCAGAGAAGATGCTTTGATATGGACTCAAGGCTGTAAGTCCAAGACTTGCTTACATGACCAGGCAGCAACTTGAATATAGCAACAGAAAGGAGAACAAAAGTAGTGTGGTAGCAGCTCAAGAAGCTGCCATCTGTCCAACAGCTCCTGACAGCTTAGTCGTGCCTTTTGGAGTCAGTGGTGTTGTTGCTGGGAACGTGTAAACTCAAGTTTTACATTAATGACTTGAATACTTAAATTTAATGAAGGCTGTTGAAAATGCATGCCACATCCTTTGGTTGCTGAGGGAATAATCCCCAGGTATTTCAAAGCTTGATTATTCATAAAACTTTTCAGTCAATTAGAACTGATGCATATGTAAAAACAATAAAGAAAGACAAAAATTATAGGGGTAATTCAACTTAAATATCAGTTGATTCAATTATTGGGCTCGGCCCCCAAAGTTCAGGTGAAAGAAGATCTCACAAGCAATGTTCCACCTCTACAACTTCTCAAAGCAGACAAATACCCTAAACTAACAAAGCTACTTCCATCCAAAAAAATCTGAATGTGGCTTCACATTTCAAACTCATTTATTATTTAACTTTCTATGTACAACTCATAGTTTCTGAGAGCTATGCAAAACCACATAAAAGGGAAGAGGAAAAAGGAGGGGTGCTATAATAAATTCTTCATTACCTGAGAAGATAGGTAAGTGTCTTCTCACGCCAGCTGCCCTTGGTGTTAAATTGCAGCAATGGGTTATATGCTGTTATAACTTCATTGATTCTGATCTGAGTTTTGAATCTTGGGTGGTGACACAGTGGTTACAATTGTGGGTTGCCTGGACTTTAAAAATTTGGTTAAATTACAATTAAGTTACAGTAATGGCTATGACAAAGAACGTCTGGAACAACCACAAATCAGCACTCCTCAATCTTCACGCTGTGAGTCTGTTACGAGTTTTACCAGTACAGGCATTACAGCATGCAAGTAATTCTCACAGAGCATCTGCAAAGCTTGCAGAAGCTCAGAGGAAGACAACACAGCTCTGCTCAGCTCTGACAAATTACAGTCAATTCACTGTTACAGATTGTCCACGTCTTCCAGGGATATACAGTGTTGCGAGACATTTTCACTCCTTATAGCCAGCTGGGTCAAGAGCTTCCTGAAGGATGCCCCAAAAATCTGTCTCCCTATCTCTTCAGGATCAAAAAAACCCAACCCTGTAGCAGCTGTGAGAAGATGTCATTCCATCATTCCTTTCAACAGCTGCTGGACACCTCTGAGCACAGTCTGCACCAGCAGGACCTGCGTGATGCATCGCTGTGTCCCCAGCTGGTGGCAGGTCAGCAGTGTGCTGCAGATCTCCATCTCCTTCCTGCTCCTTTTCAAACTCCACCGTGTCAGCTGAGTTGAAACAGTTTTCTGGATGCCTTCTCGCTTCCTTAATGCTTCAGCAAACAGCACTGAGTGTGAAAGGACTCAGTGCACGTCTTTGAAGGAACCCAGGCCTGACAAGCTTTCCTTGGCTGTCTCTGCTGTGTCAGAGATCTATTTGCCTTTTTTTCCCCTTGTTTTTAAAGCTGCTCTATACTGTGTTTTGCTGCATTTGATGGGGAACTTTAAAAGGCTCCTTACAGCAATGCTTTTTCTCACCCTGACTCCTCAGCTATAGTAGAAATTGGAAAGATGGTGTCTTGGACAACTTCTGATTCTGCTCTCAAGGCTGCTTATTATTCACTCCTGTGGTTCAGATTTCTTTGTAAACATGGCTGTACGTGATTTCCTATGACCCACAGGGAGGAAAATCCCTAAGAATGGGCTTTGGGGCAGGAATACTGAATTCTCCATTATATGTAGTATAGTCCCAAACCCCACATTTTCTGTCAACCAAACTAGAAAATAACATACTGTCCAATATGAGGCAATGAGGGCAACAAGAATCAGTTCTTTTTAAACCAGATTGTATCAGACTTCCTGTATAAAATTGTTGAAAGTCATTCCTTTTGCCCACCAAATTACTTCAGCAGGTGCATACCTTTCCTAGAAAAGAGATCCAACCTCTTTTTCAGCAATAGAAAATCTATCATGACCCTTGGCAAACTAAAGATTAATGATCTACTTCACTTCAAAAAACCACTGTATTTAGGTTGGGTTATATGCACACAGATTGCTGCCAGTTTCAAGCCACAGGTCAAAAAAGAAAAATATTTAAGGCAGAATAGTTCTGGTTTGATTTCTGAGTCAGGAAATCCTTGCTATAATTGCAGTCTCCCAGGTAAGACACACTTCCCCCCGTGCTCTCACCCAGACCACATCCAGGTGTTTGAGGAGGTTCTGCCTTCCTCTTCAGAGAAACACGGTGGCCTCTAGCAATGGCTAATTGCTACTCTGCTGATTGACAAAGTGCCAAAGAGCGAGTGCTGCTACCTCCATAACCGATAATTACATTTTTGTCAGGCTGCCAAGGTCCTCACACACACCTGCACGCTGCCCACACAGTTGTTACGAAGACATTTATAATAATTAATTGTAACATTCCTATCACGCATCTCCCCACCCGCTTCCAGCAGCGACATGTAAATCCAGCTATGAGCATGTCTAATTTCCTCTCCTTGTTAACCTTCGAGTAAAGCCATTTAAGAACATCTTCTGTTTGCATGCTTTGAAGCCTTGAGTCTTTTTTTTTTTCTGACATCTTAATTTAATTATAGGTGAAGAATCACACTTTTTTCTCTTCTTCTTCTATTTTACTCTGGTTATTCGTTCACGCCTTCCTGACTAGTCTAGACAGCCCTACCACTTATGATTTTCCCGAGATGGATGCTTTCCAAACAGTACAGCTCTCCTCCCACAGAGCATGGGCCAAGCTTCACCAAACCAAACCTCTTCCCACAGATCACCATTTGCCCAGCTAGCATTTGACTTCCAGATCTGAAGAGGTAGGAACTAAAGACCATGCAAGATATTAATCACCTCCAGGATCATTTCCAAAGGCATCTACTGTCCATGTAGCATTCCATCAATCTGCATCCCTCATTTCTACCCCCTCCCTACTTCATGCTCACCCCTGGAACCTCCCAACCTACTAACACTGATGAGTCCCCGTTGCAGTGCTTGTCTTGCTGATCTTCATGCTGCCCTTTCTGGGAAAGAAAAAAGCCACACTGAAATTTTCCTTTGCCCGGACTTACTTCTAATCTGTTTTGCATTTTATTCTTTCTTTTCCTTTTTTTCCCCACGTTCTGTTTTTACATCCTTCTCAGTTTTCACTTTCTCTCACAGGTTGCTGGCACTATTGACATTCATCTGCACTTAATCTTCTTGGGGTTAAGTCTTACACACAAATATTTGCTTTCCCTGTTGGCACTTCCAACAGTCTAGGCAAAACTTTGAAATTTCCCTGTGGCAATAGCAGTGGGAGGTCCCAGACAGCCAGGGAAGGGGCTTTATTCCCTCTTTTCTCAAGGACTTGCATTGCAGAGTGTTAGTGGTGGCTGATTCCTGTCCAGGACAGGGGAGGAACAACCTTCTCTGAGGCTCAGACATTAGGCTTGGTCTGTAATTTTGAGTCCTGTCCTGTGAGAGGGTTAAGGCTAAAGATCTAAACAACCATGAATGCTACGAAGGGAGAAAATAGAGACTGACAACATCTTCCAGCAGAAGAAATAGGAGTATCAGATAATAAAGTAGGAAACAGGTTGAAGGCAATCAAAAAGTTGTGATTCTCAAGAGAAGGCTGGACAGCTTTATGGGAGATAAATTGACTGGATGTCACTGAATATATAGAAACAAATAAATATATGGAAATTACCTCACCACAGAGACATCTTCACCTGAAAACACTGGAGAATGGGAGAATATCAGCTAGAACTCTCTTTCTGTACACTTCCATGGACACCTGACTTAGGTATCTCTTGCCATACTGTGGGTCTTGGGGTGGGGACAGGGGAGAATGCTGACAGTCTTTTACTTTACTTCCTCAGAAAACTGCCATTTTGCACCAATTCAGGACTTCTGACAATAAAGCACCTAACAAAAGGACTCCTGTACCCCACTGTGCTGTTGGCTGAAGCACTTTAGAATGTTGTCCATAATGAAATTCAATCTTTCCTCACATTTTAAGATCAATACTGAAGTAGACAAGCTCCTTAACTCCATTCAACTAATACTTAAATACATCCAACCAGGAAGCCAATCCAAAGCAGGAATTTTTTTCATAAAATGCATAGAAAAAATATGTTCAGTCACATCTACAGTGTATACTTGAAATTCAAACAGAAAAAGCCCTAAAATCAATGTTGAAATAATTCTAACAGCCCCATGACAGCTCCAATAATCTTGACTGCATTAGAAAGATTATTCAAATTGTTCTGCAAGCTTTAGAGTTAAAGGCTTTCTGTGTCAGAGACAATGTTCCCTTTTGGTAGAGGACTGATAACATATGTGTCCTCTCTTTTTTTTCTTTTCCTAACATTATTTTTAATTTTTTTAAGTTTCTTTTACACATTTTGCACCATTTCCTAAATCAGTCCATGACTGACCACAGGTCTTTAAAAAAAAGGGAGACAGAGGTTTCAAAATTTCAAAACAAAAGGAATTGCTTTAAAGCAATTTAGAAAATTGGATTTAAATCCACACAACAAAACTCTACATCCTTCATGCATTCAGCAAATTTTATCCAAAAGGCTTTATAAGCTAGAAGATAAAGACTCCAAAATGCATCATAAGCTCCAGACAAATTCAAGCCACCTGTTCCAGACAGCAACAGAAATAAGAAGGAGGACTCCAGGCATGCTGCAGTGCTTGATTCAAGCTCTGGACTTTTCCTCATCCACTGAATCTAAGCTGGAACTGCTATATCCAGAAGAAGAAACCAGTGAGACAGAGCCATAGTCGTGGTCAAGGTGTTGTGGCACAAATGGCCCAGGACCACATCAGTCCCTTTTAGACTGCACAAATTTATTTAGAACAAATAAGTTCATATGAGGCCAAGGCCAGACCTCAATGTGAGCTCAAATGACTTCTGTTCCTGCAATTAATATATTGTCTTTGACCCAAAGGCCAGAAGAATCTGAAAACAGTTATTTGCAGGGCTACACCCGGCACTGGGTGCAACATTAGGGGATCTTTGCACTCCCATATTGTGCTGGGCAAGTAATTCCAAATCCCTGTGCTGCTCTAGAGAAGTCAGGAATACTGACTGCAGATGAAATTGCAATGGAAGGAAAAGGAAAAGGAAAAGGAAAAGGAAAAGGAAAAGGAAAAGGAAAAGGAAAAGGAAAAGGAAAAAGAAAAAAAAAATAAAAAGAAAATTCCCTAGGACTTAGACAAGAGGGAGGATGCTGTGTCTGATAAATACTGAGAGCAAACCCTAACACTTCAATAGCCACGTCCCCAGCTCAATAGCTGCGGGGTTGAGGCCGCCCCAGGACACTGCCAATGTGTAAGTTAATGTTTAAAGATACGTGTGGGTTTAGAGGCAGATTAAAGTACACAGTGAGCCCTGGGCAAGCCTGAGATTTCTCCATTTCGAAACATAGGAAATGCTGTAAATACCATAGCAAATGCAATTACCAGAGCGTGATAAACACCACTTCATTAGCAGAGACCACAGGAGGCTTCTCCTCTTTCAGACGTCTCTGACAATGAGCAGAAACCAGAGGTCGATCCTGAAGTCCGGACACAGAACAGGCAGGCAAATGCCTCAGGGATGCCTCCAGTCTGGGATTTTGTTTCTAGCCCTTCTCTGACCTGATGCTCTGATGGAAGGTGTCTGCTCCTTTGTATCCTCGACATCTGTGTTTCTTGAGCAATGACTGTCTGTGAGGACGGGATGCATTCCAGCGGCTCCAGAGTGCCACTGCTTTGGAAGCACCAGGACATTTCCCATCAGTAGTTCAGCTGCTTTCAGACATGGGTTAAATATAGGAGGATTTCGTCACTGGATGTGGTCTCAAGCCATTTTTTATTACAGCAGGCAAGATTTGAGCACAAAGTATTACTTCCAGGACACATTTAATCGATGATTCTACACCTTTGGGAAAAGAATCAAGAATCACATTTGTTCCTCTGCCCTTTGAAACCAAGACTTAAGAAAACACAGGCTCAGTTAGGATTTTGGGGACAAATCATGAAGTGTTCATTCAACTCAAGCAAAACCTGCCTGAGCCTAAAATGCGTAAAAGGACAAAACACAAATCATTGATGGTACTAACAACCCTTCCACAGAGTCTTCTTAAAAATGTTTGTTTCCAGTCCTCAGAGGGTTTTCACAACACTTGCACTCATGTCCAGCATGGCACAGAGAAGTTGGAAGTGACTTTTAGAAAAATTCACCTCCAGGTTGTCTTTTTGAATCCAGCTGATGGAGGTGGGCTTTGGTACTTCCTGAAGCTGCTCAGCCACAGAGCAGGGGCCAAAAACCCTCCCCAGAGAGAGCAGCACAAACATGCAGTTTGAGGAGTAACAGGACAGGGTGCTCTGAAAGCCCCTCCCAGAGCCATGCCATGTGCCATGCAATGGCTCTTCCTCCAGAGGCAGGCAGCCAAAGAAGGAATGTCTTCTTCTGACCCACCTCAATCTCCCAGCTTGACCCAAGCTTTGTAAATAATGGATATTTTACCACATTAGTGGGCCAAGCATTTTGGTGGGTTATTTCTTCATTTCCTATTTTCATGAGTTATTTTATTTTTCTCTCATTTATATTGTTATTTTTTCTTTGTCTCTACTCAGAGACAACTCTCCAGCAGAGGTACTTAAGACCAAGTAAGGTTTTTCCCCCCAGATAAGCCGTGTACACAGAGATTCTCACTTAAGTCAACTTTTATAGACCATGAATAAACTCTCTCCCAGCCATCTCAGACCTCAGAACTCTTTTGAAGTATGAGCAGGCATGTGCCCTATAGTTACTGTGACTGAGCCCCTTCCTTATTATTGCTCATCTTCCACACCCAATGATTTTGCTTTAAAAGTAGAAAACAGCTTCCTCACTCTGCAACAAAATGGAGCATTCTGAATGGATGTGGCTGCTGTGTTTTTGTTCCAAAGGCTCTGAAACGGGGTTCCTTTCTTTCCCCATGTAAGGGAAATTGGGACTTAAAGTATCTGAATTTCTATTCTTATCCTGAGCCATTGTCAGTACAAGCCATTCCTCCACTTTGACTTTCCTTCCTTTCTCTCCCCAGCCACCATCCTGTTAAGCAATTCAATAACTTTCCACACTAAAAGACCTAATAAACAACATCTAGAAGAACATATTTGTGTTTGTACCTTGCTTAAAGGCTCTGGAAATACAGAAAGAAAACCAAACAAACAACTGTGCTCTGAAATGGGTGCACAGCAAAGACAAATGAAAGCAAAAAATTCATTGCACTTTGAGGAAATGAAGAGGATACAAGACACCATCCACCTGAAGAAGGAAGCCAGGCTTCATACCACCAACATGCTCTGTTTGAATAGACAACCAAACCCCAGCTGCTCATGTGTCACCCATCAGAAGAAAACTCCTGTTAAACGTACAGCACCACCTGTGCAATAAGGCTGGAAGTCATGGGAGGGGAAGGGTACAGGATTTTGACAAATAAGTTTACAGGCAAAAAAAAAAAAAAAAATCAGATGTTTCTAACCCCAGAGGGCATGAATCTGGGATCAAAAACAATTGTCTCCACTGGACTGGGATACAGAGCCCAACACACTTGCCTTGCTTTTGCCTCTGCAGAATGGAAATAGTTCTCCAGCTGCCCCCACATAGTGAAGAAGATGGGTCAGTTTGAGGATAGTAGTATGTAAATACCAGTTTGCATTTTAGTCTCACATCTTGCCTCAATATAAAACATTGCACCAACATTCCCCCTTGCAGCTGCTACTGGTTCCTTCCTGATCTAGCAAATGCAAAAATACTGCAGAAAAAGTCCATTAAGTGCTTTTAGACCTCAGGAACTATTTTTTTCCTTGCTTCCTTGTAAATTTTTTGGGCAGAAATTCAGACCTGGCTTTTTAGTCATATTATTTTCCTTTTGTATTTTACAGTGTCATGGAAACTTGCTTCTCCCTCAGTGTATTTTTCCCTGCTGCCATTCCTTTTACAGATAACTTGACTAACAGTTGCAGCAGCCTTGTTCCAAAAAAAGTTGACAGACTGGGACAGCAAAAGGAGGGAGTCACTGCATCAGCTGCCAGAGGCACCTGCAATGATTTGCGCAGCAACCAGCTGCAATTGGTCCACCAAAACCGTATGTTCCCAGTCCCTTGAAACCAGGCACTTTGGTTTGTCACTTCATATTAGCTGCTGCAAGGGGCTGAGTGCTGCCAGGGCCAGTGGCCAAGCCAAGCCTGGCACCACATGGCTGCTCCTGGCAGAGCACAACGGGGCAAGGACACTTCTCCAGGGGAATTTGGAAAGGTACTTGGCTGGCGGAGGCAGGACCAGCTTTAAAAGGCTCCGTCTGCAGCTTCCATTAGGGACTAGAACTCCTGTTGCCTCAGAGCCAACTTGGCTTGTCATTTCTGAAAATAAACATCAAAATGCATGGGCTGGGAGAAAATATGTCCCAAAGTAAAAGATCTCATCTCCCTTCAAGCCACAATGGCTGATCTGGTTACAGGCAGTATCACAGGTGTCCTGTCTGCAAGCTGCCAGCTGGATTTTGGTGGCCATTGATTTTAATAAATGTTTTGCTCCATCATTTTCTGTATTTATCTCCCAAGTGGGTCAGGAGAGAGAGAGAAATTGAAAGAAAATACTTTCCCTGAGTTCAAGGTCGACTGGAGCCAGAAAATAAACCAAAGGACAGGTCTGCCCCCCGGGTCTGTAGGAGCATCATGTTCATCAAGGAGAGATCCTGGCCCAGGATTATTGATCTACATGAATCATCCTTTCCACCTGCTGACCAACACAAGGTATCGATTTGCACATAAAAACCACCTAACTCATCTGCAGACTCACAGATTTACAGAAAGGCATGGTGGCTCCCATAACTGGGTTGAACAACACATAATATGCGTACCTCCCTCACTAATGTTGGCAGATCTTGTTCCAGAAACCTTGTCAGACACTCATTCTGAATGTATTTCCCAAGAGTTGGCTCAAAACAAGGTCTAGGAAAACCCAAACAGGCTAAGAGCCATGTGCGGCCAGCTCTGATGTTTGCTTCCCCCTCCTGCTCCCAACCCAATCAAAAGCACTGGAATAGCTCCAGTGTGTTACTGTGAGCAGGATGTCAGGACTCAGATTTGAGCATCTTTCAGTGGCTCCTAGGCAAAGTCAGTACCTCCACCCTCTGAGACTGAAATATTGTGGGACAAGTATGACTTGTAAGCATGACTGGATCCAAAAAAAAACATTATCTGCTTCTTTGGACTGCACATTCTGTTTTGCCTTGTGTTACTAAGATGATACTTCCACCTTAAGAACACCAGCCTCAACTCTTCTCCTAGGAGAACATGTCCCAGGTATCTGGGGAGCACCTTGAGCAGACAAACCTCTGCCAAGGAAGGGGATTTGGCTGTGGACACAAACTCTTTCAAGCATCCATTGCCCTGCACCACTCAATTTCACAGCCCAGATCTCCACCAACCCTTTCCCTGCACCTTTCACAGTCTACATGGGGTGGGATGTCCCTTCTCACTTTCCCATTCTGGGGAGGCTGTGAACAGGAGGGCAGGAAAGCAGAGTTATCACTCACACACAGGGAAGGAGACAGTGGACTGAAGTCAGTCTCCTCATGTCTTCTAGTTGCCATTTTTCCCATGACAGGGTCATCTGCAGAGGGGATGGATGAGAGATCCACTGCACACTACAATGCTGCAATTCCCAGCTCACCTTCACATGTGGATGCTCAGGATGGGCTTCAACCTTCCCACTGGACCCCCTGAGCGAGGTATCACCTCCTCAGCCTGTGTTAGCATAGAGGGAACATGACCAGCTCAATGAAAGTCCCACCTCTCCTACCTACACAGTGCCTTGGCCCTTGGCTAAGAGGCTTGCATAGGTCAGGGGTTCCCAAGAAGCTCTTCATCCAGCTAAGAAAGCACTGCAGCAGGATTTGTGCCTGGTAGCACAAATCCAGCACCGCAAGTCTTTCAACCATGCCTGGGCTGGAAAGCCCAAGGGTATGTCATCCCTGCAGACAGCCTTGGATCTGAAACAGAGGAGGGACAACAGGGTCCCTTCAGCCCCCCCCTTTGTGTCTCTCAACATGAAGAGCTCAGCCTACAACTACCAACTGCCTCTGTGGCCACCAGCCAGATGGAGCACCCAAAAGGTGTCCTGGGGCTGGGGTCAGATGCTTGTTCACCACCAAGTTCAAGTACAGCAGCAGATAGCCCTGTATCACTCAATATGGAATGATTTAGAATGTCTGGCAGAACTTCATTAAAGTGTGACTCTGGATAATTAAAAGCAGCCTGGAGCTGTGTGGGTCTCCCTTCCCTGCCAATTCCTGGAAGGATTGCTGCTTCACCCTTCGAGGAGGCAGCAGTATACACACACACACACGCACACACACACACACACACACCCTGGTTATCTTGGCATTTCCTTGCTCAGTGAGCTGGAAACTGGATATTTTTAAGGATATTATGTACTTGGATGTGTCTGAGACACAGTCAGAGAGAGTCGTGTTCTGGAGTGATCTGCATTGCCTGACAGGCAGCAAGTTGGTCCAGACATTCACCAGGAGCTGTGGCACTCTTTGGGGCTCCCCTGTTGGTACCAGGAGGGTGATAAGTGGGGGTCTCACCTCTGCACCTCCCACCAGCATGGCTGCCATGGGGACAAGAGTTCAGATGTGTGGGGAAAAGCTCCATTTTCAATCCCAAATTCTAACTGTTCACAAATTATACCAAATCCAGCACTCTCACGTTACATCAGGTCATCCCACCTGCATTGTGTATGAAAACCAGGCAATGTACCCCCAACAGAAATAGTGTGCCCCTATGAAACAACTGAAAACCAGAGATATTGCCCCATTTTTCTCCTGGGAAGCACTGCTCAGAACACCTTCTGCGTGTTATAAATATGATAAAGACCATATGCAATGGAAACATCCTGTGGATAAGGCTATTGTGTATTCCTTTTTTATTTTTTACCCTGCATGTTATCAGCCTGTGCGTATGTGGAAAGACAGAAAACTGATAGGGATATGCCAATCAGAACTCTAAGAATCCCCTACCACTGCCTGGGTGGGAAGTTTTGGAAAAGAATCAATGCCATTTCTGTGCCAAAGGACTCCTGGGGATGTTACCCAAATGTATCAATTATCTCCTGGTCTTCCCTTGCCCCAGACACTTGTCAGCAGTTCTCCATTTCATCCGATATTGCTTACACGTACTAAAATTAAACACAGATTGTAGGGAGGGGATACACCCTGGGTGGGTTTCTGTGAGGAAAACAAAAGAGCTGTAAATCACTATGAAAACAATCCAGAAGTGATGGCATCTTTCTATCATGCTATTAGGCTCATGGAGAAACAACTCCTCTAACCAGTGGCAGGGCAAGAAACCACGTGTAAAAGAAGATTTTCAAACCTCTAGATACTGGACTTCACTTTAATTCTGTTTTGAGGTCCTTTTGCCCTTGTCACGTACCACTGTTTTTAACTGAGATTATTTTGTGTTTCCGTACTGCTTTGAGACCAGAGAAGGGAGAATGTCTTATACAGCTCATGCCACAAGCAAACACAAAACCTTGGTACATGGAAATTAAAGAGAGCTGTCTCCACCATGCCAAGATGCTACCTGCTTTTTTTTTAGACTTTTCTTTCTTCTCCTAAAACTACTGGCTCTGGACTCCATGACCAGCATTTTCCAGTCTTGAAATTCATCTCCCAGCACTCAGAGCAGAGAGGGAACTCTGCAAGAGCAGAAGCTCTTAACTTTAATAAGAGATAAAGATACTACTTTTTCATTTTAATTTTGTGGATAATGTGGACCACACAGTTATCAGCTGATTTTTCCTAGTGGCCAGGATTTGCAAGACTCACGGAGCAGAGTCACTTTTAGCATCAGCAATGTCCATCTCGGCCACCACAGGAAGACCTCTGGCCCATGCATCCAAGGAAGCGCAGGCTCTCTCTGGACACGATACTGTTCAATCACTTCCAAAATCAGGGTGGCCTGAAAACTTATGGAGACTTCCCAAACTTTCCTTCTTTCTTCCCCCTCTCTTGGGGGCATGTTGCCTGGGAGATGGATCAAAACAAGTCCCCATATCAAACATCATGTGAACAAGCCCTTCTCTGGAGGGCAAAGGGCTTTAGTACAACTGCCTATTTCTCTGTGGCTTGTGCCCTCATGCTGCTGTGAAGTCTGAACCATTCACCTGGTTGAGAGCATCAGGGAAAGAGACAGGCTGGGACCAGCAGATGCGCTGCTGCCCACAGATGGGCTCAGGGATTCACCCAACCCAGTGGCTTCCAGTCCATGCACACAAGAGTTGCTAAAATACAGATAATTCTGAAACTATTTCCTCTACTTCCACAGAGGAAGAATGTAATTTAATTTAATTTTTGCTTTGCACAATAATGGCAAGGCCGTTTATGCAATCACATGGCTCTTCTTATCTAGTTCCCCTTTTGCTTGCTCCAATGTCTTCCAGGTGTCCGAGTCAGGTCATTAGTCTGTTATAGCAGCCATGGTGCCACCAGAGAAGAAGATCCAAACCCAAAGATGCTAAACAGATATTTGCAGACTGTCAGCCTACCCCACTAATTACCTTGCTTTTTATTGGGACACTGACTACTCTCATAAAAGCTCTATTATAACCGAGATAAAGCTCTGGAGGTCTCTCAGAGGCACGTCCATTCATCTAAATCAATTTAAGTAACAGTGTGGCTGTGGCTCTGCTGCTTGAGTCAATGCAGGGAGAGAGGCTTAATAAAAGGTATAGTCTCCCCCTGCAATCTCTGAGTTTAACTGAAGTTATTGGACTCCTTAATTTCCGTGGACTTTATCTCAGTGCTCTCACTGCTGCTCACGATTGGGCTGACACCTTGACATCCATCGCTTGTTGTGATGCATGAGGAAGCATTTTGCAACTCTCCAGCACACATAAAGGGGGAGGCCAAAATAACACATTCCTTACCAACCTGTTGAGAAAATTAGGTCAAACCCCTCTGAATAATAACTAAAACTGCTGCTAGAGATTTCTACTGTCCTTATTGACACTAGACCCCAAGTCACTTCTCATGTAATCCCTTGTGTGCAGACAAAGCAACAAAGTCCTCTTTATGAGATCACAGAAACCTGCAGAAGGCCTGAAAGAGAAATTACAGCTCCTAGATTTGCACTAAAATAGTGAAACTCTGCAGGGGGGCTAGATTTCAATCCCAATGAGCTGCATCATCCCTTGGTTTTAGAAACAACCTTGTGAAAACCACTGTAACAACGAGCTGGAGTAATGCAAGAGATCTGCAAACATCACTAAGAGGCTGAGACAAAAAGTCAAGATGAAGCCACATTGGTATTTGCCTCTGCAAACATGGAGGCCAAAATGCAAGTGCCTAAAGAAACAACAGCAGGAGCTACCACTGCACTCTGAAATGGCCAGAACAAGCACCTAAGTGAATTTATGAGACTGTGGGGTTATTGGAAAACTATGGAAAGCAGTATTTGGCTCTTAGCCCAGACTGCAAGGGGCTTAAAAATGCACACGGAATTAGCTTACAGCAAAAGCAGCAGGCCCAGGATGAGGGAAATATTATACTCAACGAGATGTGCCTTGGGTCTGACCTCCTTTCATCACACACCATGGGGCTTTCCAAAAATTAAAAGCATTTTACTGTGATGGAAAAGGCAGGTGGCACACCCCAGTGCATCAAAAAGTTCCTGCACATCTCTTTGCTCTCTTTTGCATCATCAGACACATTTGCCGGAAGGAGGAAAAGGAGCTGTTGGTGTTTGTCTCGTTTCACCCCTTGGGCAGCCCAGACAAGACTGCCTGCATGAAAGGAGCACTGCAGACAGAAGAGGTCAAGCAGGAGGACAACATGTCAGTGGTCACTTTAGGATCACCTGCTCCATGGCCATCTCAAGCACCCCCTGAAGAGGCGACCTCTTGCTTGGAGTAGTATTACATGAGGCAAAGACACTCATCCATCATGGGATTTTCTCATATTCTGGCTGAGCATCCCAGAGCTGTAAACACAAATTATCCATTGTAGCTGCATATGCTTCTAGCACCAAAGTCTTCCTTAAAGTGTCCACCCCAGAAATATATCAAGAGCAGGATTCCAAAAGACTTTCAGAGTATGAGATTTGGCTGTAAACAGCAAATTTCACCATTCCTTTATTCCAAACCTCCTCTGGCCTGCTGCTTTTTATGTTGTCCCTGCATGCAGCTGTTCCAACACCTGGAGGCAGGACCCTACCTATGAACTCCTGGAATGAGACTTTCATCTCTTCTGCTCTGAATGTCTCAGCATTTCCACCTCTCCTCTCTGACTGCACAAAACATCCACGATGATGTATTTTAAGCAATTTATATCAGTACACAGCAGCTAGTGAGACACCTGACTCCTCACTACAGTATGAACCCTGTCAGAAAACCCTTCCCTCTCTGTCCAAGCTCTTCTCAACTTGACATCATCACAGAACCCCCGCCCTCAGGTTTCCAAAGATGTTCTTTCTCAAAAACTTCAAGAATAATACTCTGAGTTGTGTTCACTGTCTGTGCCATGAAGTTGGCACACACCACATATTTCATCTTAGGAGCCAGCATGGGGCAGCCCAGTGGAGCACATTTGGAAACGGAAATTGTTCACACTGTGGTGGGATGTGAGCAGACACGGTGACAATCGGGAAAGCCACCACTATGTGTAACAAGGCAGAGAGAGGAGGGAGAGACACTAAGGAGAGCTGTACCTGGGAAGAGCAGAGGAACAAAATCCTAGTATTGCAGCAGCCAGAAATGTCATCCCTTTCCCAGGCTGGGGCACGCAGGCGCCGGGAGCCAGCGCTCGGCTGGGCAAACACAGATGCAGGAGCTGAATGACAGCACAGTCAGCCCCAACTATTTTTAACTGATGCAGAGGAAGCTTTTACTTTTCATTATGAAGGCGAGACAAAGTGTCCATCAGTTGTGCTGAATTCGTTCACTGGATGCGTGGGGGTTGAAGCATGTAAAGCCCCCGGCCCCTGCCTGTGGGACCAGCAGCTCTAATCCCTCCCAGTCTGCTCACAGCTGCATGGGTCAAAGAGTGCAACAGCTGAAATGCACTTTTGATGCATATGCTGAGGGTTGGTCCAGCTTACCCTGGGGGTTTCTGCATGGTGATTTCCATTAAAGCTGACCAGTGAGATTCACTGCTGGCATAAAAGAGCACCAGCCCATCAAGATCCCCTACATTTAGCTCAGCATGACAAACAGTGCAGAGGCATCACACGCAAACACTGGCAGTTGGGTCTGGTGGTTCCCCAATGCCACTTTGCTCCCCTGGACAAAAATCTGTGGATTTGGCATCAGCAGAACCTTTATTTGCCAAGTATGTTGCTTGTGGCACTGGGGATCAGCAGGGGTGGGAGGGAGGAGGCAGGACCAGGGCTCTCCACCTCTCCCTTCTTGCCCAGACATGGTTACAGCTCTGCAATTTAATCGTAGGATAATTTATTTCAACTTAAACATCAATTTCTGCTGCTGTCCCCACACATCTATTTGAACATATATATAGATATATATGTGAATATATTCCACACTCCCTCCCCAAAATCTCAGCAGCAAGAAAACACTTGCTCATGGAGCATCCCAAGGAGAGGAGCTGTGTCACTGGCCAGATGGCCACAAAGCAGCTCAAACTTTGTATGCTGGCATTTGGCCAGGGGGTGAAAGGAAAAGGCTCAGCCAGCTACTGAATTCCCTGCCTCCATCTCCCAAAAAAGCCACTCATACATCTGCTGTCATACATAAACATCACGCCTTGGGTGAATCCACAGAAGACACAAGTGATGACACCTGTCCTGTTCATCCTGACCTGGAGAGGTGCTTAAAATATTCTCAGCTACCAAGGGAAACCATCAGCCTCACAAAACAAGGTTTGGAACTAAACCAGCTCTCCAAGTTCCACATTTCAAAAGTATATGCACATCCAGAACATGCACACACATGACAACAAGTTGCTCCGCTCTGCCAAATAAGCATTTATTAAAATCCTGCATTTATTACACACACGCTGCAATCCCATAAAGGGGCTCAGAAGACACCAAGAGTAGGCACTTTGGACTATCCATATGTTCTTAAGGGAGGATCACCTAAAGGGTGAACTGCTTTCTGTTCTTCCTTGAAAGGAGAAGGAGACATTTCATCTGTCTTGTTCAGAAATAAGTGCTGACATTGCTCAGAGGAACCCTGCTCTCATTGCTCACATGAAACATGCCCTCAAGAGTCTATTTTTCCCCAGCTGCTACAAAGGCAGCTCAGGGCGATTAGCTCAGTAGATGTTTATGCTGTTATGGGGAGTCAGGCAAGAATAATCCCTTATAGTCTGACATGGTCCAGGCACTGCTCTTGCTACATCAGATGAACACAGAAATTCAGAAGCAAAGATCTGCTCCTGAACATTTCAGCTGAAATTAAAAACTGAGATCTAGAGATAGCAAACCCAGGAATGATCTGGGTGGGGGAGGACAGAATCACAAGTAATACTATTTTCAACCTATGGCTCATGAACAAGTTGATACCAAGCTTTGCTCAGGTCCGCAGGAGGCTAAAGAGGTTAACACAGAGGTCAGCTTTGAAAACAGTTTAATATTTCCTCACCAGTGTGTTACTTTGCTAGTGATACTACCCAAGGAACAGGAAAATCAGGGACCTGCTGCTCTGCATTCATATACCTGTGTTCACAAAGGACACGGGAATGCTTGTGCCCACTTTGAAAACAAGCACTGGAAAGCAAACGAATCCCTTACCCGGTTGTCCTCTTGAATCTCCCAGTCACTGGAGAAGCTCAACACGTGCTGTGCCTGCGAGCAGTTTGAAAACTGGAAAAGGCTGGCAAACATCCTTCTGTTCTCCTGGGTATCAGGGAAAATCGCCTCCTGGAAGTTGACTCCATGTGGCAGGAGGATGTAGTTCTCATCCATTCTGGAACACAGATTGCAGGGGCAGCCCACAGTGAGAATGAACAGTACTCTCTCTCCTGCAGAAGTCACCTGTCATGCTTCAGCCTGGCTCAACAAAAAGTCACACAGACTTTTAGCTGGCAAGTGGCTCTCAGTTCTCCTGGCAGGTAAGTCACCAAAATGACAATTTCCACCACAAGAACTGGATTAGGCAGCAGCAGTAAGGACCAAACAGGCTCCTTCCACCCAGCAGACACCTGTGAAACCCCATGAAGGAGGCAAATCTGTATTTTGGGGCAAAGTTTCTACTGAATTTACATCACTTTGCCCTTGAGCCCAGAGTTTAAGTACTCCTTCAAGTAGTCAGTAAATAACTTGTGTCAATAAAATGTGTTTAAAGATGTTGCTGCAGACTAAGCCCCAGACAGCATCAAAATGAGTTTTGTTACGCACTCAGTGTAAGAATATACCAACCATTTCAAAACAAGCCACTGAGCAGTATTTCGCAAATGCTCTTGAATTGAAAGGTCACGGTGATGGCTGTGTTCCCACATTGTGGTTTATTTTCTTATTCTTTCGATGAGCCCAAAGTCAGGGTTTGGCTGGGACTCGGGAGAGTCGATGGAAAGCTATCGGGTGAGTATTTGGGGATGGGTTTTAAACTGCCTTGCCAAACTTCGGCAAACAGGCGCTAGCCTCTCTCCACCTCTGTGACCGTCCCGCCGTAAAAACAAAAGCAGCAGCACCCACGAGCTACTCAACAGCAGCTCCCTGTGCATGCGCTGCCCGACAGTGCTGGAGTACTGTGGGAGTTTGGTGTTTCGGGCTTGTCTTTCCCTGAGAAACTGTGGGTGGAAGCGCCAAGGATGCGGCGCTGCGCGGAGAGCGGCAGCGGGACGGAGCGAATCCTCCGGGCAGGGGCGGAGATGTCCCGGAGTCGGGATGCGACATCCCGACCCCTCCCCTCATCCCCCTACCCCGGGACTCACCGGAGGAAGAAGAAATAAGCGTAGCCCTGCATGACGGTGTGCGAGTGGCAGGAGAAGTAGCCGAGGCCGGTGAGGTTGAGGCGGGAGCCGGCGGGCACCTCCAGCATGCTGCCCCACGCCTGGTCGCACAGCAGCTCGATCTCGGCCGAGTAAAAGAGGTCCCCCGCTCCCTGCTGGGGGCCGCCGGGGGGGCCCCTCTGCCAGGGCAGGTAGTTGTAGGCGCCGTAGGGGTCCGGGTGCAGCGCCAGCNCAGGACGGCCCGGAGGCGCTGCGGGCTGCCCCGGGGGCTGCGGGGCGCCGGTGGTGGGAGAGAGCGCGGAGAGGCGGCGAGGCGGAGATGAGAAGGGGCGCAAAGGGCCGGGAGGGAGGAGGGGAGAGCGCCAGGGGCAGATGCCCCGAGGGCTGAGCAGAGCAGGCGAGGGGTGCCAAGGGGCAGGGGGTGCACGGGGGCAGAGATGCGAGGAGCAGAGATGCGAAGGGGAGGGATGGGAAAAGGCAGAGATGCGAAAGGGGCAGGGAGGCAAAGGGGAGGGATGTAAGTGAGAGAGGTGCAAAGGGGGAGGTGAAAAGGGAGGGATACAAAGGGGAGGGATGCAAAGGCAGAGTTGCAAAGAGGAGGAATGCGAAGGGAAGAGGTGGACAGGACGTTGACTGCAAAGGGCGAAGATGTAGAAGGGCAGAGATGGGAAAGGCAGGCACACTCCGGGGTGAGGGCAGCTGCTTGCCAGACACCCCCTGGACCCGGAGTGAGCACTTCATGGCACACAGGGCTTTGGAAGGTGAAGGTGTGGCTCGTAGGGTTTTGGAGATGCAAAGATCCCAGTGAAGCAGGGCGCTGTGCACAGCTCCCCTAGGAAAGAAAATCCTGGGAAACCTAAGATGTGTCTGTGTAGAAACTTGTAACTCTAATCATCCATTTCTCTCACTTCAAATGAGGCTGGAGAAAAACTTGCAAGTGTAGGGGACCAGCTCTTCCTAGAAGCCTGCAATCATTTTCCAAAATACATCTGGTGAGCAAGGTAAAAGTAAAATCCTGGTCTCAATATATTTTGACTTCCCACGGCTTCATCCTAGAACAGTCAGATGCAGCTTAGGGCTTCTCCAGCTTTTTGGCATGTAGCTTACAGACTGACCCTCTCCCCACATACAAACTGCTATGGAACTTCTCCCAAGGATCCCTGGGGCCTTGCACCACTCACAGACCCCAGCAGCCTCTTTCTATTTCAGTATTCTCCTTTTCCCACATCTGATCTCGCTTGGAATAATAGTCAGGAATGGGCATGGGATGCTTAAAATCTTTTGGAGCTTTTTTTGTATGAATGTCATGGAGACACAGTCACAGTTAAATCTCTCCCTGGCTGTAAAGGTTACTCAAAAGTCTGGAAGCATGTCCTGACTGGTTCCTTTAATCTTCCCCTCCATCTGTCTCCATCTGCCTCTCCAGTCCTCTGCAAGGACTAGGAGATCTTGGAAGCAGAAGGTGCCTCTTAGTTCCTTGTTCATGCTGCGCCTGCTATAGGAGGGTCCTTGTGCAGGACTGGGGCTTGAAATAATGTGCAAAATAATGAATCATCAATTGAATAATGCTGAGTCAACTTCATAATAGTGAGACAAAACATCTTCAGTGACAAGCGCCTTCCTCTGGAATAGTTTCATCAGTCTCATTTGCACTGGAGAGTTTAACAAAGTAGTGTTCATATTTCATATTGTAGCAAGATGCTACAATATATTTCATCATAGCTTTATGCATGAACAGCAAAGTTGATTCTTGCTAAAAGAGAAACAGATTTTGATTTTTTTTCCTTAAAATACTTGAGAGTGACAGAGTTTTCTAAATTTTTCCCCTGTTTCTGAAAGATCAACAAATTGCTTCCAGCTTTCAGGAAAAAAAGTTTAAAAGAAAATTTTGATTTTTTTTTAAGAAAATACCCTCAAGAAATTCCAAAAGGCCAATCAGCTCAGTATTTCTTTAATGTTATTCATTAGGAAAAACTGCTTTTTGCTTTGGAACCTGAAGGGACAAAACTATGGTAGAAAAGGTTTCAGAGCCTCTTTCAATAGGTTTTAGATAAATAAACAAAAAATAAAGAGTAAAACAAAGAATTGAGATTGATGTTGACTTCAGATAAAGCTGATGCCATTTTAGAGGCATTTTGTGCAATGGAGGCTTTGATAGAAACCTCAGGTTTTTATTGAGAAATGGCATCTCGAGATACTGGTAAAGAAAAAAGAGGGAAGTGGTGGGAGAGATGTTCAGCCCATCCGAGGTGGTCCCTCCATGTCTTTCCCAGTGGTATGACTGGTGTCAGAGCCTGGCACCCACTCGAATCTTGTGTTCCGTGTGGGCAGCAACATGTGAGTGTTCTATTACTTCAGTGCCATTACTCTGGAGGCAGAGCCCCAAGAAGCTGAAGAGATGTTTGTAACCCTAAGTTGGTTGGTTTTGTCCTGGGAACCAAATTCTCAGCTTGTGTGAAGTGCAGTTGTTATTTCCTCTGTGTATACTTACAAGATTGATATCTTCTGGGTAGAAAAGACTCACATTTAACCTTCATCTCTGTTCATTGTGTGTTGCAAATAAATAATGGTCAACTGTCCTCAAGCCACTTTGGAAATATCTGATCTAAGCTGTGGTCTGATCTGCTGTTGCTCACATTTCATTTAGCCACCACATAACATAATTTAGCTGGGAGGGAGGACAGGGTGAGAAAGGACAGGCAGCTCACAAGGAAAATATGGAAGTCTTTCCTTAATGCTACTATTAATAGCCTAAACTGCTTATATTTGATCAGAGTGTTTGAATCAGTGAGCCAGCTCAGAAAACAACAGCATTTGTTGGCATACTCTGATCCTGGCTGATGCTCTCCAAATTGCTTTTTGGTGGTGATTACCAGAGTGTGGATGCAAATAATTAATGTTCCGGAATTTCTCTGTCATTCTGCAGAGCAGTCATGTCAGCATTTTGAGGAGGTAGCAGGCATCCCTGGAGCTGACTTCAGAGCTGAATGAACTAAAAGGGGGTCTTAGCCATAACTCCAGAGCAGACACAGTAGGTGTGCAAGTCTACACAAAAAAAACACCTCTCACGTGGAAGTGCCTGATTTCCTTGGTCCCTTCCATTCAGGTTGGCTGGTGCAGTGCCCACTGTCATTGTAAGGACATGAGGTGACTCATCTTCTCCCTGTGACATGTCCCCAGCTGAGACCACTCCCTGTCAGGAGTCTCTCTGGAGATTTATCAATGTGTAACCTTTCCTTCCCATACCAACAAGCTGATCCCTTTGCTGTTTCAGTTCAGTAGCAGCTCTCAGATGGGTCTTTTGGTAAAGAGTTCAGACAACTTACATTCAATTATTAATGTGATATCATTCCTAAATTTGTCTCCACAGAAGCATCATCAATTTTCTCCTCTCTTCCTTCTTTTCTGAGGTAGTGAAAAGTAACAGGAGCATCTGAATCTGTTCCAGGAGTCCTTTCTCTTCCAGCTCTAGATAACGAGGAATTAGTGACATGAAGTAAGGATTTAAAGCCCTCCCTGGAGACTGCATCCTTCAGATCTGTGTTTGCTGTTTCTCTGCAGGGATCCACTGGCTGATCTGAGACATTCTTCGGTGCAGTGAGAATACTTTTGTACTGTGAACTCAGCGTGGGTCTGACAAGTGCTGTAGCCAAAACCAGCTAATCAGAGGAGCACCAATAGAGCCAATTACTGCTCAGGCTGCACTTTCAGCCACCCATGCATGTGCCACAGTTATTCATTCACTTCCTCTGCTTAGATAGTCTTGTAGACTTTGAGAAAAGCTCATGGTTTTCCCAGGCAGGAGCTCTTCCTTTTTTTTCCACACATTTCTACAGATATTTAAATCAAAGGTTTCTCCCCCTGGGCTATGTAATTTTCTTTGCTGCTTTCATGGAAATGTGGGTGATTTAAACCTTTTAATAAAACATTGCTCTGCTCTGTCTCTCTTTGCCTCTAAAATATTGACTGAGTTGAGCATTAGTCCAGGTATGAAACAGGAGAGCATGGTGCTCAGTCTGGCTGCCTTTCTGATGAACGTAGGTGATCTGAAACCTCAGCCCAGCTGTCTTATATTTATACTTCTGCAGTGATTCCTTTGTAGTCCAGGATACAAAATATCAAACCCAGATTTTTTCCCCCACTCACCACTCTTTAAACTGGGTGACCTACAAAGATGAGTATTTGGCTGTGCTAGTGTCCCCACAGGAAGAGATTTTTTTTAAGCTTCTTCTATCTATGCTTCTCTAATTTAAGTTATTCTTCTCATAGTTTGACATTTGGTCCATTGTATTTAACTATTTTTGTTCCAATACTGGGCTGGCTGATTCCTATTTAAAAAAAAAAAAAAATCACATTCCCTGGCCATAGTTCTTCATGTTTTTTCTTTTGAAGAAATCATGACCATGAAGAAACTGGACCTGTCTTTGGGGATCATCACTGTTGTCTCAAAAAGTTTGGAAAGATTTCTTTTATGCACAGCAGTAAAAAGACTTTCTGTAATATCAATTAGAATTCAAATGAAAAAGTGAGTAGAAGGATCAAGTAGTTGGTGCAGATGGAGATCTTTGGCCATACCTTCACTGTATCTTTCTTGTCCCCTTTGGCCTTTACTCTTTGCCCTGTCCATCTTCACAGAATTACAGAATGGGTTGGGTTGGAAGGGACCTTAAAAATTCCCTAGTTCCAACCTGTCATGGGCAGGGACACCTTACACTAGACCAAGTTGCTCAAAGTCCCGTCCAACCTGATGTTGAACACTGCCAGGGATGGGGCATCCACAACTTCTCTGGGCAACCTGTTCCAGTGCTTTATGACCTCTCAGTAAAGAGTTCCTTTCTAATATCTAATATAAACCTATTCCCAGTTTGAAACCAATCTCCCTTCTCCATTCTGCCCTCCTTGTGGTCACTGAGTCCTTCTCTCCTTTCCCTCTGCCCTGATCTCTGACAAACTTCACCAATTCAAATGCAGTTTCCTTTGGATCTGGACCTCTGTCCTGTTCGTTGTGTTCTGCTACTGAAACTCCCATCTTAGCCTGGTTTCCTGACATCTGGGGACATCTGGTCCTCATCTCAGACCCATCAAGTCTGAAGGGGAATTGTTTTTCTCCTATTCATCACTTGGACTTACAACCTGGATGATATCCTCACTTTACACTTCCCTCTCTATTCTCAAGGTTGTGTCCCTCTTTCCCTCTCTCCCAGACGTTCTCCCTTTCCTGCCATTCACACAACAAAGCTGCGTTTTTGTCTCATGCCTGAAGTCCTGCAGCATCTTTTCCTGAGCAGACCCAGCCTTGGCCCACCACTGCCTATGCAACTTACTACCACACCCAGCACTTTTCCAGCTCATCATGACTGAGCATGTTTACACCCTGTCTTTTCCCTGGATTCCCTTGGCTACCTACCTCCTCAACCCTCTGTTTACAGAAGAGCTCTGAGGCAAGGACTTCCTCGGCTCCGCATTGCTGCAGTGTCTGGTTTGTGAGCTGTGCCTGCAGGTCCAAGAACAAGAATAGCAACAACATGCAAGCTGATTCCAGCCCAAGTCAGCAGAGGCCAGAGGTTGCTGCGCTCGTAAGTCTGTTCATAAATCAGTGTGAAACGGGCTGTCTGAACGTAGCTCCCAGTAGACACACATCCGCATAACACATACCACAGACACAACTGGTGATGGGAAAGATTTCCAAACAGAGCAATCCCACAGCTGGGGAGAAAGGAATAAAGATGTGTAATGCCCCTGTTCCTGGGGTGAACCCTGGCTCAGGTAAATGCACTCTTTAAGCATCCGAGGTTTTAAGGCAGGGTGACTGTTAGGAAAGTCTAATCTGTCCGCACTGATGATGTCACCCAGGGACTCCTGTGTCATGAACATTACTAGAAGAAGAAAGTGGAAGACACACAATTCTCACTTTAAAATCTCAGGTGGTAGAGAAGATAGGTCATCCCTTGGTCAGTTGTTCCAATGCTAAAATCTTACACTTTTTCTCCTTCTGGATGTGCCTGCCTTCAGATTCCATCCACAGGTTCATGTCATGCTGTTGTCTGCTATGTGGAAAAAAAACCCCTCTTATTAGAAATTATCACCCAGCTTTGGCATTTATAATCCAATTATCAAGTACTCCCTTGAATAAATTGAATATCCTTTCTATTGCTTGGTGGCAGGATGACCAGACATCATTGTAGCTTGATTGCCCCAGATTTTTAACATTCTTTTCTTCAGCAGACACCAGAGACGAGCTCAGGATCACAAAGCCTGGTCTCCAAAGAGTCAGGAAGAGAGCAGCAGCACCACATCTATTTGGTTTTCTGTTCTTTTATTAAAGAACCACAATTATTCTGCTAGCCAGCATTACACAAGTATGGAACAATTTTCATTGGTCACTCCTGAAGAAAAATTGTCTTGGCAAAGTACAACTGGCCCTTCAATCCAGGCTTCACTTATCAAGTGAAGGCAGTTTTGGCCTGGTTTTGGGCCAGGGCAATAATCCCTCCAGCAACCAGTCACTCACATTGGTTCTCTTCAGCTACGGGATCACAGGAGAATGATGAAGATAGTGATGCTTACATATCTAAGTCCTAACGTAACAGTCATAATGTAAGACTTTGGCTTCTTGTCTGGAAATAAAAAGATAGAGATGTGAAATGTTTTGTCTTTGCTCAAGTTTTCTGGATTTATATCTTGTCCCTCTTATGTTTCCTAAGAGTTGAATTTTCTTCAGTTTTTGAATCACAGCTGGAGATAACGTTTGACACAGTCTTCTTCTAAAATGAATTTAGTGCACTAAGTGGTAACAAATTTCTGGGGCTGACTTCTTTCTGTGCCCCCAGCAGAAAAGAAGCAGGACACACCAGAGCTGTGGAAGGGGTTGCCTTTCAAAAGGGCCAAGATGCTCCCAAACAAAGCCCACTCTGTCTTTGCAAGTGCAGAGAAGATGTGCAGATCCAGCAGAGACAGGTCATCAGAGACAACAAGTGTCCCTGGGCAGCCTTTCTTCCTTCATCACTCAGAAACCATCACCTGCCCTCAGAGGGCCTTGTGTAGAGCCCAAATGGAGATGAGAATCCTTACTCTCATGCTATTACTGTCTGAACAGCAATGGGCACTTGTGTACACAAGGCTGCCCAGCCCCAGCTTGGGATGATCCCATGTAGATGAACATTTCTTCTTGCACTTTGGCTGGATAGAACAAGAAAGGGGAAAGGGCATCTTATAATGAGAGACCTTGGCACTATGTATAGTAATGCAATTGAATTCACTCTCTGCTCAGTTTTCACAAATGGGTTCTTACTCTGATGAGTTAATTCCCTTTGACGTCCCTTCTATCCCTCCCCTGCTTTCATTGAGTCTAAAATAATCCAACTGTCCATCTTGCTTATGGAATTACTGAACTTTCAAGAGAACACAAAGTGCTCTCCCACAAGGATTTGGGATTAAACCTCTCTTGTTTATGTTAAACATAACATCTTAATTCTTCCACTGCTGGAGGGCAAATGAGTCCACACAACCCCAAAGAAACCTGCTTTCAAGCCCTATACCAAAAGTCAGTGTGATTTGTTTCTCATTATAGATGTTCTTTCCAGTAAAGTTGTCTCATGGTATATGACAGTTCTATTACAAAACACCTCTATATAATTTAAAGCATTTTTGTTTAAAATCTTTTCAATTTTAAACCAACAGATGCCTAATTTTCAACACAATTCTCTTCTCTCAAACTGCACTAATCAATGGAGTACCTGATTATTTTTCCTGGGATGGGATGAGGAAAACAACTGCTTCCCATCTCATGTCTCATTCAACACCCAAGGAGCTCTGGATTTGGAGTGGGGAATCCCACTGAAGCTGGCATTTCCTTGAATTGCATCTGACTTCAATCTCCTGGCTCTGGGGCTGTGTCTGCCTTGTGCACAGATGTACATGCACATCTGGAGGGGGAGAATTTTGGTAAAGAGGCGCAAGGCAGCATAGATTACTGAGTGATAGATTACTGTGGACTTCCACGGGGTTAGAAGTGTCCCTGCACCCCAGGAAGCCCCACAGATGAGGGGATAGGAAATAACGAGGGATGAGGCAGACACAGGGATGCAGAGCCCAAGAGAAAGATAAAGACAGTGGGGGAAAGGCAGAGGAAGTGGGAGTAAGAGACTCAGGACAAGAAGAAAAAGGTAGTAAAGGAACTAGCTTGTCAAGGAAAATTTTAAGCGAAGGAGCAAATGAAGGACTTAAGTTAAATAATTGAACGGTATGTGGTATAATTAGAGAAATAAGGACAAGAAAGGAAGGAAAAAAAGAACAATGAGAACCTTAAGCCTTTTTTTTTACATAGCCACCAACTGGAGGTGTCCCATCAGAGAAACCTGTACATACCCACAGGAGCTGTCAGACCTTCTGTAACACCAGCTTTCAACCTCACACTGGCCAGCTTGCATTGCCTTTAGTCCTGCAGAGAGCTGGGCTTAGCCTGAGTGTCATGCCCTGCCTCATGCCCTGTCTCAGCTGCTCCCTGTGCTCCTGACCCTCCTGGAGCCAGAGAGCTGCTGTGCCTGCCCCATCACAGCCCCACCATCACCTCCAAACCACCTTTTTTCTCATGGGCATCCTCACACCTCTTTCAATTTCTGGGCCATTTTAAATGAAGTAGCAAGAAGAGAGAGGTGAGTTTTCTGTCTGGGGTGGCCTTATAAGCTGTGTCCCCAACAGTGCAGGGTCATAACCTTCCCACCAACTTCCAGCAACACTCACACGAGATGTGCCCACTCCCCACAAACCACCTACTCCCCAACCACCAGGCAGCATATTTCTCTCTCTAACTGCTGCTGAGAGGGCATCAAACCACCTAGGAAAAAACTCACTAAATGGGTCAAGGCCCTGGGCTATTAGCATATGGGCTTTGTATTTTTCTGCCTTAAGTAGGTCTTGTTCTTCTCTTCTATGCTGTAGAATAGAGCTCTATCCACAGAGCAGCTGACATGAAAGCACATCCCCCCCACCACTGTACAGGAGGTTTCTTTGGATTTTAGAAATTACCCTTTGCAAAGGATAAAAAGGCTGCACTTAACCTGGTGAGTTAACCCAAGCACGTGGCCAAGGCAGTGAAATGGGCTCTGATCCAGCTCCTTCACAGAGAATCCTCCTCTTCTCATGGCAAACAGCTGGCTTGGTGCTGAGCACAACTGTCCTCTTGACACAGGGGAATTTCTTTTCCCCGGAGCTGGGTCAGCAATGCCACCAACATTCATGAAGGATTCACCTGAATGCTTGCCATGAGGGCAATGTTGCTGATGGGTTCCTATTGGTAATTTAGTCCTGCTCCCAAATTCCTTGGCAATGAGATGCTCAGACACACCATCAGAATTGCAAAGGAGGAGGAAACAACTCCAGAACCTGCCTCTGCTGAAACTCACCCACACAACTGCGGAGGACCCAGTGGCAGAGACTGATGGCCGTGCTGCTGTGCAGGGACTACTGCATTTACACACATGCAGCAGCCAGTGCAAGGCTGGCTAATTCACATTAGGCCAGGACAGCTGTCTCCTGGCCACCATTTCAGGGGCTGGTGACACATGTACAAAACAGGTGCTGTTGGAGCCAGTGAAGGCTACAAGGTCCAGCACGATCAGCCAAAACAAATGATTTGCTGGATTATACGGCCTGTCAGCACAGCTGCCTGCCTCCTCCTTGGATTGCATTAATTGTTTGGGCTGAAATATCACATTTTACATGCTGATCTTGGGGGTGATTTCTGTAGAAAAGATTCAGTGTTCTCTTCACCAGGTGTATTGGTTTGGCACAAACAGTAAAAGCCAATTAGTGATCTTCTTTAAAACTGACAGCCAGAATAGCCAATCACGTACAAGTGTTCACCTCTGGGACACACAGCTTTAAATACAAGTGGGTTTTCTGGGAGGCTGCCTTCTTTTGCTCTGAGCTTGCCATGAGGTGACATCGAGTGGGGCAGCAGCAGGGCCCTGCTTAGGCCCCTCTGCCCCCCAGGGCCAGGATGGGGCTGGCCCTGGCTGGAGCTGAGCTGGGTCCCCGAGCCTGGTGGCTGCTGACAGGGATGGGGGAATTATGCCTGCTGACATGCAGCCGATCCTACAGCCTGCCCCATGCTGCCGGCCAGGCCAAGGGAGATGTCCCCGGGTCTCCGGAGAGCAGCACTGAGCCCAGGCTGGGCCAAACCCACCCCATAAGACCGCGGTGTGGAGGAGATAGAGAAGATCTGGGGCTGCCATTTCTGAGCTTTTCTACACCAGCATGGATTTCAGATTTTCACAGCTGCTGACCCAGCAGAGACCACATGTCTGTCCACAGGCCCAGACAGGAAATTTTAACTCTTTCCTAACACCAACTGAGACTTTTTAAACTCTAACCCTTCTCAAAGAGAGAGGAAAGGCCAAATTGGAGATACGTAAAGGGACAATATGAAGATATCAAAGTCAGCAAAGGAGGAGCGACTGCTTAAGTGGAAGAGATGACAAGTTGCCTCAGCTCTAGGCTGTAGATCTCCTTGATTTATGGTAATGCACTGTAATATTCCTTTAAATCATGGACTATGAATGGGGAGATGATTTTGTGGATTCAAGCAAAGGTGTCTGTGATTTTATTGAGTGGATATTGAATTAGAAACTGTAATCTAGTGATCCTATGAGATGTTTGAAGCCTCATCATCAGCAAAGAATAAGAAATCCTTTGTTGTGGAGCTGTGCATCTTTAGAAGATGAAACCCCATGTCTAAGTCCATGGCCCATATGTAGTCATGGGAAAGGCTATGTATTTGGGAGGCCACAATTGCAAGTTCCTGAGTGGGCTGCTTTTGTGGGAGCTAGAAGCTGCAGACTGTGTCTCTTGTGGAAAGCTATCAGAACAAAAATCAGGAGGGACTTGTCTCTCTCAAAGACTGAATGAAAGACTATTTTATAACTGGTACTGACCTAGAGTTCTGATTTCTGTCTCTTTACATTGTTTTGTGGAAAAGTAAACTGTTGGTAGGGGGGAGGGGAGTGCTTTTAAAAAGGTTTCATGGGTTTTTTTGTTCTCCTTTTAGTGTGTGTTAATAAATCTGTTTCTATCTTTAAGTTGAGCCTGTTTTGCCTTTCTTCTAATCCTATTCCATAGTGGAAAAATAGACCACTACCCAAATTTAACAAGTAAAAATTCAGCAAATGTGAAACCACTACATTTCTTGGTGTTTCTGCCCACTTTTGAACTTTAACCCTTTACACCAGGGTCGTCTTTTTTTTTTTTTTCTTGTCTAGGAGACTTTTTTCATATGAGTAGAGGCAAAATTTTCATATTTGGCTGAAACATGAGTCTGGAGAAGGAGATTGACTGGAAGGATAAGATCTGGGGACAAAAATGCCAAGCCTGGTAGGTCACATGGGTACCAGCTTCTTACTTCATAAAGGGAATGTGAATTCACATCCATTAACTTGTGCGTGGCACTCAGATAACATGGAGAAAAGTACCACAGGAAAGTCCATACAGGTGTTAATAGTTCTGCCTCCCAAGTTCCGCCTCTCAAACCCTTACAGATTCAAGGACGGGATTTCAGGACATTTGCACACTGAGCAGTGAAGATAAAACTTAAGTGCTCACTAGGAGGGCACATTCCAAACTGCTGCTCATGGCTCAGTGCCCTGAAGAGACAGCAGGAGTTCTTGTGCTACTGAAGATTTACCATTACCCATTTGCATCTATGTGCACGTAGCACTGAGACAGAGGGAGAGACCTTCTCTGCTCATCTCATCTCCAATGCAACAGTCAGAGAAGAGCTGGTTTTTGTGGATACCCTGCTAAAAACCCTTCCGTACAGAGGCTTGCTGGAGCTGGGCACGGGCAAACCTGAGGTCCTGAAGCACTTAGAAGTGGCATTCATAATGCAGACAGCCAAAGAAGTTGTCCACCTTACTTGGAGAGTCAACCCATAGCAGGAATTTCTGGGAATAAGATCACAAAGTCACTTGCTCACAGCTTTCCCATTGCAGCCCTCTATCCTCTCACCATGAGTTTGCTGCTAAGTTCATCTCCGAGCCCTGTCTGCAGCACAGGTGATAACAACCACAGGGGGAAGGGAAATCTCTCTTCCACAGAGGTGCATGTTAATCTCTAGTTTGGATTAGATATATCTCAGCTGCTAGAAACAGCTGTGAAAGGTTTTTTTTCTTTGCTGTTTTTAAGTGTGATGCATTCTTCCTCTTCACCATCCCCCCATGAAGAGGAAAGGAAAAGCTTGGATAAAAGCCTTGCTCCGGGGCAAGAAAATATCCAAACTGCAGCTTTGCGTAAATCTGTCACTTTGATTCCCCTGAGAACAACTGCAAATGTGAAAAATGGCAGAGTAAAGCAAGCACAAGTGTTAACTCCTCTTTTTTTAACTGTGGGGAGAAAAAAAGGGAGAAAGCCTTTTTTTTGTGAGTTGTGAGCAGCCCCCTGAACATGATGCCTTTCACCCAGCTTTATGCTTCATTAATTCTTTCAGAATTATCTCTGTGTCCATGAAATTTTATTTCTAAACCAGAAAGGAAATTGTCCCTCATTACTATCTGCTGCAAAATCTACATTTACCTCTCTTTGCTGCTTCTGCTGTTTTATTCTCCCTCTAGAACAATTTGTAGGGCTTTTTCCCCTCTCCCTCATTTCTAAACACAAATGGATCAAAGATTTTCTGAGTTTGGTTGATGCGTGGGAAGGCAGCCTCTGAGGACACTCAGTGATGTTTCACCCCAGGGTCAGCTTTGCATCCTGCATTAAACTCGGCTCTTTAGCTTGCAACAAAGAACCACTGTTGTTACAAACACTTTTTCTGTCCTCAATCCTTTCACCTCCAAACGCTTCTGCAACAAGTGGCCAGATTTTGCTCAGGCAAGTGGAGGCAGCCGTGGGGACAGAGTTCATCTTTGCGGGACTGACAGCGCCTGGAGGCAGGGGCTGCCCCTTGGTGGCACCTGTATTTGGGGCATGCGGCAGGGCCCCCCATACCAGCAGGAATGTCACAGGTACCTCCTGCTCTGCCTGGGGCTCCTCCTGCCCCCAGCCGTCCCACGCAGACCCCGTCAGGCTGCAGTCCAGCTCCACACCCCTACCTTTGTCCCTTAATCTTCCACGCTTTCATTAAGCAGGAGGTGTTTTCGTTAAGGCTCCATTGTGTGGAAGGAAATTGCTTTTGCCACTGCAGTCCCAAGGGCTGTACATTTCTCAGGCAATTAGAGCTTTATCAGGCTCAGTGGTGTAGAGATAAGGATTGCTGAATATCTGTTGGCTGACAGGAACTGACATAGCCATAGAGCTTAATTAATCTAAGTGAAATGCTTTCAAGTCCTCTTTATTCTTCTTTTGGGGCTGTTTTTGTTTGTTTTGGGTTTTTTTTTTTTGTTTTTTTGTTGTTGATTACTTGTTTGTTTAAAGGCTTTGCCCAGTTAATTTGTAAAATTATATTTGGAGTAAATGCAGTGAAATTATTTAGGACATTGTTGGGTACCACTAGTCACCGTGTCTAAGTCTCCAGACATGATGACTAGTGATGGACTAGGTGACCACTTCCCTCTGTGACAGTCTCAGAAGCATAACCTGATGGGACTGGAGACCCCAGATAGCTCACCACTTTCTCACACTGAACCACATCAGGACTCAGGGTGCTGAGCCAGGAGACCTGGCTCTCACTCTGACATTGGAGAAAGCTGCCCACACCAGGGCATGTCTAGTCCTACTCAGCTATAATCCCACATATGTGGAAAATGGTTTACCCACCAAGGGAGTCTTGTATTACAGTGCTGCACTGGTTGTGCTGGAAGCCAAATTAATTGTAAGGTTTGGCCAAGTTCTGCATCAGTTGAAACCTGATTTTTGACTCAGTTTCTGTCTGACAAAGAGCACGATTTTGGCATCTCCATCAGCAGCTTTGTTTTCCAGGCTGTTGGTCCCATTCCAGCAAACAAGGCGCAGGTGGCCTGTGCTCAGACTGAGGATACCTGTGGGTCTTGTGAGTAGTGTCAAGAGCACTACATGGGGTTGAGTTTAAACAGATGAAAAGTGAGAATTTGTGACATTTTAGTAGCCTGTGCAATTAATTTGCAATGACACAGGTAGGATGAGTTCCATCATTGCAGTACATGGCTTTTTCTGGGGACATGCAGTCCAGGCTAATGTACACCTCTGCCCATTGTGGGATCCCACTGAGGGATCACACTGAATCACACCAAGAGTTGTGCTGGATTGTGACTGGAGTTTCTCATTTCAGTAATCTACCAACCCTCACTGAAAAAAAAAGGAGGCTGAAACTGATGTTTTTAATGTGATTTGGGTTAGCTGTTGAAACCCAACATTTTTTGTGATCATCTCTCTTACAGCCCTCTGAGATAGGAAACTTACTATGGACAAGTGCAATCATATACAGATATGATGAACATACAATATGATTAATACTCCACAGTTTAGATCAGACTTCAGGTGTATCTTAAGCAAAAGATACTCTTCTGCCCAATATCCAGAAGCTAGAAGACAATTTCCCAAGAGGAATCCTTGTTTCTTAAGATCACTTACCTCTTGGTTCTTCTTTCCTTAAAGGCATTTGAGAAAGTGATGAGTTCTGCATAGATTAGAAATTGCAGAATAATTTCTGAAAGAGAAATACATTGTAAGACTGCAAAACTTAGCTGGCCCAGCAGGAGCTAGAGTTGGGACACCAGAGGGTAATTCTCTTTCCTGCCTCTGTGACATTTTAGGCAAGTCACCAAAAGATGAATCTTAGTCCCACTGTACCCCAGATTCTAATTTGTAACTAGGAATAACACCATTTTCTTTGATCACAGTGCTGTGGTGAAGAAAAGATCCTGGAGTATGATGATGTTACAGTAATGGGGACTACATGAGTAAAGCTCATATTGCAGGAAAAACTACTAGCAAAGAATTTATAACTAGCAAATTGAGGAAAAAAAATACAGCGGTGAAATGTTCAGAACTGCTAACTGTGTGTTTAAAGGTTTGGGAAAATGCCTAGAGCTGTAAGTAGATGCCAGAGAAATTAATTACAGTAATAAAACTTCTGGGAAGAGGTAGAAATTCTGGAATGATCAAATCATGTGTAATTATGCAGAATATTTTCTGTCCTCTTGGTAACACAGAGCTTCAAGGAATGTGTGTGTCGCCTCCAGAAATGTGAGGGGCCAGGATGTCATTCTTTCAGAAACAAAACAGACAAGAACTGAAAAGGAAAAAAAAAAAAAAAAAAGAAAAATAAAAGCCAAACCAAACAAATGCCTCACAGGTCAATATGCAGCAGCCAGAACTTTGAAAGGCAGCCCGGGGAAATTCCCTGCAAACCTTCCCTCTGCTCACATAGGAATTCCTTGCCCCTAACCTTTGTTTGGGATCAGCTGAATCATGCTATATGGTCTTATTTTTCATTCCAGCTGTACATATCCCAGTGGATCATCACGGACAAACAAGCCTCTGCTCTTCTTTGCTTTCCTCTGGCCCTTGAGTTCATGGTTGGAGATTCTTGTTCAACCTAGTGGTCTCTGCTGGAGCCACCTTGGTCTCAAAGGGTGATGAGCAGAACCCACAAAACCAGAAGTGGTTGCTGCAGCTGAGAGCCGCGCAATTGCTCCTTCACTGACATATTTAAAGACAATATTTGCTGCTCAGTGCAAAAGAATTATTCATAAAAACTCAGCCCTGATGTCAAGTTGGCAGCACAATTACCAAAACTCTCTGCATAGGCAGTCCAGGTCACTGGTGACTGTTTAGGCTGTGCTGTTTCAAGATGAATTAACTGCCTCCTGGGTTTCCCCTGGCTCTGCAAGGCTTTTCTGGGTTTACACATACTGCCAACTGCTGCACAGAAAGCCAAAGGGGAAAGATAGAGCTTGGAGAGGAGAAACAGATGTGTCCTATCTAGAAAAGCTTTAGTTTCATTTGCTTCTGGACATTATGATCTCTTTGCGCCACAACTCTTGTTGTGTTGCAGGTCATTGAAAAGAAATAATAAAAAACCACATTGCAAGCCATGAAAATAAAAGGCTTTGATCTTGTTCTGCTGTTTGGGAGAAAAGCTACCAACTCCACCCTGCTGAAATGCAGCCCTAGCTGAGCTTTTCATAAACTCACTCCTACAGGCTCCATCCAAATAACAAACTGGGTCCCCAACTGGAGTTTGTGTTGTCCCTTTAAAGGACCGTTGATACACAGTAGTGGGATTCCCCATGAACTAGTGCATAATGTTTTCTTGATTCTTCCCCCTTCCAGAGATGACAGGCAGTTTTTACTCCTTGCAGAAATGGCACACAATTCTCCATGGGCTAACTTGGTGCATCACACAGCTCATCCTCAATGCCGCACCTAACAGCCCTGATGCAATGAGTGTTCAGCACCACCCCAGAGTGCTGTCCTTGTGGACGGTCCCATCCCTTGGCAATATTTTAATGCCTTTAAATCAGGCTGTCTGCCTTCTCACACTAGTTAGGATTCAGAGCACTTTTCCTAGACACATTGCAAAAGGAGCCCAGGAGATTCCCTGAAAGAAAGGAAAACTTTACATGGTATTTTTTATCTGTTGGCTCTGCAGTGATACTATCATGCATCTCCTGGATTGCTGACACCTTGGCATTAATCCTCATTGAATTCCTTTGCCAGCTATATCCTGCTGTCTCAGATATGATTTATGCCTCTACTGATATTCTGCCCCATTGAAACAAGACTATCTGTCAGAAAAGCCCCCTCTTCTCAATATTTATGAGCAAGTTTGATCTAGAGATTCCCAAACCCAGTACTTTCAAAGACATTATGTAGGCAGCTTTCATCTATAAACTGCAGAGGCCACCAGGGTGGTATGACAATCTGATGTGACATCCTACTGCTCAATGGTTTACTGGGATTAAGAGACCCTGTCCCTTAAGCACTGTGTGATTTCACCAGGGGTGTTAGGAATTTATTGCAGCCTTTTCCATAAATAGCAGCATTTCAGTGAGGGGATGTTGTGGAGCATCACATTCTAGTGGGACTCTCACCCTGCATTGTGAGAGTATCCAAATGCCCTTCAGAAACACTTCCAGGAGTGTGTTTATTGCCCTTTTTTTTTTCTTTTTCACTCCCTAAATTAAAAGCTCAGACTCTTCGGTGTGTACTTTATATGATCAGCTCTCAATAAGTACATGATTTATGCTTTAGGATAAAACCTGGAAATAGCACTCAGACCCCTGGAGAGTTCATTCCTACAAACTAAAGATGCTTTCAAACCATTCTGCCTGATTGCAGCCCGATACAGAATGATTCAAGAGAGCAATCCTTATTCACTTCTGCCACTCCTTTGGTGAGAATCATGACAGCACAGCACAGGGGGGAGCCAGCTGTTTGGTTTTTTTATTTTGGTGGTTTTGTCCCATTTTCCACCTCGGCTTGCACCTAATTCTCAGATATATTAGCTCAAGCTAGGAGTAACTGCTCTGATTTTAAGTGAGATGGGGTTTACTCAGCTGGCTGCCTACTTTGCTCAATTATTAATGTTGAAGCACTATTGATTTTGCCTCCCTGCACTTAGTGGTGACCAAGTGCTAAAAAATGGAAGTGGCAAGCACAGGAACACAGAGAAAACAGCATATTCTTCCAACACAGTTCAGTCACCTGAAATCCAAGTGGTCCATGAAATACTTTAATCTCTGTAAAATCATTCCTACAGAAGTTATTTTTTTCTCTCTCGAATTCCTCTAGTTACATTCACACAACATTACTCCTCCTTCCCAGGTTCAAGGATGAGATGTGTCTGGGGTAATGGTTTGGGCAAATGATACCTTTACAGGAGCTGGCTGTAATCTAGGAATTTCTGTGGGATTTGATATGTAGAGATACCATACTGAGGATCTTACAAGGGGCAAAACCAAAGTAATATATTAACCCAGCTCTCACTCTCAAACATAATCTTCCCCTGCTCAATCCCAAAATGTAATTTACTGGCTACAGTCTCGGGCAGCCTGAAATCTTAGATGGCCCATTCTTTCAAAGAATAAAGAAGAGAAAAAGCCTCCTAACAAGTTTACCTTCCTGAGCTCTCCTGCCCCAGCCCTAAGTTCACACATCCTGTACAAAAATCCTCCAGGTTCATAAAGCGCCTTCCCATATTTTCTCCCTACTCTGGAACACACTATTGCTGCCAAAACTCACCATGTCCAGCTGTGACTCAGCAGCACCTGTGTTCAGCTCAGATTTGGCCTCAAGGAGCAACTACTGGGGCTTTTAAAGAGATTTGTACTAAATTCCCCCCAGAGCATGGCCTATAAAAAAAGGAGATGGTTTCAAAGGCAAAGTTATCAGGCCAAGGAAAAACTTTGCAGAAAATAGAACAGGTTGTGTATAGATCTATATGTTTTTACTACAGTATCAGGGGGATCTCAGACCCTACAGTGATGCACTATAGAAAAGCTGCAAGTAGAAATAATCTCTTAAATGGAAGTCTTGTAGGGAATAGTGGCAGTGAAATTTGATATTAGTGATGTTTGACATGGGGCTTGATTCAGATTTTGTTACAGGTCCCTTTCCTGGAGAATGATAGACTAAACCAAAGCAATGAGACCTGGACAGGAACTCTGTCATTTGAATCCTACTCTGACATTGTAATTCTAATCAATGCATAAGAAAAAATGATGTAATAGTCAAACTAATAATATATTCATTTAGTATCCTAACCCTTCAGTGAGAGCATGTGCCTAAAAATTTTTAGATTTTCTTCCCCTTTCATTATCTCTTGAATAAATGAGTGGACAGAAGTTGTGATGTAATTCAGTCAAGCAAAAGATGGACTTTTCTTTTTCTTCAGCATGGAGTTAGGCCAGGTATCCTTTCTCCTTTGTGCCCTCTAACCCTATGGTCAACCAGAAAAATCAGGTAGCTGGGCAAAAACAGAAACAGTAAACACCATACCAAGAGGGCAGTTGGGCACAGGCTCCCAAGGGAAGTGGTCACAGCACCAAGCCTGTCTGAGTTCAAGAAATGCTTGGACAACACTCTCAGACACACGGTGGATTCTTGGGCTTGTCCTGTGTGGGGCCAGGATCTGGAGTTGATGATCCCTGTTGGTCCCTTCCAACTCAGGATATTCTATGATTCTATGATAGGAATTACTGCAAAGAAGCTGCCTGGGTTCCTGTTTGGGTCTGCATTATGTCCTGTTCACCTTGAGGGAGCTGAACAAATAGAAGTAACCACAAGTGTTTACCTCCTGTACACTATATTATCCAATAATCTACCCAAATAAATCAATATCCCTTTACATAAGACAGCAAAAATACAAGTAAGTGAAAATGAGAGGAAAAATAAAACACATATAAAGCAAGCAGCAGCTTTGAGGCTACAACCTGTGTCTTAACAAGATATTTTAATAGGCTGTTTCTCTGTCCTCACAGAACACAGCATGTCTAGAAACACACTTTTTATAGCTGGCTTTCTATGACACCAGCTTGTTCCCATCTCTGTAACTAGGTTATTGCAGCTATGATAATAATTGATCAAATTGTAAACGTGATTATAAGGTCTTCTCCCTCATCTGCTTTGTTCCTTGGCTGGATGTCACTTTAGGAAGCAGCAGGGATTTAGAGTGGTGGCTGTCTGTGGCATCCATCCACCCCCTCTCCAACTGGCCATTAAGGCTGCCTGATTCAGAAGTGCAGCCTGTCTCCTGTGGAGTAGCTGGTTATGAGCCATCAGCCCCACCTGGACCTGGTCCTGGCTGAAGAGAGAAGATCAAAGTTGAGGCAGAAAGGCTGGCAGGAGGGATAAGATGCCTCTGTCTTGTGTTGTTGCATCCCACAGATCTCACGGGTCACACCAGTGAGATACTGACTCGAACAGAGGTCCATGGCCTTCAAAACAGCCCCCCGGGTCTGACAGCTATGGTGCTGCCTAGAGCACCCAAAGGCCAAAGATAGACAATATGTTAAGTAGGAGACACCTGAGAGATCACTTGCCACAGGCAACACCCACAGGCTACCCCTTGAGAAATGCAGTTTGAATCTGACCCAGCAGATCTGACAGGCAGAAAGACAGATTCAACCCTCTGACAACTGGGTATCAGTCCGCATCTCATCAGGCAGCTGGATTTGATTTCTGAATATATTTCCCTTTAATACCCAGGTATTTCTTCATATGGATAAAATAGATGGTCCCTGTGCTGCCTTGGCTCTACCATGAGGAACTTGTGTGTTGCTAAAGCCATTTTTATAGTATTGGAAATGCTGAGATGGGTTGGAAATCCTACATTATGAGTACTGAAAAATTACGTTTTCTCAATGAAAAGCATCATGGGACAAGAGAAAAGTGCTCTGCTGTTTCTCTGCAGAATCATTTTTCCGTGCTTCATCCCTGAGCGGGGAAACGGAGGAGCTCAGTAGCTCAGCAGTCAAGTCCTGCACTCAGGGGTGAAAGGCAAATCCCTCCTGAAGGTCCCATGCCAGCTGCAGCCTGGCTGCGTGGTCACAGAGACAAAGAGGAAGGCATTTGTTCCATCACGTAGTGTGGAGCCTTAGGTACCAGGGAATCTGAAAAAAAAAAATGAGCTGGCTCATGCCATGCCTTGAGGCTCTGCACAGCTCAAGTTGGGAGACACCAACACAGCCACATTGTCATACACAAACCCTAAATTAAGGCATTTATCTCCACGCAGGGAGAAAATCACCATGCACACATGTATCTAAGAGAGATGAGTTACATGCCCAGTGTCAAATGGCCTTGAGAGTCACAGGCCCTTTAATTTAATTACCAGTACTTGAAAATGCAAATCAAAGTTTCTGTGGGTGAAAACAAGGCAATTGGCTGACTTCAAAATTCTTAATTTTCTAAGCCAAGATGTCCCTTTAGAGCCTAAAAAATTACAGAAATAACCTCCACAATAAGGAGGTTAATCTTTCTTCTAAAGACATGAAGTATCCAACTAAGAAAGACTTTAGTTGCAGTAATTACTTGGCTTTAATAAAATAAGTGTATGTATTAAGTGTGTTTTGTCAAAGTAAACTAATTTTTATTCAGACCACTAGAGGTAATAATAAGAGTTAACAAATCAGAAGCATTGTTTCGTGTCCTAAGAAGATTTAGAAGCACTAAGGAATTAAGGATTTGCTAATAAAAAGTGGTGAATAAACAAAAAACACAGAATAATTTTAAGAAGCTTGAATAAGCTAGAGAAATCAATGCAAGATAAATGAGAATCCAGAGAAATCTGATTTATATTAGAAATCCCTAAAAAGAATCATGCATCATAGTCGGGGTGAAATTAAATCACTGTGTCTTTTTTCCAGATCTCAACGGATGTGCCCAAAATGCAGATTCCACCACATGAAAGGCCGTTTCTTGGGAAATTTTGGACAGCTATAGGTGGTGATTCTAGCAAAGGTGTGTCATGCAAAGAAGATCTCAGGGATAAGGATAAAACCAGGATGAGAGAAACTTGACAGAAGACGACCAGAATACAAATATACAGGTATATGAGCCTAAGATTTTTCTCCAGTTCTACTTTTATGGTGCTACTTGAAATTGCAATAAATAAACATATCCCTGCTGCTTCAGAAGGGGAGATCAGTGATCAAAGAATTCTTTCAAGGTGCCATTAAAATTAAGGCAATAAATTTATGCTTGTACTGAAGCACACAAGCAGTTGTTTAACCAGCTCTGGATCTTTCATTTTTCAGCTACTGGCAGTGTTGGACCCTGAGCCCCTGCCCAGGCTTTGCTCACCAGCAGCACTGTGTGTGATTAGAGCATTTTAGCACGATAACTTAAAACCCGAACCTGCAAAATGCCAGCTTCACTTAAGAAGTGCTCAGCGCCCTCAGCTGTCTCAAAAGCACTTTGTTTTCTGACAGAATTTCAGTCTGAGTTTACTGCCTCAAATAGCCTCAGAAAAATTCTCCTTCTCTACTTTTTCTTGCAAACCAAATTATTCCCAGTATTCACTGCTCTCCCAGTGCCATGGGCAGGAACAACATCCACTAGATCAGGCTTCTCAAAGCCCCATCCAACCAGGCCTTGAATACTTTCAAGAACGGGGCATTCATCCATAGCTTCTCTGGTTGACTTCAGGCCATTTTCACCACCTTCTTTGCAAAAAAAAAAAAAAAATTTACTCTTATATACACTCTAAATCTACTCTCTTTCAGTTTAAAACTGTTTTCCTTTATCCTGTCACTACTAGTCCCATTTAAAAGTCTCTCTCCATTTTTCTTACAAGCCCTCTTTCAGTATTGAAAAGCTTTAATAAGGTCTCCCCAGAGCCTTTTCTTCTCCAGGCTGAACAGCTCCAACTCTTTCAGCCTGTCTTCACAGGAGAGGTGCTTCAGCCCTTTGTTAGTTTTCATGGCCTCCTTCTGGACCTGTTCCAACAGGTCCAAAGGCTATTTCTCCCCACCTTGTACCACAACTGTGAGCATGTTTTGAGTCAGCACAAGTGAAACTGCTTTAGGTAAAAACTAATCCAGGTTAAAAACCTCTGGCCTGGTTCACTCTGATCTGGTTATCTGTATGTCTCTACCTGCACTTCTTTCAATGGCAGTGCTGTCTCAAAGAGGCTTAAACACCATACAAACTGCTCTCCAAGCCTCCTTGCATCAGTATATTCCCAGGTATGCTGGGGTATTCCTACAGCCATCACAGAGACAAACCAAGGCTGCAACATGAGAATATCCCTTAAATGATCAGGGGAATACTGCAATTTATGAGATGTGCTTGCGAGCTTCATGTCCACCCAGTAGAAACCACACTATCTCAAGAGCAAGATGAGGATATGGTCCCATGTCCTAGGGAGTACTGTTGAAGGTTCATGGCTTGTAGACCCAGAAGATGCTCTAGAAAAAAAAAAACAGTTAGCTCCTACCAGGACTGTGATCTGGAGTGTCTTATTGGGAAACTCTGTACTGTAACAACCTCCATAATGTTCTGGATTTGTCCTCTTAGTGGTTTGTCTTTGCTGCATCCCAACAAAAATGCCAGTGCAGCTCAGTTCACTGGGGTAGCATTATTTCCCTCCTCCAGATTGTGTAAAAAGAGAAATAGTGAGGAGTGCAATTACACAACCCACTAGAGTGACATTTTCCACATTTAGCAGGAAAGCAGCTTGTGGAGTCAAAGAGCTCTTCAACCAAAAATCCTAGCAAGACATTTGAGGTAAAAAGAAAATAAGGGGCATGGATGACTGAAAACATCAGAAAGAGATTTGAAAAAAATATTTAAGTGGTAAAATTCATGAAGAATTCATTTGCCTCCAGGTTATAGTTGAGAGTTATGCTTTTTAAAGTAATGTTTTAAAAATAATATAATGCTTTCTTTACACTTAAAATAATGTTACAGCTATTTTTTTTTAATTTTGATCATCTCTTTGCAGCCAGGAAGCAATGCTTTCTTTATGTCATAATGCATGATAGGAGCCTGGCTCATCCCTCCCCATGTCCCATCTGGTGGTATGGAGCTGCTCTCTCTAATGATGAACACAGGTGCATTTCAGGATAAAGAAAACAGTCTTATCTGCAAGAGATTTTTGCCACAGTACTTTCTGAAGAGAGGCTTCCTCAGGTCCATTCTTGTTTCATTTCCTCTTGATGATTTATTATTTAAGAAGTCACTTCTTCCAAGGGAAGCCTGCTGTGCTGGACAGCCCACTGTGTGATTCTTCCTCCACTAGGTGCACTGTCATTGCTCCTTGGTTGTCCAATTCTCCATCTGACCTGGAATCTTCACATTCCATTCCCTTCTTCCACAGCTCTCTAATTCCTTCTCAATTAAACCCTAAAACAGTCGCACTTTTACTTTTGATCATCCTTAGGCAAAAGTAAACCTGCATCCCCCACCTCTGAGCCCTGGGTCATGTTTGTTCGTTGATCTGCCTGTTTTCCTGGCACGGCTGTACTTGGCAACAGTGCCACATTCCAAGGGCTTCAGACATTTTCTCAGTCCACTGCCTTCTTGGTGCAAATATTACACGCAGAAAGAGCAAAAGAAAAGGGCAAAGACGCTTGTATTTTTAAACTCTTCTGGTATTCTGGAGCTCCGGACCTGTTCAACCGATGATGATCTGGAAAGAGGATTGCTGCCATCTATTGGAAAGAGAAAACAAGGATGGTGGTCAGTTTGGTTTTTAGTTTTCCTGCACATTTATCCATCTTATTTTTGGCATGGCAGCTGTTGAGTGAGATGTACTGTGTCCTCAGTTGACACTGGTATCTGCTGAGCGGTGACAAAAGAGAAGACAACCTGAACAAGGACCCTACAGTGCTGTCTGTGGTAGTTATTCCACAGCCATGAGTCAGTTCCTCTCCTCTGCAACGACAGAGATAAAATCACAAAAGCACCAGACTTGTGGTTCCATTTTGCTCTTCTCCTCTGCAAAAATTCTAAAGCAGCCTACTGACTGGCAGAAAATTACTTTGTCATCAGAGCTTCTAAGGCACGGCCAGATACCTAGAGGAAATAGTGTGGAATACTTTCCATGGCTGCTGCTCATGCTAGACTGAGAATAAGTGGGATATTTTTACTAGCTTGACTCAAATCACGAAATCTATTAGAAAAGAAAATTACAGATAATATTTTTGACCACTATCAGAATGAGTTGGTTTCAAGAAAGAAATCAGAGCTGCTGGTGAGGAATTCCAGCAACTTAGCACAATCAAACCTCAACACACTAAAGGGAGAAAAGAACTGAAAAATAAAACTGTGACATTACATTTTCCCTACATGCCAGCAGCCTCTGCATTAGATCATCCAAATATTGTACTAGAGCATCTTTACTCTTCTGTGTCATTGCACAGGAGTGTTATATAACTGCAGTTGTAAAAGAAGTTATCCATTTGGCTGTATGTGGGAGAGAAAGAGGTACACAACACACTGCATTAAACTCACAACAGGCCAAAAGCAGTTAGTTAGATACATTCTTTGGCACTGCCTTTGCTTCACATATCCTGCCCACAGCTGGGTTATTAGATTGAAAAGAGGACCTTGGGTCATTCTTTTTCTTCTACTTTATTTCTGTCATCTTTTGGTTTCCTGGACTTCCTTTTTGATGATTTTACCTAGGAAGGCAAGAAGAGTATCAATAGCAATAGGTTCAATACTGGACTGATAATCAAAAATCCACGATGACCCCAGATTTAACATGTCATATCATTTGTCAGTGGCAGATAAACATTCAGATCATACATCTTACTTTCATGCTCTTTGGAGCTGTTTTACTGTAGATGATAATCTAAGGTCTGACTCTGCTTAATGTAAATTTTACCAGCTGGCTCTGAGTCCTCTCCAGGCCATGGTAGCACTTAATTGCTGGAAGAAATGAATGCATTTCATTATCATACTTCTCTCTAGGTTATGGTGACATTCATCACAGAGTACTGCTGACTGCAGAAGTTGGATGTGCTTTATAACAACCCCTCTCCCCCACTTAATCTGCTCAAAGCCTGCAAAAAACATATCTTTATAGTGTTTTCAAATTACCTGTCAGTTGGAAATTAAGCTTAATCAGCAAATCTGAAGTCACAGCAAACACTCCAGCATTTATGCTGGCAAGAGGCCCAGGTATTAATCAAGGTTAGTAGCTCTTCCACAGACATGCAGATAGCTCTGTGGTAGAATAAAGCAAAGCCTCTTCAGGCACCTGAGCTGCTCAGAGGAAGTGATCCAGACCAGGATAGTGCATATTCCTTGTGTCCTGAGAAAGAAGTCAGCTTTTGGGCTATGTCTGTACATTATCTATGGGATCCTGGCCAAACCCAGGAATTTCCAGCAGCTGCTGCAGCAACAGTCAAGAAGGCAATGCTAAGACTTGAAAGACAGGAAGAGTAAAGCCAACATAAAAGATTTAGAGGCACATGAGTTCCACATAATCCAAGACAGACAGAGAGATGGATAAATCATAAGCCATGAGTGTATATATGTAGAGATATTCATAGATAGGTGTTCTTTGTACCAAAGCTTTCCAAAGTTCAAGCCTTGGCTGATACTCAGGACTCAGCTCCCAGATAACTGCAAAAACAGTACCTAAGATGTTAGCCCAGACTGATGTGATAATTCAGCACAATCCTCCATCATTTCAGACTAAGCTAAACTGAATTATCCCACATTTGCTAGGGAGTCAGGGTGTACACAAAGACTGTTTCCATGGCTCAGATGTCACAAGGAAATTTTTTAAGCAACTTGACTGCATCTGAGCCCTCAGACCCAGAGCTGACCAATGTCTTTTTTTGCAAACAAGTGTTATGGAGTGGTTTGGGGAAAGCTGGATACTTTTATACCTCTTACATCCAAATATTTACTACCTGTGCTGTACAGCATAAAGAGATGGGCTGCTCCTAACTCAGCACAGCAGTTCAGACCACTCATCAGGAGAGCCAGAACAGACCTCCTTTCTACACAGAGCCCACACATTTCATTTCCGTGTGTCACCTGCAACCTGTAGAATGGACAAAAGGATTCATCACATGAGAAACTGTGGTGAAAAAAATCTGAATAAAATAGGTGGGCCCAAGCAATTGCCTTATCCCTTGTATTCCCACAAGGCTGATGTGCAACAGGAGTTTTGTGCAAACACTTTAATCTTCCTTAGACAGAAGCCATTTTTTCTTTCATGTAAATAAATCATCTCATATTTTTTGTTTTTCACAAAGCCTCTTTGGTCATTTTTCTCCTTTCCATATCTACAAGGACCCTAATTTTTCTTTGCCTTTTGAAAAGCAAAGTGTTTCATTCCAGTTAGAATCAGGTATATGACTTCTGCTTCCAGGCAACCCACCTTCATTTTAGAACTCCAAGCAAGGGCTATTCTTGCATTTCGATCTCTTCAAAGAATTGTGAGATAGATAAATGAAGCGAAGCACACAGATAAACTGGTCCCCCAAAATTTGGGTATTTGTGGCTTAATAAGATCTGTTCCCAAAAATTAATTCTGGGTACTAAAACGAGATGTGGGATTACTGACAAACAGCTATCAGGAGAGTGAAAAAAAAAAAACCAACAAATATTTATTTAAACTCCTCCGACAAGTAAAACTCAATTTTCTTTGCTGCACATGCAGTAAGGTCTTGCTGTCTGCAAGGACTTAGCTCAGAGTTCACATAAAAAGCCATGGTGACCTGCTAGTAATTCTGTTCCTCAGTCTCTCAGGTTTCTTTATTGCCCCTCTGTAACTCCCACACACTCCTGTCTAACATCTAGCCACAGATGCAGTGATGGCAGACAACAGCAAGTCCAAGATCACACTTCCTCATGCAGTGAGGATCTCACTGTACCATCAAGGAGACAGACTAGGTTCATTAGCAGTGTAAGCAAAAAGCGCATAGATTATGGACTCAGCACGCATAAATCTGCTATCAGACCTGTTCTTTGCCGCGTAGGTGGTCCCAAATGTCTGCTGGCTTTATTTCCTGGGAGATTTGTAAGCCGCACCTTGTTTAAATGCTGAATCTAGTAAAAGGACTCCTCCCTGCCAGCATCCACCACCCACCATTCCATGGGCACCTTACTTCTCTCCCTCATCCTGGGAAATCCCTGGCTGTGGCACTTGGAGGGCAGCTGGGCAGACCAGCCTGTTTAAAGGCACGATTTCATTAAACAACAGACAGTTCACAACTCCTAGGAGAGGGTAAAACAGCATTTTCAAATCTAAAGAGCTTATTTTTAAGCCATGAGTTTTTCAATGAAAGATTGGCATTTTCCACATTGAAAACTGACATTTTAGCTACAATGGCTACAATTCTTCACATTGTAAACGAAGGAACCAAAACGTTGTGGTTGGCTTTATTACTTAAGAACTGGCAGTTGAGGCACTCCCAGGCCTGCATCCTGCTAAGCACAGTCACAAAGCACTGGGGCTGTGCAGGGTGAATGACCACAGCTAACCCCATCCCTGGAATCTGGCATTTAAAGGCTTCCAGGGCCAGATACTACCTTCAGCCACATCGTTTGACAGGCATTAACGGACTCTATCCCCACAGCACGGCAAACCCCTTCCTAATTGATTTGATCCTGTGGCAAAAATCATTAAAATGTCCTGTGCCTTAATGTTTCCTTTTGTTCACCTCACACCCACCTCTCGATCCTGTCTTCAGGCCTCATGCCAGGAGAAGCCATTCCTCCCCCTTACAGGAACACACCTCGAGCGCTCAGTTCTGGGTCCCTCAACTCAGGAAGGGCACGGAGGTACTGCAGGGGGCTCAGAGAAGGGCAATGGAGCTGGGGAAGGGTTTGGAGCATGAGTCCTGTGAGGAGCAGCTGAGGGAGCTGGGTTTGTTTATCCCGGAGAAAAGGAGGCCCAAGGGTGACCTTATTACTGCCGACATCTCCCTGACAGGAGACTGTAGCCAGACGGGAGTCGGACTCTGCCCCCAGGAAATCAGTGACAGGATGAGAAGACATGGCTTCAAGCTGTTCCAGGGAAGGTTTAGGCTAGACACGGGGAGGAATTTCTTCACGTAAAGGGTGATTCGACATTGGAACGGGCTGCCCAGGGTGGTGGCGGAGTCACTGTCACTGGAGGCGCCTGTAAAGGGAAGTCTGGAAGTAGCAGTCAGCGCCATTGCCTGGTTGACAAGGTGATGCTCAGTCATAAACTGGGCTCGAAGAGCTCAGAGGTCTTTTCCAACCTCACGCACCCGCAGGATTTTTCCCCCTGAGGGGCAGCGCTGGGCCGGCAGACCTCGGGGCGGGAGGCGGGCGGCGGGCGGGAAGCGAANAGCGGCCGTGCCGGGGCAGCGGCGGGTGCGGGCGCCGCAGCCTCCCCGGCAGCACGGCGGGGTATGCGGGAGGACGGGAAAAGGGGCTAAGAAAACGAAAATGAAAGTTAAAAATCAGCGGAAACGGGGTCTCGGCGTGAAAGGCGGCGCCCGGGGCGCCGACAGGGCCGGGCGGGCGGCGGGGCCCGAGTGCTGTCAGGGCTGGGAAGGGAGTGGGCGAGGCGGGAGCCTCGCTTCGTTCCCAGAGCAGTGGGCTACCGAGGAAGGGTTGGCTAGCCCCAAAGCCATCCTGGAGATCATGTGTTTTAGGCCCATGGGGGATTAAGGTAGACTCAGGGACACTGTGGTGTAGCGGGGTTTGAGGGATTGAAGTTGCCTGTGTGCTGTGACAAGGCATGTGGCTTGCATGTGTTAATAAAATGAGTGGGTGATGATGCTTTCTTTATAATTGAGCGAGAAATTGAAAGTTTTCTCCTGGCAAACCTTTTAACAGCTGCTTCGGAGATGTCCAGCAAGTTGAAGGGCCGTCCTGCTGAAAATGGAGAGCATTCCAAGAATAAAATGGAAAATGGAATGGACAGCATGGCTGCCCCAGCCCTTAACACCTACACCCCAGAAGAGATGGTGCAGCAGATGAAAGAACTAATCACTGAGAACAATGAGTTAAAAGGTGAATGTGCACGTGAGCTGGTCTTAAAATGCAAGAGCCCTGAGTCTCTTCTGAGGGGTTTGTTTTGTCCTATGAGTATGAATTTTTTGCTTGTTTGCCCTTGCTGGGTGGCATTTGCTGTGTAAACAGCTCTTTGAGTGACAATGCCAGTTCGATAAGACACATCAGTAGGATGTTTGATAGCACACATCAAATTGAATTGATGTGGTAGATTAGGGGGAGAACGGCCCAGTGTAAGGGTGACTTACTTGCTCCAGAGTTTTATATATAAGCAGTGTATCACTGTGTATTTAAGATGGTGACATGAAAAATCTCTTCCTAGGATGTGCTATTTTTTTCATCAACCTCTGAAAGATTTTTTTGGTCTGTATTGTAGAGCTGTTGGCTCCATTTCAAACATTTTGCCAAAGCTGCATTAGGAGGGGTGTGTACTGTACCTTCTGTACTTCAAAAAGGAGTGGTGGCTATGGCAGGGTACATCTGGGAGAAACCAAGTAGTCTTCCCAGAAAATTCCTAAGGAATTGAGTCCTTCATGTGAGATAGATTTACTTCTGCATCTGGAATTTAGGTGTCAATTATTTTTTTCTTTAAATGGTTAAAGGAAAACCCAGGGGATCTGAGAATTTTCTGTGTCGAAGACAGAGGTATCTCGCTGTTTATATGGCAGCAGAGCATGGAGTCACATATCTCCTGTATTGTGATTTTACATTGGTGTTTAAATTCTTCCTGAATCATTATTGGACGTGGTCCAAGTTCTCTGTGTCATGGGAATCTAGCAGGAAAGTTGTTTGTAGAAGTACCTCTGGTATTTTGCTAAAAGGTCTTATAGAAGATAATGTTCTGGGACATATTTACAGCTGCTGTAACCCATAACTTGAAGCATCATTCTCCAGACTATATGTTTTTCATAACCTGAAGGATTTATGGGCAGTTTATCATATGACATCAGGATGTAATGGAAGTTACTGGAAAGTACAAGTATCAAGGATTTTTAAGCAACCAGCTTTGAGTTGTTTGCTTTTAAAAAGCACGTCTAAAATAATTTCATTGATTCTGCCTAAAAATCTCCTAAGCATTTTGCAATAGTAAGACTGATATTGTTACATATTGACTTTGTTGCTTACAGGGAACTGACTCAGCTCCACGTGATTTGGTGTATTTTTTCAACGCTTGCTGTTGAATCTTAACCAAATGTTGGGGGAGAGCAATGTTGGGCATATTTGAGACATTTGATTTGATAGCATCTGTTTCCATGCAATAATTTACCAGTCTAGGATGTTTTCCCCTCCAAGTCTCAGTAGTTTCAGTAGCTCAGTTCAGTTTCATTTGGGCTGATCACATAAACACTATGCACAGCAAGATACCAAGTACCTCTCAGCAAGGTACTAGTATCTCTTGTGAACTATCCTTCTGCTTCTTAGTTTAGGAAAAAGTCAAGAAGGCAATCGAGTATGGGCATGGGATCTCAGCAGTGGATTTAAAGCTATTTATTATAGTGCTAACGGACCATGATAAGTTTAGTTTGGGCTTGGTATTTAAGGTACGCTAGACAGAGGCTCACATTTCCTGCCCAATTATTGCCAACCCATTTGATGGTGAAGAATGCTGAGCTCAGTGTAGTGGAAATCTGCTGTTTCATGGACAGAGGATTAATGTGATTCAATGTCTTCTCTCTGGCTACCATTTAGAAGCCATGAAGTTGCACAACCAAGCTATGAAGGACCGATATGAAGAACTTTCCACCTGGAGAGAAAAGCAGAAAGAAGAACGAGAATTTTATGAATTAAAGTTTAAGGAGGCAAAGCAGTGCTTGCAGGCCAAGTGCATTGAAAATGAACAGCTACAGCAGCAACTTCAGAGCTTAAAAGAAAGAGAAGAAGGACCTGAAATGGTAAATAAAGAATTGGTTAGATTGATATGCTTTTGAATTGAAAGTCTGGAGCATTCAGTCCCTTCTATGATTCTAGGATTCATCACACTGGGATGGTTTGGAGATTTGTTAACATCTCCATTTTTATCCTTAGCTCTAAGAAATGGTCTTGGCCTGACTTACTTTATAAAGTGAGGCCTTTCAGAGTGTAGTAACAGAAAATTATGGCACACCTGAGATAATTTACTTTTTTGTTACCATTCAGTAAACAATAATAATTAAACTTTTTTACATAATAAATAAGAACTAGCATTTTTTGCTAATTTTTCATTTATTCTTGGATATCTCTTTACTTTATCCATCCCTTTACTAGTTAGATTATCTGTCTCTCATGATCATTTAATTGCTTTTTGTATTACGTTTCCAGGGAGAAGTTGACATGTAAACAAGCAAAAAAAAATTACATGCCATCTATTTTTATTATATCGGTCTTCTTTTATGACAGCTCTTTTACTGAGGTCAGATTAGATCTGTGCTTCTGCTGCTCCATTTTAGTCTGCCTGAGCTTTCTCCCTGCGTCCTGCCTTTGGCTTTGTTACACATCATTTCTAATGTTGCAGGTGGTTGCACAGTAGCCAGGCAACATTTTGCAAGTGGTACTGAAGGCGTCTGTGGGCAAAGCCGATCAAAACAAAACCTGTTTTGTGTCCCAAATGGTCATGTGAAAAGTTACTTGAGAAGTTCCATGCAGAGCCAAACTGATGCATTCTGGTGTCTGGTGCCTCCAGGACCCATGTGGATTCTCTGTTGTCTGATGAAGGATGAGTGTATTAACCTTTTTCTCAACAGAGTCATTAGTGGACTCTGCTTTCCCCTCCTGACTGTTTTATGGAACTCTGTAAGAAGTGTTTCAGTGTGTAAATCAAAATTGGCCAGTAAGCTCAGAACATGAAAGGGGAAGAAAGTCACGTTTAAATAGTGTGACTGTGTAAGTATTACTTACACAGTCTTTACAGACTGAAAGTTGTGTTTCAGGATTGTCAAGAAAATTCAGGATTTCATAAATTATTCAGAATTTCATAAATCTGGAATATTTTTAAGGGAAAGTAGAGGATTTATAATCCTTCTATCTGTTATAGAACTTCTTGTACTTTGAATGCCTAAAGTATGCTGTTGCCAGAGTTTTCTAGCCTGCTTGAGAAATCTTAAATATCTCTCCTTCCCTGGAACTGACTCTAAATGCATCCTCTTACAGTATAAACACAAAATCAGAGGCAGCAGCAGGTCAGAGGGCCAGAGTGGTGTTGTGGAATGAGAGACACTGTCAACATATTTGGATATTTGGCATAATCATAGCTTAGAATGTAATTCAGACTCCAAGAATTGTTCAGAATTTGCATTGATGGTATGTGATGTAATAAAGACATTATCAGGAGGTGGAAGCTCAGATTACAGAATAAGGAAGAAACAAATTCATAGGGAAAGTTTCATAATGGGGGGTGGCATTTAAAGGAGAGGGAAAAATGAGTCTTGCTGGTTATGTAGAGGCTTAAGAGAGGGTTTTGAGTAACCTAGAGAAAGGGGAAAGGCAGAAGGCAAAGGAGATGGTTGTGATTGGAAGGAGAGAAGTTTGGGGAGAGTCTCTGAGGAACACAGACTTTGTGGAAGGGATCTAGGACTTTGTGTGAAGGTCAAGGAATTAGGAAGATTTATACAAGGAAATGGGGTACAAAGAAGCTAGATGGTGGGGAAGGGCCAAGAACGGGGTATGTGGGAAAGCTTGCTGCCCAGTGGTCTTTTCTCCCTTGAATCTTGGTTAAATTTGGGAAAAGAGGAATAGGGATGTGGGGGGGAAAATGCAATAATTCTGGAGGTTGGCTGATACCCTGTGTGGTAGCAAAAGGCATAGATTCAGGCAAAAATTTACATCCTAATTATCTGTGCATTCAGAGGACCAGTCCCATATTTTCAGCAGTGGGATGCCCAGTGTTTGATTAACTTGGTTTCACAGTTTAGACTTCTTGCTGTTGAGTGAACCAAAACATAGTTTAGGGGTTGTACTGTGAGGTTTTCAGGCAAGCCTGAACAGAAAAGAAGGGATGTAGGGGACTGTTATGTTCAGGCTGTGTGCTCCTCGGCTGCTGTTCCCTTTTGGTGGGCTGATGCAGGGTGTGTTTATCCCAGGAGGGCTGCATGGCTCCCGAGAAGGAGGTGAGGCAGCTGAGGTCCCAGGTGCAGCGGCTCCAGGCTGAGAAGGCAGATCTGCTGGCCATCATTTCCGAGCTGCAGGTCAAGCTGAACATCTCAGCAGAGGATTCCTTTGTGGAGATTGGGATGAACGTAAGTAAAGGGAATAACAGGAATAACCTACAGCCGGGTGCCAGCCTAAATAATTCTGTAATTCTTTGGTCCTGTACATTACCTGCCATAGAGCACTTGTGGATTACAAGGTAGTAGTGTAAAGGTGGTAAAGGACTTGGAATTAATCTTTGTCCTTCCACTTTAAATCTTTAAGTAAATTAATTTCATAGCCTCTATTGCACTAGTTAAAAATGCTAAGTCTTGTCTTAATTGAAATTTCTGGAAACTTCAGTACTATGTTTTGAAGGGGCAACACCTGTGCACAGATGGGGCATTTTCTTTTGAGAATGGGGCTTACTTCCTACTCACAGATAAGTAGAGATACAGGCAAACAAAACTTAAGTGCAAAACTCTACTGAGTATTCCCTAGAGGCATCAAAATGTACTTTTTTTCCTCTTCTTGTATCTGGAAAATCTTCACAGGCAAACTGAAATGTGAAAATGCAGGCCTCTGCTATCCCTCTATTCCCCATATCCTCTCTCTGGAAAGTAGATGTGCAACAAGAAAATTTTAAAAATGTCATTAAAATTTGTTTGGAGTTGTCAGAGAAAACTCAGGAGTACATTCTCCATTTTATTTGCTAGAAGGATTCTCCTTTGGGCTACAAAGATCAAGGAGTGGGGGTTTTAGTGGGAAAGAAGAGTGGTTCTTTTAGAAGGCTGGAGAGTGATTTCTAGGCTTATATTGAAAGTCACCTGCAGTGCCATTGACTTGCCCCGTGGTGCTCAGTCATCTTCACAGGGGACAGTCGCTGTGGAAGTTGCTGATGAATGGAGAAGGATAGATCTCATTGTTGTTCCTATTCTCTAATCAAGCTGGAAGAGATACAGGGAAAGGCATGTGAAGTATTTAAATTAAGAATTTCCAAACATGCAGATGGTCTGTAGGAGTTATTTTTAATTTATCTGTATTGCCATGATAGCAATTCTCTTGTTTTTCTTCATTCCTTAACTCAAATAAATAAAACCCTGTCCTGCTTAGTCCGAATACTGAGCTAATAGTGTTTTTTTTCTCTCCTAGGAAGGGGAAATAAATAGAACTGCAAAGGAACATCAAGAGAATAGTGGTGAAATGCCCAGTAATGTTGCTGTCTACATGTACGTAGGTTCCTGTGTGATATGTGTGGTTCAGACTTTTGCCTTGGGTTTTGTTTTCAATGTAAGGGAACTTCTTTCTATAAGGAATGCACTAGAAAATCCTCTTTTTCTTTGGCTTTGCATCCCTCCATTGCAGTAGCATGCTACTAAAGTAGCAGCTTTGCACCCTTCCATGCTTATTGCATGCTACCTTCCTAGCATGCAATAAGACCCTCGGCTCTCTTGACATTTTTCCTTCCAGTTTTTACTAGCTGACAAGAGGGAATGCATATTCTGGCCAGTTGGCCAGGCATTTATGGACATTCTGACTTGCCAACTCTTCAGGCTTTTAAGGGAGGCCAAACAGAAAAGACAAAGATAGAGGCTGCAGGGACTTCTTCCCTCCTAATCGCTGGAGACCATTTAATAGAGAATCTGTGCTCTACCCAATTATACTGATGTTGGTAAGAGTCAGAGGTTTTGTAGTCTTTCACATCTGACCCTGTTTGCGTGTGGTTGGTATGAAGTGTATCCGTGATGGGGTAGACACACAGTGCAGTATAGTCCTTGCTTTCCAGGTTACTGGGTTTAAGATACCAGGATTCTGTTCAGGTTACTTCTCAAAATGTGATCTTTACATCAGCTCTAGGACACAAGGGACTTTCTTGCCCCTGGCTGAACCTTTACTCCTCCTGGACATAGACATCTGATACTGTTCAGCTTTCCATTTTGGATACTGCCCACTTTAGCAGCTAGATGGTTTTGGCTGAACTCTTATTTACTTCGTGCCTTTGCTTTTGAAAGGGAAGGATACAGAAAATGCTAAGGACATAGCGGGCCAGAAAGCTGTGCTCCATGTTGTTGCTTCCTATGGCACTGCAAGGGAGAACAGTGCTTCAGTGTAACATCATAGAAACTTGTCCTTCAGCATGCAGATAAGAAGTTGAAGGAAGAAAAAAAAAAAACATGTTACAGTTGTGGACAAAACTGAGAGAGTTGCTGACCACAGACCAAGTATTAAGCTTGCTGTTAGTTGTGGCTTGTGAGACTGTGGCTTGTGAGGACACTGATTCCTGTGGAACTTGCTTACCTTTGGAGGAGAATCTGGGCCATATCTACAAGAACAGGGTGCATACGTACCTCTTAAATTATTTCCAGTGTCACCACGTGTCTTTGTCCAGCGCTGAAACTTTAGATGGGTGCTGTTAACAGGTCCAAAGAAATGTGATCCACTCAGGATGAATTTATTTCTGTAAGGGTAGAACTGCACTAAAAATCCCCTGATAAAAGTTAGTTACTTAAAATATCCTGGCTGAACACTGTCTTTTGGGTATTGAATTTTGCTCACCAGAGGTTTCTAGCTCTCAGAAGCACACAGAAGACTCTTTGCTTTGCTTTATTTTCTGAACTACAAAAGCAGAATTTTTAACACATGCTGTTTTATAGCTGAGACTCTGAAATGTACAGTCTAACTTGCCTGTCTTCCATACAGTTTGGGGATTTTGACTTTCTGTCTAGATGGCCATAAAAATGGATATAATGGAATACAATATTTTATCATGTACCCTATTTTGTTGGAGCTTTGTATTTGTTCCGGTTCAATTTACGGTAGCATAATATGATTTTGAAAAGAACTATGAAATGTGAGGAGGTTGAAACATTAAAGAGATTTTTTTCTGAAAAAGAATGTGATTTCTGATGACCGTTTTTAGTGGGTTATGCTTTCTTTTCCATAAAGGAACAAGGCAGATATAAGAAATGTTCCATGCTTTATTGCAAAAAAAAAATGTTGTTCGTAGGAATAGACAGCAGTACTTTGCAGAAAGGGCTGCAAAATAGGTCAGAATATGTGCATTGGGTTTTGTATTGTCATGACTGCTTTTGCTTACCTTACTTAAGTGCTAAATTGTTCCCTCAGCTGGAAGGGGCCTGTGCCCTTCATTTGCACACACAGGGGTTGTGTCTACTGGTCTTGGCAATTGGTAATGAGCCCTTTGTTCAGAGCACTGGTTCCCAGCACTGTGTGAAATGGTGGCCTCTCAGACTGGATCCCAGCATTAGGGTGAAGGGAGTGCGCTGCTAAAGGGGTAGCTGTTGTTATTTACATCTGATTTGGTTTGAAGCAGGAGCAGATCTGCAGATGAATCTAAGAATTTGGAGTCTGAGGAGCTAACTGTGAGCCAGCTGCTCTGCTGCCTCAGAAATGAAACTCAGAAGAGGGAGAAACTTGAGAAGGAGCTGCAGGATCAAAAAGAGAGGTATGAAGTAGGTGCACTGTAACATTTGGAGCTGTTTTCTTTCAAGGCTGCTGCAGTTACAAGTCTCTGAATGATCAGCAACAAGCTGAAATATCAGTGTGATTTGGATGGGGAATTTCCTGAGCACTTGGTTGTAATAACATTTTGTGGTTGTCTGTATAGGGATAAACCACAGTTCTCTTCCATGAGCAAAATAAATCTCTTTTATTATTATTTTGATTTCCTGAAGCACCACAGATCAAGACAAATTACCCATTTCCTCTTGGGTTTGAACTATCCCTGGGTTATTCAGAAAGATAGGATGACTAGTTGAGGCTGTTCTCTCCATTCACTCCTCCACAGTTACTTGGTTTTGTATGAATCATCTCTGTGTGGAACCTTAACTAAATCCCTATGTCGAAAACAGGATTATAGTCCTCTTCGTGATATTGGCAGGCTACATTTAGCAGTGTGTGAGCTTGCAAAAGCTCCTTAGAAATGTCTCAAGTAAGTTTAATTCCAAACTTTTTTAAGAGAGAGTTTTCACAGTGAGACCTGTATGAGAGTCTGTCTCAGCTCAGTTCTGTGGGTGTAAATCAGCATGACTGTTCAGGAGTGGCAAATTCCCCAAGCAGTTCCAGATCCCCACTTCAGAGAGACAGAGTAAGGCTTCCTGGACATTATCTACTATGAAAGGTTGGTGTCACAGTAATTGCTTTTAGGTGGTCTTCCTAGAAGAGGTAATGAGCCATAACCAAACAATTCTTAGAAACCTCAGCCCCTGAAAATACCACAGGAGAACAGAGGCAATATTAATCACTGGATTCAGTGAACAGATTGACCTATTTCCAAAGAGTTGGCATTTTTGGACTGTACCAAAGATCAATCCCTTTGGACTGAATGTCATGACCTTCACCACACCTGCAGACTTTCACATCCGTTTTAATTAAATGTACACAATGTCCTGTGTTCTTCAAGAACCCCCATGATTGTGCAGACCTTCCTTCATGTCTGTGCTTTCCATTCTGCCTTGTGGTTATTTTGTGGCTGTGATGTTACAAAGAGAGTACTTCACTTGCATGAAATCCTTGTATAGTCACAATCTCACCTGAAAGATAAGACAAATCCATCTTTATCGGCTCCTTCTCTTTTCCAGACTGTCAAAGCTGGAGAAGGAGACCAGAAACTGCTTGGAGAGTGGGACACAAACTGAACAGGAAGAAGAGAGTTTAGAAGCTGTAAGTACCTGTCCTCAGTTAAAATATAACAACATACAGCTGACCTGAGGTCACCAACCTCAGGGTCTAGATTTCCACTTGTGCTCAGGGAGCAAGGGGAAATTGTCCCGCACAGGTAATGGAAGTGAACTTTGATGTATCTCAGAGGTGGTTCCAAATTACACCAGCCACACACTGCAAAGGGGTGGGATTAGGGGCCAAGTATTTGGGAGGCTTGGCATAACTGCAGTTATGCCACATTGCTCTGGCCATGCCCAGTAAACAGAGAGAAATACGGTAATTTCTAGTTCCAGAAATCATCTAGACTGTGTGAATTTCCTCACTGCTGCCTAAGTCAGTTTTTGGATCAGAATCCAGTGACAGCATACTGTAAAACATAATTTAAATGTGGAGATCATATGCCACCTGCTTTAGGTTTGTTTATGTTTTTAGTGGGATTACAATGGTGGGGCATAACTATCTTGGATTGAGACACAGTTCCAGGTAAAAACTTAGTTGTGATGTTTTCAATTAAGATTTGAAAGAATGCTGGGGTGGGGATTCATCTCCAGTCAGATGTTTTAACTTCTGTGCCTGCAGCTGTAAACTTCAGTGTGAAGTGAGAGTGCAATCCCATAGCCTTGGAGGTCCATGCTGGTTCAGTGGAACTGCATAATACAGACAAACTAAGAGGGCTTGTATGTGAGATGTGTGAGTTTCTAAAGTGCTGCATGGGACTTGAAAATATGCTATGGGGGGACCTGCTGGAGACCTGTGCCCTTCTGAAGGTCAGGACAAGTATTTTAGGGCAGGACTGGGTTGGTTAAACAAGACAAGTTTGCAGGTCAAGAGATGCCCTTCCTAGGGTAAGCAGATGATGTCTTGGTTAATTAATGTTTTCCAGTGCTCTTATCTCCAGTTTGCCTGAGTTACAACTTGGGCCCAACACTCCTCACTGAAGTGGGTACTGAGGTCAGCACTTGTGCTTGTGCTGGCAGCTGTTTCCATGTACACTGTTGTGTTTCTTCAGAGGCTCTTGTCAGCAGAGCTCATGTTTCCTGCCTCCGTGGTAAAATGTAGATCTTTAGTGGAACAGTGTGGGGGGGTGCAGTGTGGAATAATTGTAAAGCCTTGTAGATGAGACCCTATTACTGAGTATAGACTGTAACTGTGCAAATTAACTTAGGCTGTTTTCCCTAGAGTGAGACTTCCTGCTTATCTTCCTTAGCCTGTAACTTTGCTATCTTGAATTGTCCATATGTAATTTTCATTATTATTTCCTCTGAAAGGTTGGCAGTGAAGTAGAAACCCTGAATCTGCAAGTCTGTGCTCTGTTTAAAGAGCTCCAGGAAGCCCATGAGAAGTTAAAAGAAGCAGAATTGATTCAGAAGAAGCTTCAAGAAAAGTAAGGCTCAGAAGAGCAAAAGCTCTGCCATGACATGCAGTACATACTTGTATGACAAATCCCATCTTGGGAAACTCATGAGTTCTACAAATATCAACGTAAATAACTGTTTCATAGAAGTGCTGTTAAAGAATGCTCCTTCTTTGTAAGTGGTGAAGTGCAGAAATACAGCAATTGTCAGAAAATGTGAGCTGCCAACCTGGTTCTACAAATAGAACCTCAGTGCCTTGAATTACAAGATTTTTGTTTTAACTTTTCATGATGTAAAGAAAAATCTTTTCTGTTTTCTCCTTCACATAATCAATCCATATTCGGGCTTCAGGGGAAAAAGCCAAGGGACTTGGTTATAACTTTTTCACATGAGCTGTCTAGGCTTTTGAAGAAAATTGTGTAGGTTATAAAAGTGACTACAAGACCCTCAATTTTTTGCTTAGTTTCCTGTCAAGTTCCAGTTCTTTGAGTTTCATTATAAGTAAGAAAGTACGTGTTGGTTTCTATGGCTTTGTTTTCTGATGGTTGTGTATAGACTGATTTTTGTCTTTTCATGTTCTTCATCAAAATAAGCCTTTAAAGTGAACCATACAAATACTCTTTTTGCTACATGCTTCATGAGAAATATACATCAGGAGAGGGTGAATAGAAGAGATCAACCTTTATTTCTTTTCTATCAGGTGCCAGGTACTGGAAAGAAAAAGCTTGGCTGCTGCATCGGAATTGGAGGAGAAGCAGCAGCTAATATACACCATCAAGAAGCTGGAACTTCAGGTGGAGAGCATGCAGGCAGAGGTCAAGCTGGAACAAGCCAAGACACATGAAGAAAAGTGAGTATCACTGGGTTTTGTGTTCCAGGAAGGTATTGTCAGTGAAGAAGCGAAGTCCAAGGGAACCTGGCCAAAGGGGAATTGAATCTGAAGTACTACTTTTGTGTCCTGCACCCTTTGAAACTATGCTATATTTGTAGATTATGAAGTAGAACTCTGTATTCTTTCATCTACTGAACCCCTCACTTAGGAATACTTGAGCTGTCAACTCTGACTTGTATCTTTAATCATAAAATCAAAGGTGGAATAGAGCTGGGTGTAACATACAAGTGGAGGAAGCAGAGAAGTGACAACAGCTGTGCCACTGACTAGCAGCGGTAAATGAGGACACGTCCTGGAGAGGCAGGGACAAGTCAGGTGGTGACAGTGCTGGGAAAGTGACATTAATGAAGAGGTCTGCAAAACCTACAATATGTTTGTGCTAGGAAAGTCAAGTGTGTGGTGAGGCTAAGGTAAAGAGAGTCTGTTTGCTTTGGCTGCCTGCTCCCTTTCATGTGCAGTCCATGTAAGGAGTGTGAAAATGTCAGTCCAAGCTGTTCAGAGAGGCTGAATTTCCTGAAGGACAGTCTTCAGCTGCTGCAGAAGCTCCTTATTATCTTTGGAGTCTGTGTCTGGTTATTCTGATGAATTCTCTTTCACTTGAAGTCTGAGTCAAGACTTGGACGTCTTCCTAAGAGGGGTGTTACATTTTGAACAGAATTTGTGACCTTCATATAAAAATACTGAGTGATGGATTCTTCAATATGAAATGCAGATGATCAGTAAGGACATTGGTTTGCACCATGGATAGAGCAGCACAGAACTCATTGGAAAAGAGATATTGAGACATGGAGCATGACTTTTTCTCACCAGAAATGCAGACTGATTTGCAAGGAGCTGGTAGTGGCTTTTTTTAAAGTTCTAACATTATTTATATTTCAAAGAATTGTTTCAAACCTTAATCTCTTTTCTTGTCATAAACAGGGCAAGATACAATAACCTCCAGGATTCATACAGCAAAATCCTTCCAGAACTCACTGAGGCAATGAAAAAAATTGATGAAATGAAACTCAAAGAGGTAAATTCATCAGAAGAATAAATCATAATTAATTAGGACTGAAGGGGAAGGGATGGGAGAACATCTTTAGGATCAAATTTGGGCAGGAAACAACTGTCATCCCTTCTATATAATTACTTGCAACATAGCAACACTGTTCTGATAAACGTAGATCCTGTGCTGTCAGTTACAGAAAACTTTATCCACACATCAGTACTTCCATGGTGTTTTCTGAGTAAGGTCTAATTTGCAGTTCAGCATAGAGTACAGTCCTTAAACAGAAGTGATAGATACATCAGTGTTCCTGCAGCATCATTTATAAAAATGTGGGAAGGTAAATCTCTAAACATTTCTGTATTCTTAAATAGAATGCCTGGCTCAGTGAAGTGTTGTTAGGAACTGAACCACCATGGAAGTGCCATATTGTTCTGGTACTTTCAGAAATTAGGAAAAGGTCTTTTACAGTGTCCAGTAGGGGGTTGTATTTCAACTTGATACAATGTAGTTTGAAAGCTCAAAACTAATCTTTAAGGTAAAATATCAGTCACCACTGCTGTCTTAGTCCAGGTTCCTTCAGTGACCAAAATGGGAACCTTTTCCAAGGACAGGAGGAGTAAGAAGCAAACTTTCACTTTTGAGAAGGGTCATATTCAGACTTCATCTTGTAATGACAGTTATTCTTTGCAGCTGGACAGAGTAGATAAAGCTGTGGTGGAACAACTGACAGCAAAGGTGGAGTTGGCAGAACAAGCCCTTGCTGCAAAGCAGCTCCAGATAGATGAAATGAAGCAGATAATTGCTAAGCAAGAGGAGGACCTTGAAACTATGTCTGTGCTCCGTGCTCAGGTATCAGCTTTTCACAAACTGGCTACTTCCCCCACCCCATATTCAGAAACCAAGAGGTATTTAATGGCTCATTCTGGAATGCTGAATACGTTTTCTCAACTTCAATGCATAATTTCCCATAGCTGGCTTGTCTTGCAGATCCCTGCAGAGCCTTTACCCACTATATTCCAGGGCTCTGTAGGAGGAACTATGTATGCTGGAGTCTGGCACAACAAACAGAAGTTGGGAGTAGATGTGTATTTAGAACCACTGGCTTAAGAATCACTGCATATGTTTTAGGAATGATTTTACTCAGACCAGCATGTGCTAAGTGACTAAAAAGGGTTTGCCTCACATTTAAGGCACAGAACTGGCATCCTGGCCTGGTTCCACTATCTGAACCACAGATTTGTCAGTGTAATCAGTCAAGTCACCTCCTCACTGCTTGTCTCTGCCTTGTTTCTGTCTCTGTAGAGCAGAGGCAATACCTGTGTCCCAGGCAAGACACTCAGATTATCTTTTACAGAGTGCAGAAACTGTTAGTCTCCTTCACCTTGTGGGAAGGGCAGGCCTTGGCTTTGCAGTGTGTGCATGTTTTGAGTAGATTCAGATTATGATACAGATTTGTGATTTTGACATATACAAATATGGTTCAGTCAAAGTTAATTTTCAGCCCGATTCCATTTCTCTGATCAGATGGAGGTTTATTGTTCTGATTTCCATGCTGAGAGGGCAGCAAGAGAGAAGATCCATGAGGAGAAGGAGCAGTTGGCTGTCCAGCTGGCGTACCTACTAAAAGAGCAGCAAAACTTTGAAGAACTTGGCCGGTGAGAACAGACTTTGGCTGAACTGACTCTGCACTCTCCTGTTACTCTGTGTACTGGTGTTGACCAACATTGTCTTGTGAGCATCTCAGTCTAAAGCCAAATAACTTTGCAGACATTTCTTGCTTACTTTGACTCTAAAAAGTGAATTGGCTGACTTCTCTATTTTCTGGTACAATCTCTGTAAAGCGGGTTCTTAGTTGGGTGCCTTAGTAAGTTTTCATTTCAGATGATTCATGCTTGGTAAATTCTCCCTGTGAGTTTATTTGAGTTCTGGCCTCAATTTTAGCTGTGAATCTGCAGCTAATATTGTTGCATGTGTGCCAGGGATATCTGCTGCTTCTCCAGGAGGCAGTGATGAGTACACAGTTCTGAGTGCTGTGGTAGTTGAATCAAGTTACATTTCTCATTAATTGTACTCTGAGTCCTTTTTATGGTATAACTTGCTTTTATACTTAAAGCAAATTTGCAGTTTTCTCTGAACATCTGAGAGTCCGTGGAGCTTTCCAGAGAAGTGTGCCCTAGCTCCCTAGGTGTACTCTGCCCAAATCCAGCTGCTGGTGTCAGTTGCATGACCCTGATTTCAGCAGACCTCTGGCATGATCTCACAAAGCAGTGGCATTTCTAGGTCCTGTTTCTGAGCAGCAATTGTGAACTAAATGCATGACCAGTTGACAGGAGTCTGTTTTCAGAGCCCTTGACTTGTTTATTATCCACAGAAGCTCTCTGGCAGAGATGCAGAGTCGCCACGGAGCCAGGATGCCGGATCGGGAGCACTCACCTCACCTTGTCCAAAGAGGTACTGCTAGCACCTTCTCCAGCCCTCGGGGTCAGGTTCAGGTTAAACCACCTTTGTTTAGCTGCAGACAGCTTCCCTGTGGTTATTCTGGCAGCTGGGTAGCTGCAGAGAGCAAAATCAGGTAATATAATAGTTAATCATTTTTCTTCTCTGCTTGCAGGAACTAATAGTCAAGATTGGCCAGAGCAGCGGAATATTTCAATTTATTCATGTCCTAAATGTGAAGAAATTCTACCTGATTTGGACACACTGCAGATTCATGTTATGGACTGCATTAATTGAGTGATGCCCTCCAATTCTTTGTCTTCTGGAATTTCACTTGCCCAACACTTTGGGGTTTTTTTCCTTCTTGCTCAAATAATGCTCAGCCCTTTTGTCCTATGAAGGAGGTTTTCAGGGGTTTGCTTATTAATTCAATGGGAAAAGAGTAAAACTCTTCCCCTGCCCTATAGTCACTAATCTTGTTGTAATCTGCTTTAGGGAAGGAGTTTTCATAGATTAACAACATGGATGTGCTACAGAACTCACAGTGTGTCTGCTGCTATGAAACCTTTCAGGAACATTCCCCTGAAGTGCTCTGCTCTATGGCTACTCTGCAGAATGGGGCTGAATCACTGAAGTCAGAGGAGTGATGAGATATTTGCTGATCAAATATATATATATATAAAAAATATATAATATATATATGTGAGCCTGTAAATACTTCATCTCTTATATACTATATACCAGGAAAGTAATACACAAAAAAAAGCTGTTTGAGAAGATTTCAGCAAAATGGAATAGTGCTGTATTCATCAAGCATTTGAAGTGAATCCTGCTCTTTCTCCAGATGGCCATTTCATTGCTGCCCTTGTGACCATACTAATCTGATGTTAAATTTTTGATGGCTTATGTAACTCCTTGCTTTAGCCAGATGTGGGTAAGGTTTAAAATGGATCAGCTAGGTCTGATATACGTAGCGCCTGGTGTACTCAAGTCACTTGGTTTTATAGAACTGTTAATTTTTATGATGTTGTCTTAATTTTTCTTTATTATAATAAAAGCATTTGAACTTGTACAGTATTGTGGTAGAAAGCACTGAGATGGATGTAACCTAATCTAAAAAGAATATAGTGGATTTTCACATATCAAAATAAATCTATTATGATTATAAATTTATCTGTGCCTATGATACCTGGGAGACTGAAACAGGATTGCAAATTCTTATGTCTGAAAAGCTTGTGTAGAAACAACTGCAGTGGATTAGTTCTATTCTTGAGCTCCCACGTGTTTTTATCTCAACAAAAGGGAGACAATCCCTCTCTTGCTGTTGTAATTTGAGTGATTTTTTTACCTTGCTTGTTGTCATTGTTGTTCTAATTATCACTTTTAGACTCGGGATTCTTATTTTCTGTTATAGCTCATCTATAGCTTCATCCATAATTTCAGGTAACACAAGAGCTGACTGTTGTGTAGAGGTATTCATCAGCCTTGTTGCAACCTTCTTTATCAATTACAAGTAGTCCCAGCAGAGGTAATCTCTTACTGGCTTTTAATTGGTTCCTTTTGACAGTAGGATTTATGGGCTTTTTCTACCCTGAATCCATTTTATTATGGGAGCTTTGTGACAGTTATGGATTCTGCAATGATTAAAATCTGATGGAAATGCTACTAGGCCAGAAGCAGACTAACAGAATGATAATAGAGCTGATTACATCTGAGAAATAGTAACCTTAATGAAAACACAGAAAATCAATGTGAAAGGCTGAAGAAGGAATAACTTATGCATTGGTCAAGTCAAAATGAATCATCTCAGAAGGTTTCATTGAGAGAGGATGTTAGCACAGAAGTGCTAACAGGAAAACATGGGCACTAGGTGAAATAGGTCTTCGCAAGATAAAAGAGCAGGTCTAATAGTACAAATCAGGAGGGGCAAGGAACTCCAAAGAATAAAGTCACAATACACTGGAACCTGTTCATGCTACAGGGAAGATTATTTTTTGTTGTCATTACTAACTGCAGTCCAGCAATGAGCTTGTACATCCTCAGAAATGTTTTTCACAAAATTATAGTTGCACTAAAGAAAAACTGACCAAACTACAAAATTTTGTTCACTGCATGTGACAATAACTAGGATTGAATTTGGTGGTGTAACACAAGTGCTGACATTGTTTAGGTTATCCAGATGGGGATGGCACCTGCAGTGACCACTCCCTGAGGCTGCTCTGTCCAGACACGGGCAACTCTGCGGCTAAATGGATTTAGCCAGAGCCTGCCACAGGAATAGTGTGTCCCGCAGGACCAGGGGTGTGATTCGTCTCTCTATTGTGGATATTGGTGTGGCCACAACGTGAATCCGGTCGCCAGGTCTGGCCCCTCAGCTCAGGAGGGGCACTGAGGTGCTGGAGCGTGTCCAGAGCAGGGCAGTGGAGCTGGGGAAGGGGCTGCAGCACAAGTCCTGGGAGGAGCAGCTGAAGGAGCTGGGGGCTCAGCCGGGAGAAAAAGTGGTTCGGGGGCACCTTCTCACTCTCTACAACTCCCTGCCAGGAGGGTGTAGCCAGGTGGGTGTTCTCTCCCAGGCAACCAGCAAAAGGATGAGAGGACATGGCCTTAAGCTGCACCAGGGGAGGTTTAGGCTGGACAGTGGGAGGAATTTCTTCGCTTAAAGGGTGATTCGACATTGGAACGGGCTGCCCAGGGAGATGGTGGAGTGGCCCTCCCTGCAGATGTATAAGGGAAGTCTGGACGTGGCAGTCAGTGCCATGACCTAGTTGACAGGTCTGTTATAGGTTGGACTCGATAGGGCTACTGAGCCCATCCATCTGTGACCTCCAAGCCGCCATCGCCCCCCCTCAGCGGGCACCCGCACCTTCCCCTCCGCCCGCCCACTGCCAAGATGGCGTCGGGCAGCGCCGCGGCTGCCAGCCCTAAAGGTGGCGCCTGCGCGCATGCGCGGGAAGGGGCGGGGCCGGTCCGAATTCTGGCGGGCAGCGGCAGCGCGCGCGGCGGTGAGCGGGGAGCGGGTGAGGGGAGCGGGGGAGGGGAGCGTGTGAGGGGAACGGGGATCGGGGTGCGTGAGGGGAACGGGGAGTGTGAGGGGAGCGAGGATCCTGAGGGGAGCGAGGATCGGGGCATAGGGCGCACGGAGCCATCCCGGGGCGTGGAGCCTGGCCCGAGGGTCGGGGAGCCCCGGAGGAGGGAGCCCCGGTGGAGGTCGGGGTTCTCCTGGGTGGGGATGGCGGCCGAGCGGAGAGGGGAACCGTGGGGGGAAAAGCGCGGGGTCCGCGGTGGTCACTGGCCTTCTCTGCTCGTGCGAGTTATGCGGCGTTGCTGAAAATGAATAGTCTGGAGCATGAGAAAACTATCAAAAGCGGAATTTATGGGCAAAACAAAAGATTCTGCAGCAGAAGAGCTGGAAGCACAGTTAGAGTTTGGGTTTGTGACTCATTTAGTCTCAGTGGATATCCGATCTTTCTTATCCAAGCTTCCCTGGCCCATTCATGTCCGTCTGTGCTGATTTTTTTTTTCACGGACCCTTCTCCATAAAATGGAGAAGCTGTGAGAAACGCGGAATATGCATTTTGAGAATAATAACAGTTAGACTTTAATAACTAGTTGAATGCTAGTTGTCATTATGGTGTACTCAGTGTAATCAGGTGGGGTGGAAATGGTTATTACTATGAGAACATGGCAGGCATTTCCTAAATTCTGTATCTGCAATGGGCTCTTTTATAAAAGTAGTGTCCTTACATTGCAGCGGGTTCAGCATGGGTCAGACTTTTGATGTAGAAAATGTATGTGAGGGCTTTAAATTTAGCCAAGTCCTCATCAGTGGCTGTAAACAAAACCAAGCTGGTGGATTGCAAGTTGTCAAACAAGAAGCCTGAACACAATATATATTTCTAGATGAGGTATATGTACTTTAACAGTATCACTTTTGTTCTCCCCATAACAGAATATTTTGCCTTGAGGGGCTCTTGGAGAAGTCTTGGTGAAACTATGGACGGTAAGGGAGAAAATTATTTTCCTTTCAGTGGGAAATTGTCTTCTTATCAGCTTGTTAGTTAATAAGTTCAAGTGCTCAGAAAACCTGGTAAGGCTTTTGGCAAAGGAATTTACATTCCACTGAGTTTATTTGCTGAGTCCTTTGAGGTTTGCTGTTTCTTTTCTTCTTGTCAGTCTCCTGTGAGGCTGCTCTGTGCCTTCCCTGGTTTGGTGTTTTCCTCAGCAGCAAAGGCTAAATCAGTTTCTTGGTTTGCTCATGTTTTAATTTCTGCTCTGTCTGTCCCATTCTTCTCTCTGTACTTACCTCTTCCCTATTTCTGTCCCTTTGCCCCTATTGCTTTTCCATGAGCAAACCATACCCTAGGGTACACTTTGTTGCCTGCCTTGAATCTTCCCCTTCCATTGGCAAAGCCACATGGGTGTCTCTGTTGGCTACCTGTTTATAGGTTCCAGGCTTTTCTGTGTAACAGCAGCTGCTGTTCAAGGAATTGTGTAGGAGGAAAAGCCAGTGCTGAGTAGCTGGCAAGTTTTCTGCTGACTTGCCAGCCTGTGCCATAAGCTGAGGGTACCTGCAGCTATATTTCCATCTGGCCTCACAGCCAGAATCTGCTCTGGATGCCTTTAGCTAAACCTGGAGTGTATTTTTTTTTTAAATGCCGCTTACTGCTCTGATCTAGTAACAGTTGTCATTAGCTTGTAATCAAGGTGTCTTGGATGTTTTATTCTTTAGCAGCTTTTCTTTAACTGGACAGAAATAACTCTGAGAATAATTTTTGCCTTAGCTGATGATGACTTGGATCTGTTGGCTTCCCTCCTGGAAGAAAACGAAGCAACTGAGGAGAGGAATTCTCCTGAGGAGGAAGATGCTCCAGAGGATGAGGGTGGAGAACCAGATGAATACGATGAGCTCTTTGATGCAGAAGATGATGCATCCTACACTGAGGAGGTTGATGCTGAGGACAGCATGGTTGATGAGCAGAAGGAGAACTTGGCTACGCTGTTTGGAGATGTAGATGACCTGCTGCAAGAGGAGGAGGCAGAGAAAGCTGTCCCCACTTCAGCTCCCAGTCAGGAGAAGGAGAAAACCAATGAAGAACTGCAAGGTTTCTGCAACAGCATCTTTGATCTGTTTTGTTGGATATATTCTGTCTCTAGAGTGCTAACGGGCAGGAGGTATGGCCTGCCTCTTCTTGATGATGACTGGAGAGGAAATGCTGAAAGGCCATGGGAAAGTTTCTAAGTTCAGTGGCCAAACAAACCTGTTTTCCCAAAAGAAAGAGGACTGAAGTAAGACTAACAGAGCAGTGCTCTGTAGAGAGTAGCATAAGGAAGGTTTTCTGTGTACCTGTACCTTGTCAGATGAAGAGCAATGTTACCTCAGTCTTCAGGGCATCAGATATCATCCTGGCATCTTTCACCAGCACTCCAGTCCCTTCCCCCTCAGGGCTTATTTGATAGGAGGTTCTGCCCTACCAGTGTGGAAGTCTGACGCAATCCGTCACACACACACAAACACACACTCACACTTTGATCAGAAGGCATGAACTAAAACTACTTTATTTGAAAGTCTGACTCCAATATATAGTATCTCTAAAAAGGCCAGGGACTGGGGGAGAAGGTTGACACCTCTTCCCATCCCATTGGTCAGGACAACTGTCCATCAGCTGTCCATAACTCTAAGACAAAGAATGTAAACTATCTTGAAACTACAATAACATTGGCCAGTGTTTACAGACCAGAGCGTGAGAAAGAACCTAAAACATGAAACTGTGAAACAGAAGAGAAGGCTGAAAAAATCAGGGTGACAGAAGTCATTGTGGATGCAGAGCTGGCCACAGCTTTCCTGTGTCCAGGCTGTGTATTTTATTATATAAGTACTTCTTTATGCTAAGGAGTGCAATCATCAGCCATTTAAATTGTCCCATGGTGAGTAGGAGAATTTATTCAACATGGGAAGGAACATACCACAATTAAGTAAAATATTTTTATGAGAGGACCCAGCTCCAAGCTGTATGAAAAAGTTTGCCTTCACTATGAGCTGTGTAGAATCAAGTAAATCTGCATTGTGACTCAAGTCTTCATTTTCTAAGTTTCCATGATGCAGTAAAACTGCCAGACTTCCAGGGATCTCATAAATCCCTGTTTGCAATGGCTTCCTGCTGTCTTCATTATTATCCTTTTTCTTCTCCTTTCTTTCCTAGCTGAGCTGAGAAAATTGCAAGAACAGATGAAGACATTACAGGAGCAGTTGCAGAAGACTGCTCTTGGGCAGCAGTCCAGTTCAGGCCCTGAGAAGAAAACCTCTGGTAATGAAACTAATTAAATGGATTTATGATTTATTGGCTTACCAATGTGAGTTTATAGGCAGGACTTAAAATAATCCTGAAGTGGGCACTAAGTAGCAAGGAGGAATGGTGGTCTGGTGTATTCCCACACAGGTTGTTTCTTACAGCCAAAGATTATATCAGTTTTGGTCTCAATCACGGATTAATTCTACATTGGACATCTTTCATGACTAAGTGCTCCAGATTCCTCTGGAGGTGTCCCTTCTTACTGGCAGGTGTTGGTACACCCAGTATATACAGCTGGGTTTGTTGCTGTAGCGTATTGGCTGTAGTAATGAAACCTCATGGAAAGATTGCAAAACGGGATGTTTCTACTTCCCACAGCTTTGAGGTTGCAGTGACATCCACAGTCTTAAGTTGTCATGGGGAAGCATCTTTGGGGCTTTTTCAGCTGTTGCATTTCAGCTGACAACTTGGCTGAAAGGTTTGCATGGGGGGCACTGGCTTGCATTTTTTATTCAAGAATTACACAGTTTGGAGCAGCGCTTAGAATCTAAGTCCAGATCCCAAGGTCCTGTCATTTTTTGTTCCGTTGGCCAGGTAAATCTCCCTGTCCACCCTTAAAGGAAAGGAAAGTTCAGAAGCTGCAGGAGTCACCATGCTTCTCGGCCCAGCTGGGCAATCCTCTACCACCAGCCAAGCGAGGAATGCAGAAATCAAACACATCCTCAGCAGGTACCATTCTCAGTCTTCCTTTCACTAAACACACTGAGCTTCTGTTGAAAGCTTATAGTTCCCATCAGTGGTGTGGACACATCCAGGACAGTGTTATATTTCTAGTCAGTGCACCAGGACTGGTCTGGTCACAGTGGCAGAGAGCTCATTACAGTTAATTATTGTATTTGTAATGGCACCTATGCCTTTTTTCTTCTGCTAAAGAGAGCAAGACTCCTCCTCCACGGCAAGTCCTCAGCCTGGCCTTCCAGCCTCTCCAGTCTGCTGTGGGGAACACACCCAGTAAGGGGACCAGAGAGAAGACTTCTCTCGTGCCTGCCTGCTCCAGTGCAACCACGCAGCCCGTGTCTGTGGAAACATTCTCAGGACTGAGATTAAGGTCAGCGGCCCAGCTCTGAGCCCTGTCTGGGGACGAGCCCTCCGGTAAAGGCAAAGAAAACACAATGTATATTCGTGGTTTAACCCTGTCAGATTCGTCAGTTGTCATCAAGGGTTGTAACACAGAGCCACAGCACTGGCTGTGCATCCCTAATCATGTAACATTGGCTTTCAGCTTAGTACCATGTTTCTGTTTTCGCCTCTTCTCTTTTCTAACAGAAAAGCTCCCGTTTCATTAGCACTGCCTTCCCTGGGATATCCTCAGTGCTGAAGCAGGGAAGCAGGGGGCATGTGCAAAGGCCAGCTGAGCTCCAGCTGAACCCGTTTTTGCTGCACACAGAAGCCTCAGGAGCCACTCACCATCCCTATACTCAGTGTGGCCACAAGAGGACTCTGAATCCTCACAGTGTCCTCACCAGAATACCTGAGCTGTACTCCCAGCTCAGTCAGCCATTCTTGGTTAGTCTGAAACAAGCAGAGTTAATGCAGGCTTGGGGCCGAGTTGCAATGCAGCTATTTGGTCAAAAACCAGTGTCATCAGTAGCTTTTTGATATGGGGGGTTTTATTTCAAGTGCCCTCAGGGTGAAGTAAGGCACAGAGGTGTTTTGCAGCAAGATGTAGTCTCCCCAGGAAAGTGCTGGTTGGTTTTGATTGTCCAGTCGTGTCAATGATTGTGTTGCCTTTTACCTGCTTTCACTGGATCTAGAAAACCCCGGGTGTCTTCAGCCGAAATGGAGAGGAAAATGGCTAACAGGAAGCTCATCCGACTGTCTCAGCTGAAGAACAAACTTGCTACTGAAAATCTGGAGGAAATAGACTGGGTAACATTTGGAGTCATAGTGAGGAAGGTCACTCCAAAGAGCGCAAATAATGTAAGTAACTTCATTGTATCCTTTGCTCAGTTCAAGTGAAATGCTGGTGATCTTTCCTGGGAAACTTTCCTAGATCTTCAGCTTCATCAGCCAACTTCATGTAGTCAATGGAAAACTTCTGTATGAAAGATCTTGGCTTGTCTGATTTCATCCAGCATTGTATGTGTCCTATAGAAAGTCACTGATGAACAGATCTGGATAGGCCATGGTTTTGTGTGTTCAGTGTGATAAAAACCTCTTTATTCATCGACCAAGGGTGCTGCCCAGCTTTGATACCAGAAAGGTTGGTGGTAGCAGAATTATTTGCTGTTTTGGCCTTTAAGAACCCCAGAACTGGCAACATGGATGGCTGGAGATACTGTATCTAAGCTCTACTGAGATTACAAGTTGTGCTTTTCTAAAGCATTAAAACCTTGGGAAGGGGAAAGTCAGACTAGCTCTTGAAAAGAAACAGGCAGAGGGGATGCAGTCAGTGTGCCTGCAGCAGAGCTGGAAGGAAAGGCAATGTCTGTTCCAGGGCAGGACCTTCAGCATCTGGTGGCTGAACGACCTGCGGGACCTCAACGCCTGCGTCTCGCTCTTCCTCTTCGGGGAGGTCCACAAGGAGCACTGGAAGACGGAGCAAGGCACAGTCATTGGCCTGCTCAATGCCAACCCTATGAAACCTAAGGAAGGCTCAGATGAGGTGAGAGGATTTTTCATTCAGCTGTAGATAAAAACCGAGAGCTGAACCTTTTCGTATGTGGCTGAGATTTAGCTTTATAGCACATCTTCAGATTGAAATTGCAGCAGTCTGCCCAACAGTCTGAATTGCGTTCAGGTAGTTGCATGGTGGGTGTCTGCTCCAGGCCTCCTGAAAGACTGAACTTCAAGAAGTCCTATTAAGCATTTAAACCCAGAGTTTATTCCAGTTTTTAATCTGCTCTCAGTAGCAGTTGGCTCTCCCACAATTATAAGGAGTGTATTTTCATTTCAGTTTTTTCAGCTACTTCAGTGCAACACCTATTTCAGCCTAGAGGCCTCTCAAAGCTGAAAAAGTTGGAGAAACACATTTCTCTCTTCTAATTCAAGCATGAGATATGATTATAAAATGTTTCTGATTCAAAAATCACAACATAGATGCAGCAATATTTGTTTTATTAAACAAACAATGTACTATGTATATATGTTGGTTGATACATAGTAGTTCACTTGTTTAATCAATTATTTATAAATGCAGAATATTTAAGATGGCTCCATTTTGCTAATAAATTAGTATTTTTTTAGTTGCACTTGAATGGAACCTGTTTCCAGTTACTTCTGTCAAGGGGAATTTCAGTCTAGTAGCTGCTCATGCAGTGATCTGCATTTTAAATTCTCCAAATAGAAAAATTAAGGATCTCATTAATTGTCTTTTAAGCCATGTAATTGCTTAAATTAGCATGAATAGGCAGTAGATAGTCCCGTTGGTGAGCAGAAAGGCACACCAGGTTTAATAGGAGGTCTGCATTTATCTGTCAAGAATGGCTTTTCGTAGCTAAAATGTTCACATTTATTACTACACTAAAACTGACTTCTGAAATTGTCCCTTGGCTACAGACACAGTCCCTGGTGTATCTGGTTGTGTGAAGCAGACCCTCTTCTTGCACAGGACTGAGTTTTGACTGGATCAAGGCATTTGGAGAAGGACAGAGAGCCCTGGTACAGCTCTTCCTCCCATCCCCTACTGGATGTGGGGGTCGTGATGGTGTCAGAGCCAAGCAGCTGTACAAGACCATTTACAGCACAATTTGAACTGCCTTAGGTGTTTTTTGGTTTCCTGAGGCTCTGAGCACAGAACTCAAATGTCTTTCATCTCTTTGTGAGAAGTAAATTCACTTTTCTTTTTAACTGAGCCATTTCTCAATTTGAATGGGACACGTGGCTTTCTTAAGCTAGGCCTGTGTTTGGAGACTGTGGTACCGACCCAGATCAGAGACAAACCAGTGACATCTAGAAAGAGGCCTATCCAGGAGTGTTCTGATTTCTCTCTAGGTGTGCTTGTCCATTGACCATCCCCAGAAGATCCTCCTCATGGGAGAAGCTCTGGATATGGGCACCTGCAAAGCCAGAAAGAAGAATGGTGATCCTTGTGCACAGATTGTGAACCTGGTCTGTATCTCAGTAGTCAGGGCATTCCTGAGCTCTTGGCTGCTGATTTTGTACTGATACTCTGACTTTCCTTGTTTCTGGATCTTGACTTGCAGCTTACTAAACTGGGTGGAGAAAGTGAGGATTAAAACCAGAGGAGCTGTTTCTGTGCTGTTACTGTAGGGTATTTCCCTAAATGCAAAGTTGGTGCTGCAGCGAAAGGAGATGGTCTTGACCCATGATGCCACACCCTTTCACTCTCCTTTGCTCCAGTGTGAGCTTCCATGCACTGCACTAGAAAACTCATCCAAGGAAAATCAACACAAGATTTTTTTGGAGAATGGCTCTTTTTTTGAATGATTTTAACCCAATGCGCTCCCTTGTCCAGTGTACCTGCAAGCTGTTAGGATACTTGCACCTGAACGTGGGGCCCTCGAGATGAGAGAAAAAAGCATTGGGATCCTTCTTTTAGGACATTACTGACTTGTACTAGTTTAAAGGACTTGTGGATTATTACTTCATGGCTGTGGGGATGCTGTGATACCTGAAAGGAACCTTGTCTGAGTCAGAAGGGTTGTAGATAGCAGGGTATCAGAAGGAGAAAATGAAGGTTTGAAGAACTGGGGAGGAGCCGGAAGTGTGGGAAGTGGGAAGAAGACAAATACAAAAGGTACTTGTAGCCAATCAAGACTGTGATTGCAGACCCACCCCAGGAGGGGGCTGTGCACACAGTACATAAAACTGAGCAGAAGCAAGAATACAGAATCTGGGCAAGAGGTCCTGAGTGGGATTTGAGTTGACTTCAAGGAATGGCCTTAAAATTCCTGGATGCACAGGGTTGTTCCCAGAGATTCATATAGGCAGTTTTAGCTTTGTTTTTTGTTACTCAGTGTGGGCATATTTTTGCTTAGTTGATCAAATGCTGGAGTACCACAGTAGAGATGATACTTAATTTTAGCCATACAAGGATGCATGTGGGTGAGAGGAATGAAGGAAATTGTAATTGCTGGTGTTCTGTAACAGGCTTCTCCTGTTTCTTTTCAGAATGACTGTGAATATTGTCAGTATCACATACAATCCCAGTACAAGAAGCTCAGCTCCAAGAGGGCAGATCTGCAGTCCACCTTTTCTGGTGGCCGCATTCCCAAAAAAGTTGGTCGGAAAAATCCCACTTTGAAAGAGAGGCTGTGTCAGGATGGGTTCTACTATGGAGGAGTCTCTTCAGCAGCATATGCAGCCTCAGTGTAAGATAAACCATTTATTTCCCTTGCTTTTGAACAGGATTTCCCTCACATGTACAAGGGAGCCTGCAGCTATATCTAAGGGAGTCTGTTCATTTAGAGAACCCTGTGCCTTAACTACATTCACATTTGGCATAATCCAACCGGCCACATGGGGTAACAGAGCTGCTGTTCAGCAGGAAAATTTTAAGTTGGTACTAAGATATGGTAAGGGTTGTTTTTACCTCTACATTAATACTGTGGTGTATAGGCAGCTTTGTGTTTCAGGGGATTAATGGACTTTGAGATCATGAGATCCCAAGCATTGTAACTGTATTTTCTTATGGCTTACTGCATTTAATCCCAGAGTCAGTGTTTTCTGTATTTCCTCATCTTCCTTGGCTGAAATCATACAGTGTCACTCTGGGTTAATGAGGAAACAAGACTGACCAAGATCAGTATGCCTTTCATGGGGGCCAGGTCCTTTATTCAAACTGTGGAAAGATGGGTCACCGCTGGATCCAGTGCTGTGATTGGACACAGTTTTTATTCCCTTTCCACTGCCCTCTGATACCTGGTGTGATTCCACAGTAATGAAGCAATTCCAACCTCCTTTCCATCCCTGGAATGACCTGTGAGCAAAGCAAAGCTTTAGTCTATGTTTAGTTTTTCTGTAATGCATAGGAAATGCATATCTCAGCAAAGGGAGAAATTTGAGATCCTAAATACTATGCTGGAATTTGGATTTAGATTCACATCTTTCCAAAAAACAGACAGATGGCCCTTTGGGGTGGCTGGAGTTTCGTTGTGGCACTGGGCTAGTATTCAGGCTTCTGTCCATGCCCCAAGCATCGGAAAATTCTGATGTTCTGGATTTGTTTCCTCTTTCTAGTGCAGCAGCTGCTGTGCCGAAAAGGAAGATTCAAACCACTCTCTCCAACCTGGTCGTGAGAGGATCTGATGCAATTGTCCAGGAAACCAGGAAGAAAATTGGTACCAAATTACCCAAGTAGTCTCTTCACTCTTTAGATGTTTCCAGCTCGATGTGTAGATGTGTCCCAGGGCCTTCTAGTCACTGAATGAACCTGGCAGTCACTTGGCTGCAGAAGGGGTCATGAGAAGCAGGCAGTTTCCCCAGTTGGTTAAAATTCCTCTTCCCTCTTGAGATCACAGCTTCAAGGCAAATGTAACTAAGCAACTGGGTGGCTCCATGCATCTTTTTTTTTCATCAGTGCCCCCAAATTAAGTTTCCTGTTTTGCCTTTGGACAATGACAGAAGATCTTTGCCAGATTAATGGGAATTGGAAGTTTTAAGAACTTTGAACCAGAGGATTTATTTTATTTGATTAAAATAAATTACTTCTGTCAACGTAGAAAGCTTCTAAGGCATACTAAGTATAAATCAGTCAGGTCTGCAATGCAGGGGACCTCCTGAGAACCCACCTTGTTTCTAGTGCTTTTCTTTTGTGTCAAAACATGTTCCTTTCTTAGCCCATGGGATGTCAGCAGTCTTCTCTCTCTGTTTTGTTTCTGTAAAGCACTTAATATTACACTCTTTATGCTCCTTGGAGAGCAGGTGACAGATTATTCAAACTGTGTTCTAGATGCCACTTTGTCTTATTTACATCTTTCAGTTCCATTGCTTGCCTCCATTTCAGACAACATGGTGTATGTCCATAGCAGCTTTTAGCTGCTCTTAATTCTCCAGGGATAAAGTGTGGAGGCTCCAGGACTGTCAAGCATCCTAAAAATGGGAATGGTGGGAATAACACAGACAGCCAAGGCTGATGAGGAACTGGGTGATTGAGTTGCTGAAGGGAGAGAAATGTCTGTGACAAATGACAAGACCTTGGGTAACCAAATATAATGTAAAGGTTGGTCTTGCTTTGAGAAGTGGTCAGGTGACCTTCAAGGGCTTCTTCCAACCTAGACAATTTTACATCTCGAAAGCCAGGCCTGCTTCCCTTCCTCACTTCAAATCTGTTATATTTCTGCCTCTTCCACTCAGGTGCAAAGAGACCCATGCAGTGTTCTGAAGAATTCAGGGAACTGCTGGCACAGCCAACTTTTGGAGCACGAAATCTCTGCAAACACTGGACCAAAACAGGTATTGTCCTTTTGCCTGAAGAAAAACCCACTCCTAAAATCACTCTACCTCCTTCTGAACAAAGTGGCTTTTGATTTTGGTTTATTCTTTTTTCCCAGATGCTGAAAAGAAGCAAGGGGCAAATTTCCAATCTATCTCTGCTTCAGCACTGCTCAAGCAACAGAAACAGAAATTGCTGGAGGCCAGAAAAAAGCGATCTGAAGAGATTCAGAGGCGGTAAGACACAGTGGCTTTCACAGGGAGGGTTCTGTTATTGTAGCCCTGAGGATAGCTGTGTTTTCACTTCTTACTTCTCAGCTTTGTGCGATACCTCTCTCTGATTCCAGCTTTGAAAGCAATTGGTCATTTGTTCCTTAAACCTTTCTATCTCTGACTTGCATCCCTAATTGAATGAATTATTCTTGTCTTACAAGGTTTCTCCAGAACACAGGTAAAGCCAGCACTCCTGCCCTGCCATCCTCCTCCAGACAGACCTCCCTCCATTCCCCAGTGCCTGGGGCAGAGTTTCCCAAAGCTGCAAAAATGCCAACACCTCAAAGGCCCAGGCTAGGTACAGGCTTCTCAGAAGGAGAAGATATCCTCTTCTTTGACAAGTCTCCACCTCCAAGGCCAAAGCTAGACAGCTTGGCAGAAGCCAAAAAGGTACCAGCTCTTTGGATTTTTTAAGTATTAGATAAGTTAAGAGGAATTTGGTTTGTGGTAGAAGAGGAGTCTTTGGTCAGATACGGCCCAGCTCAGTTCTGGTGTTAGTGGAGTTTATCATTTGTGGGATCACACTGGCCTATATTCCAGCTCACAGGATTCCTGTGGTTCCTGATAGCTGTTAGTGCCCAAGTCCATGCTTCCATCTTCCCTTCAGTCAATCTCTTAAGGCAAGGGATTTGTGTTGAAAATCCCTAGAGTGCTAAACTCTGACACTGCTAGTGCAGTTTACTGCAGGTGTTTTCTGTTTGACAGGTAGGTAAGCAACTGGTTTAGTTGTGTTGTGTCCTGTCATGAGTCTGGATAATTTTGTTTTCTAGCCAAAGCAGACTACATCTTTTATTGGCAAAAATATGTTCATTTGTTTGTCAAAGAAACTTTTCCAGCTAGAATGGGAAAGCCTTAGCATTCTGGCAGTACAAGAAGGAATAGTTGTAAGAAATTTCCTACTAATTCCAAATCATTATCAGTTTATGTGGAAATCTCAGTGACTTGATTTCACTGAAAACCTTAGTGATTTGTGAAACAGGTAAAGCTCAGCTGCAGAGACACCAGGCCTGGTAGCACCTGTGGAGAAGTGACTTTATGGTTTGGGAAGTCACAAGAGGCTGGGTGTATGTCAGAGCTGGGAATTTTGAGCCAGCTCCATGCTCAGGCCAGTGGATGTTCTCTCTTCCAGTTGACAGCCTTCCTCTGCTGCCTGTGGAAGTAGCAGACATGTCGCCAACACTTCCCCGCTCTTTCCTTTTTCTAGCTGGCTGCAATACAACGACTACGAGCAAAAGGCCAGATCCTTCCTAAAACAGACCCAAACAGCGTCAAGAGGAAATGGACTGATGTTGAGGATGTCCTGGAAATTGTTGAAAGGGTTGAGAAAAATGTTGCTCAGTCACAAGGTGCAGAAGCAGACAATGGTATGTACAGTGAGCTTCTTGAAAAGAAAAAAATGTGCTTCTGTCCTACTGACAGAGCTGTAGTTGCTCTGGGTTAAGGACTTAATTGCTGTGCTAAAAAGAGACCAAGTTAGGTCTGTTTGGAACTTCAAGGGTTTGTTGGAAAGACTGAAAAACATCTCTAAACCTTTGGAGAAAGTGTGAGATGTAATCTCTGATAGCTCCCTGTGCTCATCTCTGTTCCCTTTCTTCTGGCTCTTGAGCATCTGCGGTGCAAGGCTGACTTCACCAAGGGAAACCAAGAACTAATCCCACCTGGGAACGTATCTGAATTTTTTGTGGGAACTTGAGTCTTCCTGCTGGTGATTTACTGTTTGATCTTGGATGAATTGTTTAATTCCCTTTAAAGTTTCTTCATCAGACAGTGAGGGAACACTGCTTGCACTCCTGGGAGTAATGTGAAAATTCCTAGTACAGTGCTTTGAGAGAAGATGCAATCCTATTTTAAAAAGATACTTTTATTTTTTCTGAAGCCATATTTGAACTTTTCATGTTCCCAAACTATGAGAGGCTGCTGTTTGACCTGAACATCTGCCTAAGAGACCTGAGACTTCCAAAATCTCCTGCAGTGAGCAAGTTTAGAAATCACAGCCTTGTTTTGTAGGACTGAACTTTTTTTTCTCCCTAGGAATGGATGAACTGGAACCTGCCCAAAAGAAACGGCGTGAACAGCTGGCCTATCTGGAGTCAGAAGAGTTCCAGAAAATCCTGAAGGCCAAGTCCAAGCACACAGATGTCTTAAAAGAGGTATGGCCTCCATGCAGCCTGACTGAGGCTTAGAACTGGGGTTGACTGGACTCCCCATGAAGTCAGCAGGAGGCAGGCACCCAAACATCTCATGGGCTCCAGATAGTCCCAGGGAGTTGGGCTGGGTGTCTCTGGGCACACAGGGCACAGGGCCTGCAAGTCAGCACTGTTGCCAGAGCCGGGGTAAGGTCTTGTTGCCAGTTGACATCAGTTTTTTTGTGGTGTTTGGAAGAGTCAGTGAAGTTTCCTATTGGTGGATAATCAGAGAAATCCCTCTGCCTTAAAATCAAATGAGCCACATGCCTACTTTGTCCCTCATTACTTGACATCTTGGCCAAATAAATCAAGCTGCCACCTTCATCTGTGGCGCATGTCAGCTGTGAAATGCCATCAGGTGCCCTGAAGTGCTGAGGTTGGGTTTCTCACACTGGGGTCTGTGCAGAGCACTTTTCCAGGGTTACAGCACCTCCAGTGGCACAGGGCTCTTGCCTTGGACACTTACTGGCATGAAGTCATAATTGTTTTAAGGTCTTCTGGGGAGTAATTTTTGTCTAGGAACCTATTCCATTAATTACATCTGCCTCCCTGACTTCTCTCTGCACTGTCCTCGTGGGTATGTGCTTATTTCAGCACTTCCTGCTGTTGTTAAACCTTCCCACTTGTGCATTTCAGACCTGGCTTGTTTCAGTGCTGCTGAACTGCAGCATGTCTACAATAATGGATTGTTTGAAGCAAAAGAGATGTGTTTCTCTGCTCCCTGTCTGCTTCAAGCAGGCCTGGTAATAATTTGCCCTAAGGCCATTTATGGAGAGGCTTCTCCTCTCTTTGTGTCCTCACAACCCGTTTTTTGTGCCCCACAGGCTGAGGCTGAACTGCAGGAGCAATACTTTGAGCCACTGGTGAAAAAGGAAGAACTGGAAGAGAAGATGAGGAACATTAAAGCAGTGAAATGCCGAGTTGTGACGTGTAAAACGGTGAGTGAAGGGGAGCCAGGGTGCCAGCAGGGGAGTGGAGTATGGATTCTACAAAATGGTGCTGGACTGTCCTGCAGACTCCCATCTGTCACTCTCTTGGCTGTGGTCCAGTGCAGGGATTGATGTTTTGTTCCTGAAGCCTGTTGCTGAGAGCAGCCTGTGCACGGGGTGACTGAGACATGGCAAGGCTTTAGTGCTGTGCTCAACATCTCAGCTCAACACTTGGGCCAGTGGTTCCAGGGGTATTGCCATCCTGAATTTCTCTGTTTCTTCCATGAAATGCTTTGTACCAGGACCCTCAGTTACCCATATTTAATGAAAAAATAAGCAAAGTCCCTGAAAACATTAACACTGGGTGGGAATCCTCTATCTGCATTTCCAGGGACTTTGCCATCAGGAAGAGGAGTGGAGCTTTTGACTGTCCCAAATGTACTGAGAAGGGAAGCAGTACCTCCCACTTCCTAAGTGCCAGCCCCTGCTGAGCTTTCCCTCTTGCTGCCTTCCCTACCTGTTTTGGGATTGCACAGAGGGCCCCTGGTGCCGCGGGAAGTGCTGGGAGTAGGACCACAGGGTGGTGGCAGGGGAAGGATGGCATTAGGAGCAGTGACAAAGCCTAGGCAGTGATCCAACTGCTGGGCTCCTCAGCATGGGAGACGCAGGGATGCCTTCCTCCAAACATTCAGCTGCTGCCAGCCCTCAGAGCAGGTCTCATGCTCGCTCTCTCTCCTCCGACAGTGTAATTACACCTATTTCAAGCCTCTGGAGACCTGTGTGCAGGATAACCACGACTACCTCTGGCATGATGCCATCAAGAGATTTTTCAAATGTCCTTGTGGAAGCAGAGCTATTTCCCTTGACAGGCTTCCAAAAAAGCCCTGCTGGTAAGAAATGAGCCTCAAGAAAAAGTGACTGGGACTCAGGTCCTGTCTCTTCACAAGTAACTTGTGAGTCACATAAGCATGTCCTAAAAGGGGGATATTATCCCTTGTGCCAAGGAGCATGGGCTGGGTCTGGGGCTATTTTATATCATATTTATATCATTTTATATCATACTGTGTAGCAAACACAGCACAGTGGTCCTCACATGCCATCTTCATCTTTCAGTAACTGTGGCCTCTTCAAGTGGGAGCGAGATGGGATGCTGAAGGTAAGTGTGGCAGTTCTGAGCACCTCAGCACTCCAGCTGCTTCCTGTGGTACTTTTGTCCCCGTCTGTTTCTGTGCCCTCATGAGCTCCCAGCAAAGCCAAGCAGCTCTGTCAGGTACACACAGGTGCCTGCAGGCTGTGTTATATATGGACTTCCACTTTTTGCTTTCTGTTCTCAAAGCTTTGTTTTATTTAACCACGGGGAAATGGCTTTTGAACAAAGCTGCAAGAATTCAGAATGTCAAGGTCCCTAGAGGATCTGTCAATGTTCAGTCAGGTCATTTAGCCCTAGCACAGTTTCTGCCAGAGAAGTGTTTGGGAGACACCCACCACATGTTTAACTTCTTTTCTCCATGGTTCATGTTTCCAGGAGAAAAAGGGTCCGAAGATTGGCGGAGAAACACTTTTACCAAGAGGAGAAGAACAACCAAAATTTCTCAATAGTCTCAAGTGACCTGGAGTTGATGTTTTTCACAATATATGGATGGATTTTTGTGTCTGAAACACACATTTATACAGTACTGCCAAGAGGATTCAGGTTTTAGTGATGAATCAGTTTTTGATGAAAAGATCATCTGCCAAGTGTCCACCAGGCCGCTGCATGGATACTGAACTTTGATCTTTTTTGACTGACTGACTAAGACTGCATGTGAAATGCACATTTGTGCCTGTTCTTTCCAACTAACAACACAAGAGTGACCTCACTATTAGGTGACAAATTATCATGAACGGGAATGACTGTAGATTCCATAAGCACTTATGAAATTAATCCTCTGACATGTTCATGCCAACCTGTCTTCAGCTCTTGGACAAAAAGGGGTGTGAGATGGTTTGCAGGCAAAGAGCATTCTCCATTGGCTTCAAAATTACTCACTCTGAACCCTTAGGAATAGATGTCAAACAGATGTCCTGGGTTTTTCCTTGGCTTACCTGTTATAAAACCCTTCCATGGTTTGGGCCCTGCAAGCCAACAGTGTTTATGCTGGAAACTCAGAGCTCCCTGTCCCCCAGCACCATCCACACTACAGTGCTCTTGAGGCTACAGACCTGTAGCTCCCACTTTGAAAAACATTTTAATGAATCTGGCACCATTTTGTGAGTGGTTTTGAAGAGCTGAGCAATTCTATTTAAATGTTTTACCCTATTTCTGGTATTTTAAATAGCTACTGTTCCTGTCTCAGACCAAGCAGGATGAAATCTCCCTCCAAGAGGTGGCTCCTGAGAAATGCTCTCTTCATACAGGCATTTTTCTGACAGCACATTGCTGTAGGGATGCCTGGGGCATTTAACCAGCTTTTCCTGGACTGAGCCTTTTCCTGCCCATAGCCCATGCCTAGTAGGATCACAGGATATTTTTTAAGTGCCTAAGCCCCCTCTAACCTTCGTGATTCGATCAAAGTGCCACTACACATCTCATGTGTCCCAGCGGTCTTGTCGATGCCTCTTGTTTGCCTGCACAGGGGCTGGAAGAGAAGTCACTTCATTTGAAGCAACTGGACAGATTCATCTCAGCATTCTGAGCCCCCATCTCTTTCTGGTGCTTTCATTGGTGCAACTTGGCCTGTAGCATTCATTTCAGTCTCCTGTTGGCACCATTTGCTGAGTGGGGTGTCACTGCTAGGGGACAAAATCAGCAACTGTGACATTGCTTGGCAACGTCTCCTGTGGATTCCTCATTCCAAATAAATAGAGTACAGAATAAAACACTCCCTGGGTCTGCATGGTATTTCTCTGAGGAAGAGGATGAGTCGCTTCCTCAACATCTCTGTTTGCCCACAAGCTCAGTGCTGAATTACCAAAAGGAAACTTAACAGGAGTTTCTCACCCGGAGTCCACACAAAACCACCATGAAATTCCACGTTGGTATCGGCCTTCAGCCAGCATGTTAAAAGCCTCACACTTTTTCCAGTTCCTGCCTCTTGGGCCCAAGGAAAGGAGATTCTGCAGAAATTAAAATGTCAAATAATGCTTTATTTTCATAAATGCCCCCAGGACTGGGATATGTAAGATGTGTATCTCTGTGGGAGTGAAAGCAATGCTTGAATGCAACAATAGGGTGAAGAAACCAAACCAGTTGGTTTGCTTAAGCTCTAGCAGTAAACAAGGAGTGGGGGGAGATGGATGTATTGGAATTTATGTGCCACACTATTTTGAGATGCTTTTCTTGTGCCAGAGATTGCACTACTACCCTGATTCCTGAATACTCAGCTCCAACAACAGGGCAGCTGCGATCAGTCATGATGGTCACAGCCAGGAGAGGAGATACTGGCAGGTGCTTTGCCCAAAGCTTCTCCAAAGTGGGTTTGGCCCAATCATCCTGCAGGACCCAGCAGTTACTGGATTTTTGGGAGACTCTCAGCTGCAGCACCCCAATGTTTCCCTCAGACCCAGCACCTGCCTTTCCAGGGTTCACTTTGGTTATTCAGCCACACAAGCCACAAGAGAATTTCTGAACTGCAGAAATAATCCAGTGCAGCCCTTAAAGCTGGTTTTGCTACAATTTAATCTTTATTTCAAAAACAAAATCCTCATTGTCCACCAGCTCTACCAATGACTTCTCATGTAAGCTCATACTGAAACTGATTGACTGATTGATTTTGTGCAGAAAAAGGATGTTAAAAACCTTAAACACATGGAATTTTGTATTAATATGATTTAACTATATTATTGGAAACCTTACATTAATAGTATCAGCCCAAAAGTATATCAAGAGAATGACTAGAAAAAATAAGTAATGCACAGCTCATCATATTCTTTGATTACCTAAACTAGCAGCAGCAATCTGATTTTGTAGGTCAGGTTTTCTTTGAAGTCCATCAGCCGTTCAGCCTTGCTGCACCTATTTTGTATTAGCATGAAATGCTTTTGTAATGCAGCATTTGGGGCAAGTTCCTTACACAGGGGGCAACAAGCACATGAATCTGGCTCCTCAGAAGCTGCTGCTCAGGCACAGGTTTCCCATCCTGGCCATTAGAGGTCATTTTACAGATTGATTCTTTTTCCTTGCACTACCTTCACTCATTTCTTCCAAACTCCCTGCATTAAAAACCCCACAAAACAACAGCAACGACAAACCTAGAAAACATCATTGAATGCAGTGTTTCCTGCTTGTTCCTGGTATGAGTGGATCTGTTTGGCCATAAAAATCATTAACGTGCTGTCTCTTCAGAGTCTCAAACAGAAATGTATAGACAACACTGAATTAAATTAAAAGCTACAAGCTCCAATGCACAAAACCCTGCTTGGTGTTAAGCCAAAAGGCTCCTTGGATTGACGTGGTGAGCACAGAAGGTGCTCAGATGGGTGTTTTAAAAACTGTCCTCTTCTTGCAAATCCAGTTATAGAAGGATTGAATAACAGCCTCTCCTATCTAAATAGCTGCTGGCACAAGCTCGTCCTACCTAGGTTGATTAGCACTGAAAAGATAGCAAAGAACGTGGATGAAATCAATTTTGGCAGCCCAGAGGTGGGAATGGTGATGAGTAGAGCTGGAGGAGGAATTTGCAAAGCTCCTGGGCTGATTTCCAGGGATGTGAAGGGCCTGTCTGTGGAGCAAGGGCGCTTCTCCAGCACAGGCAGGCAGCAAGAGGCCTTATCAGCAGAAAGGCCAAAAATTACTCCTGAGTTACAAGATAAGCAAGTGATTTAAGATTAGCACGAGGTCTGGAGCAGAAACCGTTTTCTATTTTGCGTGTCCAAATTCAATTACTTCTTTCTCCAGCTGTGCTTGGATCATGTTGTTAGCATCACTGCAGTAGCACTCTAAGCTGGTGAGGTGACAGCTGTGAGGACATTGGGCATCACTCACTGCCACTGATTACAAATGACTGCTGGAAAACGATCTCCCACACCCCAGAGCAGCTTATAGAGTCAAATCTACTTAGAAAAAACTAAAATGTAGCTAATTAAACTTCCTTTTCCACCCCATTTCTGTTACATGAAGTAAGACTTTGATCTACAGAACTAGAAGCCAAAGCCAGGATTCAAAATCCTTCCTTTGGCACCTATCCAGTGTCTTCACATCAAAGCGCGGAGCGTGCAACCGCTGTCAGCAAGGTCAGGAGTCTGACTAAATCTGACATTTCTGAACTGCTAGTCTGGAAAACAGCACATAAATTCTAAGCAAAAGATCTTCTCTGTGTTTATTGTCTTTTACCGAGCTCCAGGAAGCCTTTGTTTTCAACACATGTGAAATGTCAAGGCAACAACAACAACAAAAAAAAAGTGTCTGAAACACTGGGGCTTCATGCAACTGCAGATGGCCAAATAAACAGCTGGAAGTCTAATTTTTACATGCTTCATTTTGAAACTTTGATGATGCTATTAAAACAATAGTCCAAGGAGGGCTAACATGGTTAACCTAAACTGCAGGAACATGGCGTTAATTGGAAAGAAAGTTTTAGATGTAACATGCTGTTACATCAATTTAGGAGCACACATGTACCGCCAACATGTGAACCTGAACACCTACAGCAAACCAAATTACAAGAAACATCCCACCAAGCCAGGGCTAAACTAAAACACACTGTTACCAAAATAACTTTAAGTACTTTATTTTTAATTTGATTCGATTCAAGCAACTTTTCTAATAGGGTAAGTGCTGCTTCACTAAAATTCACAGCAACCCAAGCATTTCAACAGCTTCTGCATTTCCCTGTCTCCTGAGGCTCTGCCTAACAGATCTGGAAGTTTATTTCTCAAACGTATTATTGCTACAGAGGAGGTATCCAGCAACACCACACGTGCATGCTGGGAGAATCCAGCTTCATCCAGCTGTTCTGCCCAGCAGAACGAGCACAGCCTGCCCCGAGGGCAGCAACCAAACACAGCCTAGGAAGGAATCAGGACATGAGTCTCTCATCAGGTGGGACAACTGCTGAGTTTAGATGATCTCCAAGATCGTTGATGGGTTTGTTCTTCTGAAAGAGGCAATTTTGAGCCAAAATCCATAGGTAGAGGTGCATAAATTTTTAAAAACAAAGCTAAATTTCCTCCTTTTTGTCTCTTTCCTAGCTATAGTAAGGGAAATTCAGTCTTGAAAGTGGGAACGTGACACCTGTAGCTCTCCGTGGTCACAGCTCCCTCTGCAGTCAACCCAGCTACACAAGCAATGCCCAGACAGGGAAATCTCTCCATGAATCCTGTGCTGTGAACCAGACAGAATGCACCAAGTGCTCACGAAAACCCCATGGAAAGGACTCGGCCAAGTCAGCAGAGGGATCTCCAACTCACTGGAAATCCTTCAGCTGGCCCATGCTCTCTCCACAGGAGCTGCTCAGTGCCAGGGTTAGAGAGGGCTTGGGGAACCAGGACACCCAACGTCACCCGCTGAGCCAGGCTGGGGGTCTGTCCGAAGTGACCCCTCATCAGACCTCTTGGTGTTGTGCTCAAACCACGGCTGCTGAGAGGATATGTCTGTCTCCAGGTGGGAACCACAGCCCAGACACCTCACTCCAGCACCAAGGGTGCAGGACCGATAATTAACTGTGCTTTAAAAAACCAACATGAAAACCTAGAGATGCTGCATGAAGATGAAGAATCACAAAGCAAGCAGAAGGTGCCACAAGAGCCCATCACTGCAGCCTTTGGTGCTGCTTTGACACCTTTTCTGGGTGGGCTGGGGGGGAGTGGGACAAGCTGAGGGTGGATGCTTTACACTGGGGTGTTCAGTGACACCCCCACCGTTTCTGAGCAGCAGCAATGACACAACACAGCCCGCGAGTGCAGTTTTGCTGTGATTTATTCTTCATTTCAAAAAACAGATTCCAAAAGTGAAAGAAACTTTCAGAACGCGAGGAAAAACATTGTGAAAGGCAAGGGGATCATTGCAGTGTGCATCACTGCAGCCTGCCGCCACTGCATCCCGGGGAGCATCCAAACACTTCCTCAACCTGGCAGCAGCAAATCCACCCTTTCCCAGACCTGCCAGACTCAAAGGATTCCCTCACTTCACACAGCCTTGGATCAGTTGTGCAAGGCCCATGGGAGGCTGCTTTGTTGGCCCAGTAGCTCCCAACACTGTCAGACTCATATTTCACGCGTGCCAGAGCTGCCTGGTCAGGTACAATGCCATGCCAAGCCGTGCTTGAGGAACTCTACCAGCAATCATATTCCTGTCCATAAATCCCATTTTTCTCTGAGTGGTTGCTGCTTTCTCTTCAGCCACTTCCTTACACCACTGATTCTGCTGCTACCAACACCCACATCTTCACCAGCTACACTAGTAACTCCCCATGTCTCTGAGGGCTTGTCTGAAACTGATTTTTTTTTTTTTTGCACAGGAAAGGAAGTTGGAAATGCTGGAAGTTCTTGCATAAAATGTTACGTTGGTATAGCATCATTCTAAAAGTATGTCATGTTAAAAACTTTTAAGAAACGAGAATGAAAACACCAAGAAAATCAATTCTTTCAAGAATTTGATTCTTCGATTGTCTAAGACACCCGCAGCAAATCTGTTTTTCTGGGTTAGGTTTCCCTTGACATGTATCAGCTGTCCAAGCTCAGTGCAATTATTCTGAATCAGCATAAAACTATTTTGAAATGCAGCATTCAGCTAAGTTACCATTACAGAGGTCAACAAAGGGAATTCTGCCTGCCAGGCAGGGTCTGTGTTCTTCCCTCAGAGAAGCTCATTCTCAGGCCCATGTTTTCCATCCTGCTCTTCACAGGGCCTCTACAGGTTGATTCTTTCCCCTTGCACAAGCCGTGCTCGGAAGTTCCATATATCCTTCAAAACAAAAATGAGACAAAGGAAAAACGCCTTGAGGGCTAGAAAAATCAGTGACCAGGATTCCAGTTTACAGAGATGGAAATAGAGGATTACTTAGTTCTTATCACCTTGTGAAGGTGAAATAAGACCTGGGCACTCCTCTGGGAGAAAACTCCAACTCTGGCTAAACAAAATCCTTAAAGCTACACGAAAACACAGAGACTTCTCTGGGGTTTGTATGAAGAACCTCATTTCCACTCAGAAGGAGCCTCACTACACATCCCTCCGTATTTCATCAGGCCCCTAACCAACCCCAGGAGCTGAAAGCCAAGCAAGCTGTGGCTTTACAGACATGAAGGATCAGCTTGCGAAGCACAGCTGGGCACCCCACCACACCCAGGCACACTGGGGGGAAACATGCAGAACAACACAAAAATGCCAAGGGTGAAAAAGGAAGTCCCCCCTTCCAGAAAGCCCTAGATACTGTAAAACAGCTACATTTTAAAAGAAAATTGCTGCTTTTACATCTAAACTTTACTGCCTTGATACTGGCTTTGCACATGCTTAGGAACTGCTGCAGATTAAGATATTCAGAACATTTTCACCCCAGCAATGAGGTTTATTAGTCTTTCAGTGGCTCGATCCCTAAGAATTTACATTTGCTTTCTATTTTACTCAATGGTCTCAGTTATTCGGCAGGAGTCCATTAGTCCCATTTTTTTTTCTTTTTTGAGGCAGATGTGTATGTATCACTGCTGACAAACCTGCTGTAGCCTTGAGTATAAACAACTGATGTGGGATTATATTTAAGCAAAGAAAAAAATCCATTTGTTATTGTGGCCAGAAGCAGCTACTTGTTTTAAAAGGAAAATCTACCCACCATTAGGAGGGGAAACTCTAAGAACTGTGGACATACAAACTGGACAAGCACTGAATTTAGACCAACTTACCGTTTTGAATTTGGAGCAAATGACGTCATTTTTTTATTTACAAGCAGAGCTTTAGAAGGATGTGAAGAGGCTGCCAGAGAGCAAGGCATTATGAGGAAAAAGGCCACAAAAAGCCTGCCAGTCACCCTCTGAACATCAGGTCCTTCATCCTGCCAAGCACCTCTGCTTGGTACAGCCTGATCTACCAAACTAGGCATGGCAAAGAGCACCAATCTGCCACACAAGACTGGGAAAGGGAATCGACCTGGTTTGTAACAAAGGGCACTGAGCCAAGCCTCACCTTGAGCTCCACAGAAGCTGTGTTGTATTTCTTGCAAACCATTTCCTGCAACTCCTTCTCCAGATGCTCCTGAGTCGTGTTCTTGACATCAATGTAGTGACACTCTGAGCTGGCAAAGTGGCAGCTGATGCTCTGTGTGAGGAAAGTGGGCATCACTCACTGTCACATTGACTACAAACAACTGCTGGAAAAAACGTCGTGCATTCCAGACTGTGGACACGTCACTCCTCCCTTACAGATCATGTCAGCCAATTCCTTCTTCCTTTCCAGGCGCTCCAGAGAGCGTCCCCTTAGAGAAATACTCTTGCTGCTGACATGCTCATCTTCCTCCCCTTCTCCCCCTCCCTCACTCCCTCAGCATGACCTGTACTACTTGATCTCAGAATATCAGCAGCTAGAGTGGGAACAGGGAGAGTCAGGGCTGGGGCAGACCTGTGTGCTCTGTAAGAGCTCTTAGCTCCTGCATCCAGACGGTCACAACCCACTTTGAATCCAGCAATAAACTGCCACAGCGGCTGAAAGAATAGGCCACACAATAGACAAACCAAAATAAAAATAGAGCAGCCAGGGCTGCAGTGCCTGGATGAATCCCTTCTGAGATGGGATCAGACCTCCAAATGAGGGGACTTTTGCCTGTTTCAGTTAAATAATCATGCATGTCATTAACTCTTTTATAGAAAAATGTTTTGTGCAATCATATAAATAAGTATTATTTATTGAATGATAGAGACTCCTGTTATCCAGAGATGGGATACCAAGAAGTCAGGGGAAAAAAATCAGGGAAAGTCCTGATATCCAGGACAGCTGAAAGGGAACTTTCAGGAAAGCAAGTACAGCCAGACAGGCTTTAATTTAAACGTAGATTCAACATCTAATTTCTACTCCTGTTCTGTTTTTCTCAAGCAGCTGCACAGTGTGCACTTCTTACAGAAGACAGATGTTTAAAAATAATAAACAGAGTGCTGAAGTGTATTAGGAAGATAAAAACTCCTTAAAACATTCATCCACATATTCATGAACTGAGAAAGGATTCAAAGGCGGTGGGGGATAAAAATAGAAAGAGGGATGGTTGGATATTTTTTTTTTAATCAAGAATATAAAAGACTATATCAAGAGACATTTTCCTACCTTTCGGAAACCTGATGTCCTGTTTATCCCAGAGCCATGAACTAGCAGGGGATGGAAGAACACTGTGTCTCCCTTCTCCATGACAAGGTGAACCTTGGGAATCTTCTCATCCTCCTCAAGCAGCCCATGGAAAAGTTTGTTGGTTTTACCCTAGGAAAGAAAAAGGCTGAACTGAAATCACTCAGCTAAAATGAGAGGAAGTGCTGATTCTCAGAGCACAGTAGGGCAGCAGGGACAGCTTTGGATCTGCTTTTCCCTGGAGAGAGTATTCCATATCCCAAACGAAAAGTCGGACTATTGCCTACTGGTCCTTCTACCTCAAGCCTGACATATTTTCTGCAGCTGGTTTGGACAAAGACATTCTTAGCTGTAGAGAACAGAGAAGAGCACTGGGAAACTCCACAAGGGTGGCCTGATGCCACTGCTGGAGTCCAGCCTTCTGCTCCTGGTATAACCATCAGCAATGACAGTCCAGGCCAGGAAACACACACTCTTAAGAGGAAGATACCATTCGGTATTTTATTCCATCCAGCTGTTTATTGTCAGATTTCTCTTCTTTGGGACAGCCACATGCTACCAGGCAGGAAAAAGTTGGCAAGAGGGAACAGAGCCCTCAGACTTGGCAAGGGCAGTGGAAAATGTTGGCATGTGTTGCTGCTGTCATGCCACAATGTGCTGGACATTTTCTAGGTGAAAGTGGGAACAGAGGCAAATCTACCCACGTCACATGGAGTGAGGTCACCCAAGAAACTCTCTCCCAAATCAATGTCAGTATTTCCATAAACAGAAAAGAAGAAAAAAATCACTGAAAACCTCAGGTTTGACCTGCATATCCCCCCCTACAGTGAGTCCTTCCCAGCCAAAACATGCCCCTTTCCTGCATGCCCTTCCCAAGCTGTTGTTGTAGGACACGTAAAAGGAGATGACTCCCAATATTTTTCAGAAGGCAAACAGCATAGAGAAGGCTTTATTGTCGAATTCTTACTACCTTTTATAAGGTGGTCCGAGACAGACTTAACATGATTGGTGAATAGAAATGACACCTCTGTAATCCCATTGGTTAAACTAGAGAAATAGAACTAGAAAGATGAAACATCACCTGGAGAAAAATTGTTTTGAGAGTGGAGTACTTGTTTACCGAGACTGTTTTGAGAAGAAGCTTTCTTGAGATATTTTACTTTGGGAAAAGTTAGCAGCTGCTAGCAGGCTAAAATCTCTCAGACTCAGAAATATCAGGCCCACACCAAGCCCTCCAAGACACTCTACCTCCCACTCTGGATAACCATGAGGCTTCAGGGTGGTCTTGTGAGTGCCTGGCTGCACCACCAGGCAGCCGTTGTCCTGGTCAGCCCTCTCCATGGCGGTCCAGGCGCACACGATGCGCGACGCAGGCCGGAAGGGGAAATAGTGCAGGTCCTGATGCATGGGGTGCAGGAACGTCTGCTTGTCTGCAACACAGGTCCAGAAACCTTCAGCCTCATCAGACGTCACACAGCCTTTTCCTGCCTGTTTAACCACTGCAGCACATCCCAAGGAGCTGCTGCTTCCCCCTGGAGACATCTGGCGTACTCAGTGCCAAGCAGGTGAGCTGCCATCCCACCCCAAAGTGGCCCGTGGTGATGGCTCTTGGGTCACAGAGTGAAAGCCAGGGGGCTGCTTAGCTCTGTGACCCTTCAGAAGGCTCCTTTTGCTGGCCTTCACCACCGCCACGCATTTTCATCACTCATTTTGGCTGCTCTCCAGTTTTGAGAACTTTAAGCAGCATGGAGTTGCACAAGGCTCCCCAGCACAAAGACCTTCCAATAGCTGTGCTGTCTGCAGGCACTGGATGTACTGCTGTGAGGCAAGCAGCAGCAACCCTGTCTGTGCTGCACCCTGCTCATGTTTATTTAGCTTTCTCTTTAAAAAGAAGGAAAAAAAAATCTCAATTTATGGACTGCAGCCTCCACAGAGAGTCCCTGCCCTAGAGGCTCTCTTCCATGAAGTCTAAGCAAAAATAAATATTCTTGAAGTTTTGCTTGTTATTTTTCCCCCCCATGGAAATGCAAACATCATCCACACCAAAAGAGCCTTTTATATATAATTTATATACTTATTTTGCTATTGATTTTGCTCCTTAAATAAATACAGTTAAGGTATTTCTACTTATTTGTCATACTATTTAGACTTTGTGCAGCCTCAAAAACTCTCTTGTGTTTTCTCATGTTGTCTCATTAAACCAAGGTAAAAAGAAAACAAACTATCACCAAAATGCTTTGTAAATTTTCAATGTTATTTGGGTTTAATTTTTTTTACAGCTTTTCTAAAATACTATGTTTAATTCTGGCATACACACAATAATTTATCCATTTTCCTCTAATCCAAGTTTCCTTACCAGAATCTGGAAGTTTATTTATCAGCATGGTGTGCATTGCCATGATGTTTGGCCCTGTGAAGCACTCAACATATTTGAGGACCTACAAGGAAGAAAACGTTAGGAAAAAAAATTAGAAACATGAAAAATAAGAGGAAATATTGCTGAGGAAGCACCGGGAGCTGGATGTTTGGCTGAGGACAAGGGTACAAGAGGAGGAAGTGGGGGAGGAAGGAGGGATGCAGGACAGGAGGCAGGATCTGGCATGGCACACAAATGGGAATGGTGGGAGGAGGCCAAGATGGAAGATAGTGCTGCAGGCTGCTGGGAGGGATGGAAAAGAGGGACAGGGTACTCCCACAGAGCTGTATCTGCCACATGAACATGGGCTGCAAGGCTGGACCTGCCCAAGAAGAGATGTTTGCCTGGATAGAACACTCAGAACATGTTGCTGATCTGTCCCTCTAGCCTGGCATGGTTTGGCCAAGTCACATTCCTGACTGGCTCCAGACCAGTCTGCTTAGAGTCCTCTGCCCCAACCTCCATCCATCCCCTGTTCATGCAGAACACTCTTAAAGGCCGACCTGTCTTCCTTCCTCACTTGTGTGTTTATGGGAGTGACCTGCAGGGTCAGATACCTTCATACAGGCTCTTCCACCACCACCACCACCCTTTCTGTGTTTTACCTCTGGTAGAGTGCAGTATCTGAACAGCTCTTCATCTTCCTGGAAGTCCTGCACTTTATTAACCACTTTTTCAGACTGACCGAACTGGGATTTCAGGGATTCATCTTTCATAATCATAACTCCTGGTGGCTTCACCTCTCTTTTACAGATCCTTGTGAACTCCTTCCTGCAAACCAGAGGGAATGTCCATGTTGGAAGAACCTAACGATCTCTGTTGGGATGCAAAATTCCCCTGGGTCCCATCCACACAGACCCAGGGATGTCCAGAAATGTGAGGGCTGAATTAGAACCTTCAAAGGAACTAAGATACATAAATCCACACAGACATGAGGTACAAATGCAAGTTTAGTTTTAAAAAAGTAGAGGCTTTTTAAATTGCCTTAGCAAATAAGAGACTGAATTAGTTAGTAAGAAAAGGACCTAAAACCTAGTTTAAAGTTCAGTAGCATTGCCTTTTACAAAGATAGTTAAGCTCTAGACAAAATGAAAATAATGTAGCCTTGCTAAACATTCCTAGATAGAACAGACAGAGCTATAGGTGTAGAATTTGTGTAAGAAATTACAAATATTGTTGTACATCAATCTTAGCTTAGGATAGGTCCAGTAAGAATGTAGAAACATCATGGTTTCACCTGACTGGCTGAAAATAGAAGGAAAATGTACTGCTTTGAGGATGCTAGGATGCTCACACCTACAGGACACAGATTATGGGTGCCGTCACTGCTGCTGCCGCTGCTAGTGATAAAAATGCTGCCGCTTCTGCTTGGGACTGAGGGACTTTGTTAGAAGGCTTCCTGCATACTGGCAAGGACCGCAATAACTTTACCTTCACGAGGCTGATTTAAAGATGCAATAAAGGACTTTGCTTGTACAACTACCCAGCTTTTTAGTTCAGTGTCTTCCATGAAGATGCCCACACCCCTCAGCGTCAGATCTGCAGCTTCCCAGAGTTCCCCCCAGCACACCCGGCCAGCGCCTTGTACCTGAAGCGCTCGATGTCCTCATCAGAAACGAGGTTCTTGATGAGCAGGTACCCATTGTCTTCATAGAACTGCCTCTGCTCTGTGGTCAGCAGACCGTTGTCCAGGGTGTAGCTGGGACACACAGGGACACGTTAACCATGTCTAGGGACCAACACGGGTGCTTGGGGGAAGGAAGAACCGAGCTCTGAAGGTTGCTTTGCTTTTATCTCTACCAAAGGAAGACAGAGCTTACCAAAACCTCCCAGAATGAGGAACAACACTGACTTGGGCTGAAGTAGGAATGCTTATCTGGGGTGAGAAGTAAGGAATGTACAGTCAAGCAAAATAGAATAGAACATTATCTACAGGCATGAGTCCTTGATCCTACAGTGCTGTTCATCTTAAAGGCAGGTGCTGTGCTGGGCACTCAATCCATGTTCTTGTACATTTTGCTTCTATAATAATAAAAAATATTCTAAAAATGAAAATAATCTGAAAGAATAAATCATTAGGAGTAAACCTGAGGTTTCACATTCTCGTACAGTGCTGCAAACCCTCACCTTCTCGCCAGTTACTGCAGAGATCAGGTCCCTCCCAAAGGACAGGGACAGCAGGAGGAGAGGAGAGCTTTAAGCTTGTCCTGCACTTCAATTCTTTCCAACAGGTTTTAAAAAAGCATTTCCTTTCTCTTATGCAGAGACACATTCTCATCAACAGGGCAGTTAAACCCCACTTGCTAAAGAAGCCTCACAAGAACCTTCTGCATGTTATTGAAATGTCATCTGTAACAAAAATGAGCATTTTCATGCTGATCTTTTGGTCTGCACAGGGTCTTATGAAAACCACTGAGTTTCCTCTACCGCTCATAAGAGCATGAATGCTTTGGCAATAAGAAATATGTTTCATCACAGCAGCTGTGTCTATGGTCCCAACACCAGGAAGCTGAAACATTATCTTGTCAAGAGTCACATACAGTGAGAGAAGAACAATACATGCAAAAATGTGTGGCAAAAATGACGAGCCAGAGGGAGGAAAAGGTGCTGGGAACTGGATGGAAGATGGAGAAAAGAACATGGGGTGACCAGGTGGCAACTGCCACAGCAGGTCCCAAAGCAAGGAATCCCCCAACTGGGGGCACTAGTGCTCCACACACATTTCAGGCCTAATTTCAGGGAATATGGGACTCCTGACCATTCAGGCTCCTAAATGTCCACAGACAGCTGATGGAGACATAGGCACTGGCTGAACCCCAGCGTGCTGCCCTCCTCAGCACCTCCACCTCCCCCCAAGTCCACCCAGTGCTGGACTCCATTTCAGCACCCTCCTCCCAGGCTCTGCAGTGGCTCTTCCTCTCACTGGTTTTGCTCTTGACACTTTGCAACACTCAGGACAACCCTGGGTTGCTTGGACAATTGAAACCATGAGGCACAGAGATTAAAACAAAACCAGTGAACTGATGTATCATTTGATGTAACAAATAAATCTATTCTTATTAGAGTCTGTCATTTACTTTACCCACACACCTTTCTTGCTCCAGCCCAGCTTAGTCATGCTTTTGTCCAAAGCTATATGCATCATGACCCAGACTTAAAAATAAACAGGCTGTGCAGCACCTCTCCTTACTTCCTGCATCTTTACAACCAGGGTGTTTTTCCTATAATTTATTCTTAATTTTGTGTTGTGACTTGTGTTATGGCAGTTTGAGTCAACAACTATCCATCTGCCTTCATATTTTTAATTGATTTGAGGACTCCTACATCCTTTTTGATCACATCCTCTTCTATGTATTAGAATTCAGAGGTAACTTGTCAGCATTCTGCTCTGTGAAAAAGCAGCTTTTTTTTTAAAGCAACATTTATGACAGCAGCTTTAAAAATATTCTCAGCAAGCAGTCTCCACTTCACTTTTGGAACCACGGGCCATATCAAGGCAAAACCTTATTTCTACCCAGGTTTCTTCTGCCTTATGTTGGCAGCCGCCAACATTTCCACCTCGGTTCTCACTCACAAACCAAACCTCGATGTTTTTCCTGCTGCTGCTGCTCTACCAGTCGAGTCTGTACTTTTCAAGGATATCTGTGACTGGCTGTGAAATTTCTAAGCCAAGCGGAGTTTATCCCCCGAAACCCGCTAAATCTCTAGGAGGAAAATTCGCTGCAGGGAAGACTCTGGCTCGGTGCTGGGAGGCTGTGCCGGGGCGCTGCCCAGATGCACATCCCAGCTCCCAAAGGTTGCGGGGCTGAAGCTCAGGAGGAGGTTTTGGGGTGGGTCAGGTGCTGACACCGAAATTCCAATCGGGGCTGCCACAGAAGCGCTGTCCGCGGCACCGGGACACGGGGCAGGCCCTGCCCTGTGCGTCCTTCCCGGGCCGGTGTCCCTGCAGGACAAACCACGGCCCCACCAGGGCGCGGGGAGCGAGGGGCAAAGCGCGCCGGGCTGGGGAAGCCGAGCCCCGACCCACGGGGGCCAAGGGGCTGCTGCCGGTCCTTCCCGACCCCAGAGCCTCAGAGCGCCGGGAGCCGCGGGCCGGCGGCGCCCCCGGGCGGGAAGGGCCTCAGCGGGGCCAGGCCGGCCGTGCGGAGAGCTCGGAATTTTCCCGGCGGATTTCTTTACGTTCGTCCTCCCGCCTCCCCTCTTTTTCCCGTTCTCTGCCAGCAGTGACTGCGGATTTCATCAGCCGCGTGGGGAGAGCAGCGCTTGGCACAATGCACTGCCGAGGCCGGCATGGATCGATGCCTTATCTCCTGTCTCTAAGGAGACCGTCAGAGTTCACCTCGTGCCTCCACGAAAACGTTCGGAGAGATTTTTGCGGCCCCAGTGTGAAGACAGACCTCACACCTGCCAGGCTGTCCATAGAACCCTCGCCCATGAGCAATCCAGGCCCCGCTCCCGAGGAGGCGCCATTCACAAGTCTCCTGTAGCTCCAGGCAGTCCCATGATGACAGGGTGTGCAGCAAAACTCTGCTTACAGCTGCTTCAGGAAGCTTAACCCCCGTTCTGCAACAGGTTTTGCTGGAGTCTGGGGTGACGTGTTGGTGGATCAAAAACTCAGCTGTCAATACACTAAGCTTCCTGTTAGTGCTGCAGATGAACAGAAGCCAAGGCAGCGGTAGGAAGGGCTCCTGTACATAACCTGCGTCCTGGAAGCTGGTTCCCTTGAAAACTCAGTGGCAAAACTCACACTGATTTAAGTAGACTACAGCATGTTTACAAACTGATCTGGTCCATGGTCCATTCGTGGTTTGGCTCTTATGGTATGCTTGGTGGAGTCTAATCTCTTCAGGGGCATAATAGAACAGGCTGTTCACAGAAATGGGACAAACAAGGTTGGGAACCCAGTAAAAAACCATGTCTAAACGGTTTTGTGTAGTCACGGGCACTGTGAAGGTACAACAGCAGCAGTAGTGACAGCACCCTTCATTGCCAACAAAATCAGACCTTTGACTCCCGAGCCACAGGAAAACTCATTAGAAAACAGGTAATGAAAGGCCCTCAAATAAAGCTAGCGAGGGGAAAAAAAACAAACCCAAAAAATAAATTACTAGAGTAATACCTTTATTATTGAACTCCTAATTGTAACTGCATTGAGCAGCCTATATGTAATTCAGATCTATGCTGCAATTTCTTTCACAATTCAAACTGAAACAGGAACCTCAATAAATCTCATCTGTTTCACAGTTAAGGTAAAAGCCCCATCAAAACGATGAAGCAGAATAATACTACACAAGCCTATTGTGGCATGGACCTGTCTGCAATGTAGATATTTCTTCCACAGGTATGTGTTTGACAGCATCTTATGCAAAGGTGTCTTTCATATCTGAAAAAAAAAGAACAAAAAGTAGGGGTTTGGCTGTACTTACTTAGGAGTTTGAGAACTAAGATACTTTTGTATAAACATAATACATGCTTACATAAACATATATAGAATCATAGAACATCCTGAGTTGGAAGGGACCCACGAGAACCATCACAAGACAAGCCCAAGAATCCCACCCTGTGCCTGAGAATGTTGTCCAAAGGCTTCTTGAGCTCTGTCAGCCTTGGTGCTGTGCCCACTTCCCTGGGGAGCCTGTCCCAGTGCCCAGCCATCTGGATGAAGAACCTTTTCCTAATATATGCATTTTTAAACAAGAAGAGCCTCAAAACGGCCTAATATGTCTGTGCATTAAATACCATTATTCCTGTTTACTTACAGCCTCTCTGGCAATCTCAGTACCAGGAACTCCCATGTCACGGGGCTGCCCTGTTGTGTTCTATCACACCCCAAAGAATTCAGGACACCTCAGCCACCTTTGGCGGGAGCAGCGGGTGCCTGAGGTCATTGCCCTGTATTTGTACCCTCCTGCTGATGGATCGAGCTTTAACACAAGGAAAGATCGATCTCGGCCACTGCTGGCACCACACAGTGACACGGGAGTGCTTGTGGTGTAGCCACACCCCCTGGAATTAGAAGTCTGTGGAAACGTTAAAAAAAAAAAAATCCTTTGCATCTAAACAGTCCAGAGTGAATAATTTTCAAATCCATTGATAAGTATCACTGAAACACAGGCAGAATCTTATGAACCCAGGAAAAAAAAACAAGGAAGAAATTTTCTTTGTTAAGGAAACTGATGGTGGCATTAATCATTGTATTAAAATGGATGGCATTTAAGAGAGGCTCTGTCTTTGCAAAGTACTTTTACAGCTATGTCTGTCAGTTTCCTGAATTTTATAGAACATTTTTATACAGATGGTTTGCATTTGGCTTTTCATTTTAATGTTTTCTGTTCATTAAATCACAAAACTAATAAAAACTAAACTATTGAGATTCCTCCAGCAGCACAGGAACATTTCTAATGTAGAGTCTTATAATTTAATAAGCATCTCAATTGACTATTAAAATCCACATTATGATCAGAACTGTAATTCCAAAGATGAGGTCTTCTGAAAGCTTAATTTACTGTGGTGGGAAGTGGCAGCTGTTCCAACTCAACAAAATTAGCTTTTTTAACTGAGATGCCAGGGAAAACAGATGTTGCTGAGACAATAACAACAGAATCCACCACCAACGCACAGGTTCATTTCTCATCACCAAAGAAGAGTCAAGAAGGGCTTCTGTGGATACATAGAAGGGAGAAGGAGGGAAAGGGAGATATGGATTCATCAGGGAACAAAATAAGGAGCATAGTGACAAAGGACATGGAAAGGGTCAAGGGTCTCGATGGCTGCTTTGCCTTGGACTTTGCTTTAGTTCCTGACCTCTGCTGAATTCCAAGCTTTGGGCAATCCTTATCATAAGGAGGAGCTACTGCCAGGCTTCTCTCCAGCTGCCCCAAACTTCTCAGCCAGGGGTGCCCACCCATTCCTTATTGACACAGATCCCTTTGGAAATACCGGAGACAGCTGCATCCACCAGTGCTCTGAGCAGAGAGTGTAAAAAACTCCAATTGTTGTTGGCCCTTGCAGTGCCAGCCAACCTCAGCAGCCAGTGAGGCAGAAAGGAAAAGTCTCCTTCAGGGACATGTTGCTCCTGTTGATGTCCACAGCTCCCAGAAGGGATCCCATTCTCCCTCACGACCACTCAGCTGGGAAAAACACCGACCAAAGGGCTGAACAAGAGGGTATTTTATTACCTTTGCCCTTTTCAAGCACCAGTTACAGGGGTCGCAATCACATCTCGTGATCAGAATGCAGATGTGAACTCAGGCGACGCTTCCCAACTGCTCACCTGACTTCCAGTGAAAAATCAGTGAAGCACCAAGTATCAGCCACCGTGCCCACCCACTCCCCCATGGTCACTCAGGTTTGCTGCCCTCTCACTGCAGCAGTCACATTAATTATCATTATGTCCTTATTAGAAAAGGTTCAATCCTGAATTTAGATCAGAACGGGAAATCAAAATAATACCTAACAAAAAGGACCAAACTATTCTGGCTTTATATACTGCCACAGATTTTAAGAGTGTTGTTTTTCCCTGATGTGGGGGGGGGAAGCAAAACGCTGAGGAAAACAACAGGATAAAGAGCAACAACCGTTACAAACTTCCCAAAAATATATGCTACTTCTCAAATGCGTTTCTAGTGGATATTTCGATTATTAAATGCTTTCTGTTCAGTGAAATTCTTTTTCTCCACTCTTTTCACAACTTGGATGGAGTTTTACAAGCAGGAATGGGAGCTGGTGCATGCAGAAATTCCTGTGTATGAGAACAAATTACATCATGTTTGTATAAATGACTGGACATGGCTACTAAAAACAACAGTTCACTGTTGCTTTCTCACAGCCTTTTGACACCAGCATCTCAAAAACCCCTTCATTTAAGAGGAATCTCTAAGTGTCTTGCTTAATGGTGAAGGATTTAGGACTTGCCAGTCCCTTACAATATATCCTCCGACAGTTCACTGGGACCTACAATCTCTTATTTAGCAAAACAAATCATAAAACTTCGTAAACAAAGATGATGCTCACGGAGGACTTCCCAAGTTATCACCCCCTCAGCGGGGCACCAGGAAGCACTTTGGGATGTAAATTCCAGCCATCAGGAAGCGTCGGGAGAGGCTTTTAAATGGGCTCACCCGAGGGCTTTTCCTTGTAGCTGCCTCCAGCGGGGGCCACAGGAAATCTTCCTCCGAAAGCGCAGAGAAGCAGCCTCCTTCACTTGGAGAGGAACCTCGGGCCGTTCAGGGCACGTCTAGGGAAGGACAAGTGTCGGCTTCACACCTGGCTGAACCCAGTACCGCAAGTGAAAAAACCCAGCGGCATCGACCGACAAGCGTCGCCTCTGCCGGGGGGGAGCTGACACACACCCAGTGCCCGCTTCCACTGCAACAGACCTTTGTAGCAAGCACTCCCATGCAGAACTCAATTGTTCAATTGTTAGGGATTTTTAAAGCTAAAATAACCTATATACAGTCTTGCCCACGACCATAGAGAAAATGAACAGAACAAACCTCACAAAATAGCAGGGAAAAAGAAAAAAAATTAATTCAGTATTTGTTGCACAACTGGTTTTTGATACTTTATTTTCAGAACTGCTGTGAAAAGCCTAACAGTTTTGGGGGTTTTTTTTCAAAGCAAAGTCAAAAACTTGGTTACTGCTTTTGAGGTTTTGTGGTGAACCCACAACTCTCAGACTTCTTTTCCAGGAAAAGGAGTGTGAGGGACTGTGTGGTTTAAGCTACTCACAAAGGGGGAATTAAAAAAAAACATTCTAGCTTTGCAAAAGGTGTCTGTTGAAAACGCTATTGAGTGGAAAAAAAGATGAGCCAAGTTTTTCCAAGAGATGTCATTACGAGGAAGACTGGAAATTTAAACCTTGCATGATGCACAGGAGTCGATCAGACCCAGTAACTCGTTTTTTATAGATGGAAGCCTTTGTAATCCTTGCTGCAGTAACAATTATCCAAGATTTTCTTCTTGCTGGTCTGAATATCAAAGAGCAAACTGCAGAACCTGGGAGGAGCTCCACGAGCGGGTCCAGCGCAGTTCAGGAGATCAGGGGGTGTCTGGGCAGAGCGGGGCCAGCGCCGCCAGGGGCAGCTCCCGGTGCTGCCTGGGGAATGAGGGGCTGCAGCGTCCGTCCCACGAGCCCTCCTCTTGCTGACAGCAGGAGCCCTTGCAGGGGAAACAATTCAAAATGTTGCAGACTTGGTGCTGGTAAGTAAAATAAACAACATCAAGTGGGTAATATACTTGGAGAAAACCTACTTGCCCTCAGCTTTACTCGAGGTTACCGCTGGACATCACAGCTTGGAGAACTGATTCAAGGAGTGATCATGATTATCAATATAATCACACATGCAATAAAAGTTTTAAAAATTAGGATTTCTCCTCTTTCAGTGAACAATTTTTGGTGAATAATTCAGCTAGGAATCAAAAAAGTTCATGCACTTGTACAAGAGCAATAAAAAAAATTAAATATTTATTTTGAATAACAAGTTTAAGTTCAAGCTGCATTGTTGGCAATGTTGGTTTTAAACACAGATCACAAAAGCGTGCAGAAAATTGTATTTGAGCAAAGAACAAAATAATGCTAAGAATTATACTAAACAGCTGCTGATTTTTAAAGAAACAAAAAAAGGCTTGTAATCACTATACAAAATATAAAATGTATTAAACACTACCATCCACAGAACAGAGGTTTATTTTAGTTTGATTATATTTAAAAATTATTTGTGTAGTTATTTATATAGTGAATTGTAAATGAATATTATACAGTAACCTTTTGGTCTGCAAAACCTTTGTTGCACTATAGCACATCCAATCACGTTGCAAAAAAAAAAAAAAAAGTTTATTTGTCCTTACTATCAATAAAGAAAACAATCATTGATAATACAGTAAATATTGTCAGGTCTACAAATAATGAAATTCAAAATGACTCCTTCGACTCCGAAGCGCTTTCCATGCAAAAAGTCAGCACTTGCTCTTTAAACTGAGTGCACTACCAAGCAATGTCCAGGGTCGTAGATGCTCTTGGTAAGACTAAATCTTACAAAAAAAATTAGAAAATAAAATAAAATTTTAAAAAATCAAAGATTGAATGCAATCATGCAACCTCTGACTACCGGGTAACCCACTGTGTCGCTTGTCAATTTATTGCCTTTCTGGAATATCACTCAAGGCATCAAAATTAGATTCATGATAAATATACACATAATGAAAGGACACAAACTGCTATTCGACACTACTACTGGTAATGTCTGTGCTACGTGAAAGCACCTTTAAAAAGAGCCTATGCGGCAAGAGATAAGTGTCTAAAGATTCAAAATGAATCAACAGTATTGGATAACAATATAATTCTCAACTCAGAAGCTGCCTCAAGATTAGGTGCATCTTCAGTTAATGTAACAGGAAAAAAAGGCAATGGATTTTATTATTTGTATCCACTCATAAACTGACCTAAGGCCACCAGATGTGCAGACACAACAAGTTTTCTTTTCTTTTTACAGTCCTTTAAATTGTAGGATGATAAGGGAATAGATCTATTCAAAAACAAACAGCTATTTCATCTCTATTAAGAGGTGGCACCGGGTGTGGGGTTCACGTTCTGAGTGGCCACCTGCGGTGCCACCTCGATGATCCGGGGTTTGTCTATAATCCTGGCCGTGCGGTTGCCCTTCTCTACAATGCCGATAATCCACGCCTGGTGGCCTTCGCCGTATTTTGGGGACTTGATCTCGGCGCAGAAACGCGCTGCCTGCTCTCGTGGTAAGCAGATGAGGAGGCCTCCTGCAAAGAAAGAGAGTAGAGAGCATCAGAACATCTGACTGCAAAGTATTTCAGCCGGGATCTGCCAGACCCCTACTTGGACAAGTACTTGGTGACTTCACTGGAGTCTGCTGAACTCCAAAGACTCCAAGGAAAGACACGGTGGAAGTCCAAGCTCTTGTTCGACAGCAAGATGTCTGTGCCTCAACGCAATGTTTAGTTTCATATAAATGAAGCCAAATACACACAAAAGATGTTGGCAAAAGGACATGGTACTGATGCCAACAAATGACATACTGAAACAACACCAGCATTGTAACCTTCCTCAGAGGACTGCAGAGTGCCTCTTACACAGAAATATTTTGGACAAAGGTCATATGCAGATACCTGTAACCACATATTGGTGGCAGCTGATTCTGTGAGTAATCCTGTTGCCTGCAATGAAATCATTCATCAAAGCAGGGACCACTGCCCTGCTGAGAATGCAAGAGGCAGAACATGAAACACAGGCTTGATCCAGTGCTCCCTGTGACAGCCCTTGTGACCCCTTTGTCTGACAGTTTTCTAACCTTTTTAGCCTTTCCTGTAAGTTTTTTTTTTCTCAGACACAATTGAAATTACTTCATTTACTAATGAAGGCTTTCAGAAGCAGCACAATAGTGAGCAAGCTCACCATTCCACAATTAAACCTAAAAGCACTTGCATTCTTAGAATCCCAAAGCACTGAAAAAGGTAGGTTGGCAAGTGAATTGAAAATGTTTGGAGAACACAGGGAGAGAGTAGATTCACACACCCTGGAATCTGGGCACATGCTGAGCCTCACTTACTCTTGGACCCAAAGCATTCTCATCCTCACAAGCTCTGCCACCAGCCCTGGGGCAAAGAGCCCTGCGCCCTGGGCTCAGGTGCCACCTCCTCCTCAGACAACTCCTCAGCACCCTGGGCACCTTGATGTTTGCTTTTCCAAGCACACAGTCCCCTTGGTGCTGACTAAAGACACTTTTCTTAGGGACATGAAGAAGCAGCTACTGAACATGACGAGTTAGTTAAAAGGGTAAGTGGAAGTGTGAAAGTGATTTTTTTAGATTCTGTATGAAGAAAAGTGTGCCAGCCAAAAAATGCCTACCTCTCTGACATTTCAAAATAACATCCCAGAATTTTCATCAAACACAACAACAAAAAACCCCTAGGCTTGAATGACAGTGCCTATAACTACTCCAGATGTAACAGACAAATCAATTGCAAAGGAATTATGTGACATTCCCGTGGAAGGCTCTAAATCCAGCTGAAGAGAAACTTAAGTCCTGGTGTGAGCGAGTCAGGGGAGAGGTTCGCAAGTGGCACTGCAGAGAAGGTGCTAACTAGCCAGAAGGGAGGTGTGCCATTATGGTAAAAAAGGAAACAAGAAAGAGCCGAAAAGTAATCTTCACTCAATTTTTTTCACACACACTCTCTTCCTGCAGTTTTCTATCACTTGTACACATACCCCCTTATCATTCTCTGGCAAGACCAAAAACATGTACAAAATCCCAGTGGCCAGTGAAAAAAATCACTTCCCACCTGCTGGCTACATCCCAGCCTGATCAATAATGCTTAAAAAAAGCTACAGGCTACTCTCAGCCAGCAGCAGGCTTCCTGTGTGCAGAGATTATGGTTGTTTATTTCTCTGCTACACTGACCAGTCTCTTTAACCCTTTGGGTAAGTCCTTAAGGTTCTCCACTATGTTTTTTAGGCTAGTCTGTGTTCTTGGCATTCCCAGCTGCTTTTCGTGTTGGGGATTGAAAGGATGCAGGTATTTGGTGGCTGTCCTGGCTTGTCTTTATAAGAACAAAAGGGATTCAATTGTAAGAGGCTTTGAACATTGCTGCTTTTAACAAGTAGGATTTCAAGCAGGGAAGCAGGCACAGAACACTTGAAAAGCAGACCAGACAAAGCTCTGTAATTAAGAGCAGAGATACAAATAGTTCATGAATCAAAACCAAGTCCTTGCTCCTGCTAATGGCTTTCTCCCACAATGACTTACAACAGGATGACATCATTAGCCTTGCCTCTTGTCAGGGACTGGCACAGCCTTTCTTTTCCATCCATCTGCCCATATCCACCAAATCTCCACAAATACCAAGTTGTTGAGATACCCCTACTACACTGAGTCATCTGGCACCACCCCAAAAGTTATTAGGACTGAAAAATACACACATGTATGAATGTCCCAAAGATAGTAACTCTGTGACTTATCTCTGCAAGTAGCCACATCTTTTGAAACCAAATGCCCGACTGCAGCTTTAACCACTACTGAGGAGTTCCCTAAAAGAGAGTGCAGAATCATATAAAAGTGCAATTTTAGGAGACTACACCATTAGCAAGATTGCCTGAAGGATGGAACAGATGACATAATACATCTTTTCAACACTGGCTTTTGTCAACAGGTGCCCAGCAAATGCACATAGGGGAAAAAAAAAACCCAACACAATAACCTTAAAATCCATTCAAGTAGTTTTCCAGTAGATTCCTTATTGCCTGCCCACTCTGCTGAAAAACATCTGTTCCCAGATGAAGAAGCTACAAACAGAGCATGTCTAGAAGTTTAAGCCAACCGAGAAGAAGTGTCTGTGTCAGAGTAAGCAGAGCCTCCCCACAGCTGGGTTTCAGGCACAGCAAGGCAGGCCTCGGCCTTCACATAAATCAAGGCCAGGACAGGAGGTGTGCAAACAGCCTGCTCTGAATGCAAAGGAGCCATGCCAGCCCAGCCTGCCCAGCTCACACTGCTGAAATCCGCCAGGCCCTGCAGTGCAAGCCCGAAGCCTGTGGGTGGTTATTCAGCTTCCAGAGCCTGGCCCGCGTGTCCATGTGGCTACAGATTCTTTGGGTACCCAGCAGAGCCTGCCCTGTGACAGATCCCTGCAGCCACCCATAAAGTGAGAAATGCAGCGCTGTGATCTAATCAGACAGACGTGTTTTGAGGCACCCACAGTTCACCTCTTAGCAGATCTCTCAAGTCTCACTGTTTTTCCCATCATCATCCATCTCTGCCCAAGGCAAGCTGCTCAGCATTTCAAAGAGACCTCTTGCTCTCTCTGCCAGAAGAGGTTCAGAAGTCAAGCATTTCCCAATTCCCAGCAGTGCATCCGTCTGCACTGTTTTACATTCCTTCCCTTCCGTGAAAAGAGAATTGGGTATCCTCAAGGTACAGGGTGGGCAGCACTGAAGAAATAAGCACTCAGTTTGCAGCTAAACCATTCCCACACCAACTGCTATCCAAACCTCTACTACAGCCACTCACCTGGAAGAGAAATTTGCAGTTCCAGTTCTGTGTCATGCTTTTTTTTTGGCTTTTTCCAAATAATAAATGCTACTGGCACTCCAGCTCTGTGGGCTCTTGAGTGGTAAGAATCTGATTGGTGCTACCAACCTTACTGATACAGCTTGCCAAGATGCCACCAGATATTTCTGCTCCCTTCTGGCTGACTCTGGATTTGGAAAGGGTTCCTGTCCCATATCCTGTTACACATCATCTGAGCCACAGAGTCTCTGCTCAAGCACAGATGGCCAAGGAACAACTCAGCAGATCAGGGTAAGTTATGTATTCACTAGGGGAAAAGTTTATGGCTCTAACTGTGATGCTGTTTTCCAGATCTTCAGACATTTTTTGCTTCAAGGGGCCTCCCGTGTTGTGAATTGCAGAGAACATGGATAATAATTCTAGAGAGCCAGAAGATGGCAGGAAAATGAGATAAGAGAAAAAGATTCATTGCTACATCTCTCCATTTCCCAAAGAGAAAGAAGAGTCAGACTAAATTAGAAAAAACAAAATGAAACAGGGTAGAAGGTTCAAAGGGAAAGTGAAGTAGAAAGACATCCAGCAGATGACAGTGATCATACTCATCAGAAAGAGCCTACTTTTAATAAAGCAACTTAAAAACCATCAGAAGGTCTTATCACCTGATGACTTTGTAAATGTTTTTGTCCATAGCCAGGTTTTCAGTGCAATCTGTTGAATTCAGTGTCACTGCAAGTGGGAGCTTTATTGAACTCAAGTAATAAATGGGTCAGAGAGAAACATTTATTTTTGCTGCTAGTCACAATCCTTAAAGTCAGATTTCATAAAAGTAAGGGAGAAAAACTATAAGCTATATTCTTGGATGTCTGTATGCTGTGGACAGAGAAGGCCTCAGTGGCCAACTGGCCCTCAACACTAAATTTAATAGTAACAAACCAAACACCATCCTTTGTCAGGCAAAACTACTGCCAGTGGCTTTGCTTTTGAGAAAACTGAGCCAGATGTGGTGGAATTTCCAGATACTCACTGTGCTGGAGTTATCAGAGAAAAACAGGTTTCAAAAGAATTCAAAATCATCACTAACTTGTAATTGCAAACTGGAGGGTTGTAGGGTTTCTGTACTAGTGTTCCAAAAGGGAGCAGCAGATATTCCGGACGGGCTGGTGGTCTGGAAGTCAGGCTGAAGGAGTTAGTGGTGAACAGCTGTGAGGCTGCTGCTGACTGGCCTGGCCAGGTGCCAAACCAACCATGGCTGTGAACACACGGCACGCGATTTGTGTGTTTGAAATGGCATTCTGAGGTGCAGGTGCAGGGAAGGAAGAGGGTGGCACAGCTGGCACCTACCTGAAGTCTCTGGACAAGTGCCGTGCATGAGGCCGAACATGTTGCCACAGGCCTTACTGACAGCAGCCATCTTAGCCAGGACGGGGAGGTTGTGAATGACAAAGGACACCTCGTTCCGCTGCTGCTTGGCAAGGTTTTGTGCGTGCCCCAGGATCCCGAATCCTGTGATGTCTGTAGCTGCATGCGCATTGAAAGTGTGCATGAGTCCAGCAGCTACAAGAGAGGGAGGGGGAAGAACACCGAATCAGAAAATACCAGATTATCTTAACCATACTGTGCACAGCCCGAATGAAGCTGCACACCTTTAATGCAAACCAGGTTGGGTTAAATTAATAAAATAAATAAAACCGTGCTTGAAGAGAACTGGAATTCACCAGCAGTGCACGTAACACTTAAAAAATTCAATTTGTTTTTAAGATATTAAATCATGCTGAAAATCCGTCATGGAAGTTGCATTTATGAGCATGGTCTATTAGACATGTGCTACTCATTTATATTGGCAGTCTCAGAAACAGGGGTTTGCTTCAGATCCAAACTTCCCAAAGCTAAGGGCCAAGGAGGTTCTGAGCTCAGCTTTGCTCCGCTAAGGGCAGGGAGCAGACACAGCCCAGTCGTCTCACACCTCTTCCCCTGCCGCCCTGCAGTGGTGACATCAGAACTTGAGATGTGGACACGCAAAGTTTAAGAGCTGAAGAACAAAGCCAGCGGCTGTGGGGGAAGGGCCGAAGCCTCCCCACCTATGCATTCATGAAATTCCTGCACATTTGCAGCTCCTGTGTGGGAAAAGGGCACCCCTGCATGCAGGACAATAGCACCAGTTAAGAGTATTTAAGTGTTGTTAAAGGTGTCTGACAAGAGAAAACCAAGGTGGCGTTGACTTTCTTTGGGTGTTTCCCAACACAGGAGCAGGACCGACCGAGCTCTTTTTTCCGTAAGACAATGCTGGTCATTTATCTTTCCTGGAAGGCTTTGACAAAGAATGAAAAACCAGGAGGATGACATAGGAAATGAATACTGAATAAAAGGAAAAAGAGATATTTAACTATTCCTGTTCCTTTAACTGAGAAATAAGTAAGGAAACAATTCAGTTCTCTACTTTGCCAAAAGATACTTTGAACAAAGAAGGGAAATCCTCGATTAAAACTTCTAGGGTAAAAGAAAAACCTTTCCTCTACTAAAATGAAAAGAAAAAAAAAAATCAAAACAAAAAACCCAATACAGGAACAGGAAAAAGACAAACAGACACCCGCCCCATATTCCACATACATACCCCACACTGTGAAACGCACAGTACAAGACCGAATTTTAAATTTTTTTTAAAAAAATCAAAATTTAAATTGAAAATTACATAAGTTTAAAGCTTTTCCTTTTTTATTCTATTTCAAAATCTTTTAACCTTATTGAGTCAGGCCTTCTCTATGGAAGAAAATAAGGAGCAAATCCAATATTTTTCCCTTTAAAACATCCTTTAACTCACTGGGATGTTACTTGCAGCACTCACATGAGTCATAATCATATCCAGCAGCATTGTGTTTTTGCTGTATAATTACAAGAGGGCGTTTGATTTTAATTTGCTGGTTTCACTAACACTGAATAGCAGAGAGTGGGGCAGAATGAAAGGGATAAAGTGGCTGTGTCACAATTCCCCAAGGCAGTGAAATGAAATTGATAAAACACACAATCCCTCGCCTCCAACACACGCATCTCTTCTTACCTGTCCTGTTCAGCCGTGCCATATTCATCATTGCCTCCTGGTATGCCAGTTCTACATCTTCCTGTGTTACCACCAGTTTGATTTTATTCCATTTTTCTGGCTAATAGATGAAATAAAGATGTTTCTTTTAGATTTTCAGCTGTACATTTTAAAGCACACCCTGACCACTTAAAAAAACGCAAACCTTTTTTTTTAACAGTTAAAGAGGGGCAAAATGTTCCAGTCAGAGGTTTGTGCCTTAGTCTGCTGTACCCCAGCAGAGTTCATTTAAAGAACTATTAGGCACTTAGCACCTGAAATCCTACTTTCAGCAGCTGAGTGTAGTGGAATAGACTACCCAAGGGAAAGAACTCCTTCAAGACATCTCTCTGGACTGAACTCCCACAGCCAAATTAAAAGTACTTTGTTGCTGGATGTTGAGATTTGTAATTTCTGGTTTCTTGGGTTTTTAAGAGGTTATTCTTAATTTCACACCTGGACACTTTGATCGGGAAAGACCACTGATATCCACCAGTCCTGGTCAGAGGAATGTATGCTAAGGCAGAATATAATCATTCTAGTTCAGGATTAAGGCAGTTTCATAAGTCTCCTTTACAATTCAATACCATCATTTTCACCCATTCTCCAGTGTCTGGTATGGTGTCATCTCTTCATCATATTCCCATAAATGCTCTTTGTCCCAGAAGGGTTTCACAACAATTTAGGGAACAGTACCTTTATAAAGGGTAATTGTTTCATTCAAAGCTGAAATGATTCCAGATCCAGAATGAAACAAAGCAACTATTTTATTTTAAATGCCACGCTACAAACTAATTTTACTTTTTTTTCTTTTTTTTTGCAATGAAAATAAAATTTTCAGAGAACTAAGTCAGAAAACACAGGATTTTTGAAGCCACAATATCTACACTGCCATTCCATAGAATAAATGTATAGAACAAACATCTTACTTAACAAAAAGTACTGGAACGACTAAGAAATGGTAGGTGATGCTACACTGGGGAAGGATCTTGTCCTAACAAATGCGTGTTGACTTCAAGAGGTGTAAGAAAGAATCCAGAAATGGCAAAAGGGGGAAAGACTGGTCACCCAAAATAAATAAATTGTTAAAGAGCAAGGAACGATGGCAGTGGGAACAGAGTGTCTGATCTTAAGTTGAACTGGATCCACCAATTAAAGAAAAGCATTTTTGTTTAGACAAATGAGAAACCAAGTCAAAAAATAAGATTTAGCTGAGATGACAGAATAGTGATTATTCTTACTCTGGGAATGATTGAAAAAAACCTGAGCAGTCATTCTGCCTTAGGTTTCAAAAACAGTTCTGAGGCTGCTCACAGGACAGAAACTGGTCAGATGATGGCAATGGAAATCACAAACCATGTGGAAGCAGAACTCAAGACTGAAGGCAGAAGAATCACAAACGCAGGTAAGATATGAATTGGAGGCAAATTCATCTCCAGTCGAGAGGCAATCAAGATACTGGGGGGAGTCAACAGGGAATTAAGGCAGAAAAGTTTGCAAAAACTCCCAAACAGGTTATAAAGACAAGATTGGATTTCCAAATAGGTAGGGTCTGTAGACAACAGCCAAGAGCTAGAAAATCCTCTCTGAAGGGGCACATCACAGCACCCTCTTTCATGCCTTTAAGCATGCGTACCTCTACACTCCAGTTTTCCTTTCTTGCCTATGCATAGACTTGCTATACTACAGCTTCTCCCATACATTTTTAGTATGAAATCCAATTCCCCCACCAAAATTTGATTTACAGGTGGATTTGTGATGGGTAATTAATTCTAGTTTCACTTTCGCTGTGCTTTCACAAAACAAAAGGTAGCACAGCTACTTAGAAATTTTCCTACCACAATCAAAGATATATTCTGTTTACACATAATAGCAGTATTGATTTCCTGGCTGTCCTCATTCTTCAGACTAGAAGATTTTTCTGTGTGACAGTTGAGGAAATTAGTGGTATTTGAAATATGTGGAAATTCAGAATAACCTTAATTTGCAAGTCTGCTCATCAGTTCAACAAGAAGATACGTTTAAAAAGTAAGATTATGGCCAGAAAACATACTATGCAATTGGGGTGTCATTGTTCCACTTCATTTTCATATCAAGATTATCCTTGTACTTGTGGAAAACACAGGATTCTGAAGAGGTCAAAATTGCTAGGCCAGACCCTATGAAGGAGAAAAATATCTTTCCCTTGTTGCTCACACTTCAGATTCCAATGAAGGTTTAAGCTGGTTCCCTCCCCCTTTACTAACACTAGCTGTGTTAATTAGAATTCTTCTGACAATGCAGTGGCCAACAGCCAAACCAGATTCCAGCTCACTCCTCTGCCAGTCTATTGGCTCAGGAGTCCCAAAAAGTAGGAAAGATGCATCTTTTTGGAGTGTAAACTGAGCAGTTATAATTCGCAAGACACGTCCTGGGAGCCAGACAACATAAGCAGATGCCAATTTTGCAGTTACTTTTCAGTTCAGTAGTTACATTTTTGCCTGAAGTAACAGATGGAAGTATGTCTACATCCATAATGCTGCTAGAAATATTCTTACTGAATGCACAGGGCAATACATGTGAAACGCAGATAAACTTCCATGTACACAAGCAGAAAGCCCAAGAACAGAGAGAGAGCAATCTTGGCCTAATTGCCATCAATAAGTGTTGCCAATTACTTTGGCAGGTGGAGTAGGGCAGAATGTTGCCCAGGGTGATAGTCTGTTGTTCTGTTAGTAAACAATTTTGGTTATTACAGCAATGCCTGAGAAATAACTAAGAATTGGATGCAATTAAGATGGGCTCACTAAGCACAAAACTGTAAATTGCCTTGATTGCAAAGGAACTTTGCACACAAGTGGGGAAGGCTGGAGCATATCAAGGAGGAAGGAGAGGAGAGAGGGTGACAGATGACTCCCAGCTGAGCTGAGCTTTGTCATGTTGAGGGAATGAGGAAGGTCATCTTTAACTCACACCCCTTTTCCCCATTTCTTTATTTGCAGTGTACTCACAATATCTAGCCACTGGTGGACAGCTACAGCCACTTGTGTTCCCAAGGGTTTAGTTAATACAAGCACATCTCCTGGCACTGCATTGTCTGGCCTGGAAACAAAGAATTCATGTATTAACTACACAGCAAGATTCAAACACGTTATTAGGAATAAGTGCTGATAATTACGTTTTCACAGACCCACGCATCTTATTGCACAGTTAAAAAACTGACTAATTGCAGAATTACCCTTTGGGATTCCTTGCCAATATTATTGAGGCAAATGTTGCAAACTTGCTTAAAAAGTGCTAATCCTTCTTTCTTGGAGAAAACAATGCTTGCAGTCAGACACACACCCAATTACACCTCTGCTTTCAATTTTTTGGGGATGTAAGAGAGGATAAGAGAAAAAAATTACCTTTTTTACCAAGGGCATAAGATATCCAGCATTAGGATCATGCATAAGTTCATTTGTATAGAGTAACATGCCACAGTGGGACATTCAAAATCAGCTACTGTTAAATGGACAGAATACTCTAAAGACAGCAGTTCTGTAGTTCTCTACAGCCATTAACAGGATTGTTGGGATAACTGGGACATGGTTTAGAAATGTACATATAAATGTGGCAGAAATTTATGTTCAAAACAGTCTCCACTACCTTTAAAGATTAGCAGCTTAATTCTCCTGTTAAAAGGAGAATAGGATCAAAAAGGACTGGGGGTGGGGAGAAGTAAAAGGACACCCTGTTTAAAAAAAGCAAATATGTACAAAGAGATGTGGCATCTGTTGAGTGCTAAGGACAAACACAAGCAGGAGAAGGTAGTGCTTTATTCATCAGGAGACACACCACATCATCACAACACAGTGCTTAAACGATTTTTACGGTATCCCCCAGACCAGTGCCTGTGATTGTTTAGTGATTTAACTTACATTATAAATTCATTAGGCTGACAGACTGTCGTGGCCACTCCTCCTAAAACAATCCAGGGATTTAACACTGTTTGGCCACCAGTAACAGATGTTCCTGCCTCTTCTGCTGCATCTTTGAAACCCTGGATAATTAGAGGCATCACTTTGTCTCTTTCCTAGAGATCAAAACAGAAGTCAGAGTTCCATACACAGCAGTGCTAATCATTGCAAGACTGGTGCAAAGCTTTAACCACTCCAACCAAATGTCCTCGTGGCAAATAGAAAAGCAGCCCTTAAAAGAGTCCTGCCTCCTGAAAACTGCATGTTATCCCATAGAGTTACGGTTTTACAGCTCTGTGTAGAAGAGGTGCAAAGACACTCTTACACTGAATAAATATTCTTCAAATGGTCTTATAAGAGTAATCAAGAGTTCTGGAAACTCAGAACAACTATCCTGCTGCTGTAATCAGGTACAGCCACAGCAGTGCAGTGCTAAAAGGCAACATTTAATCAAGATGCATTTGGGCTCCATTAACCATCAAAGTTTTAACCTACATCCTTCTAAGAATAAACATCCCCTTTTTTGCTATAGCAAAAGAAACGTACATGCTGATCACTTCCACAAAAAAAAAAAAAGAAAGAACTAATAAAAAGAAATATAAAAATAATAAAAAGAAAGCAAAACCAACCCATAATTATCTATCCAGATTGATAGATGAATTGGCAATCAAATGCTGGCCTTTGATAGAAGGAGGCACCCCCTGTTGGTGGGGATAAAGGCAGCAGATTACAATGCAACAGACAACTGATTTTTTAGCACATGACCTCAAAGTTTATGAGGCAATGAACTAAGCTGTTCAATAATACCATCTCTTCTTTAAATGGCTTCAAACTTCGAGGAGAAAATACACTAAAGGTAAATACATTCTAAACACATTTAGCTGTTTGAGTCTTCCTTCAAAATGAAGTGCCAAAAATCTTACCCTATCTGTCATTTTATTGCTGATTCCAAGGAGCATCAACATGTTGTCGCATTCTGTGACCCCCATGGCATAAAGGTCACTTAGGACATTGGCACACGCTATTCGTCCCTGAAAAACAGAGAGAGACAAGAAAAAAAAAATCTGCAGCTCTGTTGGTGAATGTTTAAATACCTTCCATGAGCAAAGCTTCCAGTGTGAGTTTGCACTCTTAACACAGCTTCTTACTGCACAGCATTAAGAAACCCAGCCAGAGATGTGGTATGATCCATTATGTGCTATGTGTCCACCTAGAAGTGCAGGTATCCTTCCTTTTATAGGTATGGAGAGAATTCACCCCACTTGTCTTGGTCAACACTCTCCCACTGACTCCATAGGAATCCCAGAGTTCAGACTAGATACCCAGTTTGAAAGGTTGAAGTTAAGATCAACAGTCTATCTTTGATAACAAGCTCTGTTTACTTAACATGGTATATTCCTATTAACTTTATTCCAGCACAAAACTGTACATCCTGATGAAGATGGCCATAGCATGGAATTCACAACTGCTAGGAAGTTAATCCAAAAAGCACATATTGCTGAACTTCTGCATCAGAATACGCAGGAGACAGGTCCTTGATGGGAAAGATCTTTGCTGCACTACTCTGGAGGCCATGTCTGCACTCCTCAGTTTCTAGGACAGAACTCCTCTTCCCGGAGGATACATCTGTGCTGCCAGCACACACCCACACTAGGCTGCTTCCCCTGCTCTGGGGATGACAGCATGTGTGGGGAATAAAGGAGCTCAGGGCTCCCAAGACCTGGATTTGCCACCACTGAGGGAAGCTGCGTACCCCCACCACTCACACAGTGAGAGAGATGTGTTTGTCTGCCTGGTGGATGTGGGAAGGGCTGTGAATGTTGTCTATCTGGACTTCAGCAAGGCCTTTGACACTGTCTCCCACAGCACAGTCCTGGAAAAGCTGGCAGCCCGTGCCTTGGACAGGAGCACTCTGCTGAGTTAGGAACTGGCTGCATGGCCGAGCCCAGAGAGCGGTGGTGAACACTGCTGCATCCAGCTGGCAGCCAGGCACCAGGGGTGTCCCTCAGGGGGCTGTGCTGGGGCCAGCTCTGTTCAATATCTTTACTGATGACATGGATGAGGAATTTTGCAGATGACACTAAGCTAGGAGTGTATGTCAGTCTGTTGGAAGGGAGAAGGACTCTGCAGAGAGACATGGAACGGTTGGATGGGTGGGCAGAATCCAATAGGATGAAGTTTAAATAAGTCCAAGCACCAAGTCCTGCATTTTAGCCACAATAACCTCCTGCAGTGCTCTAGGCTGGGGATGGTGTGGCTGGACAGTGCCCAGGCAGAAAGGGACCTGGGGGTTCTGGTGACAGCAGCTGAACATGAGCCAGCAGTGTGCCCTGGTGGCCAAGAAGGCCAACGACCCCGGCCTGGATCAGGAATGGTGTGGCCAGCAGGAGCAGGGAGGTCATTCTTCCCCTGGACTCGGCACTGGTGAGGCCACACCTCGAGTGCTGTGTCCAGCTCTGGCCCCTCAGTTTAGGAAGGACACTGAGTGCTGTGTCCAGCTCCGGCCCCTCAGTTTAGGAAGGACACTGAGACGCTCGAGCACGTCCAGAGGAGGCACCGAGGCTGCTGAGGGGCTTGGAACACAAACCCTGTGAGGAACAGCTGAGGGAGCTGGGGTTGTTCAGCCTGGAGAAAAGGAGACTCAGAAGTGACATTATCACTCTCTACAACCTCCTGAAAGGTGGCTGTAGTCAGGTGGGGATTGGTCCCTTTCTCCAGCCAGCGACTGACAGAACCAGAGGACAGTCTTAAGCTGTGCCAAGGGAAATATAGGCTGGATATTAGGAAAAAGTTTTTTTACAGAAAGAGTGATAAAGTATGGGAATGGTCTGACTAGGGAGGTGGTAGAGTCACCATCCTTGGATGTGTTTAAAAAAAGATTGAATGTGGCACTTGGTACCATGATCTAGTTGAGGTGTTAGGGCTAGGTTGGACTTGAAGGTCTCTTCCAACCTAGCAATTCTGTGTGATTCTGTGTGTGTCATCTGTCATTCTCCAGGTGACAAGATCAGGCTGCATTTTGCTACAGCACCAACATTTCTACTGATTGTTGTCTGTGTATGTGAGTATCTCCACTAAGAAAAACTTGTACAAGAGATAAAATTGTTTGTCTGCTGAAGATTCCTTTAAGTCAGGAAGCTGGAAGGACTGAGAAGCCACCACTCACATTGCATGAGGTTAGGTACTCTAATTTTACTAAATGAATGGATATGAGTCAGGGTTTCTGAGGTATGGACTGAGCACAGATGAGACAGCAGGTTTCCTAATGAAGATGCAGAACTTCCTCATACAGGATGTGCCCTAAGGGACAGCAAGATATTTTAAAATACAGGACAAATTCTGTTGTGTTACTCTAGAAGGCTCCATGCATTCTATAAAAGCTGTTTTAGGTTTACACCTGCAGAACTGTAACCAACACCTGTCTTTATGATTTAAGTCTGTGCTTTTCATTATGTTCAAAGGCAACACCACCACCACAGTAAAAACAACTACATGCTTATTTGATACAATTTGCAAAAAAGACAATATTTTCAGGCAGTTACTTCAGTTGCTGATGACATGAAACAACATCTCCAAATCACAAATAGAATACAGTTTTTCATAAATTCAGAGTTTTCAGTGGCATCAGGAGAATCCCTGATATTTGGAACTGGAATATATTTTAATTGTTTAAATCTTAAACTAATAAGAAAAGAGTTGTGTACTGTATTACTGGCTGTTAAATTTCTATATGCCTGCCATTTCCCTTTTGTGGAACTATCAAGCCATTCTTTGTTATCTTCAGTACTTACCAAGCAAGCTGCTGGTTTGTGCCCAGTTTGTGGATAGGAATGACAGATAAGTTTTTAAAACCATAAAGACAACATCTCTCATAGTCAGAGGTCAGTCTAATAATGCTTTTGCCAACTGCCAAAACCACTGTAGAAACAAATTCAGGGAAGTGCAATTCCCAAGTCTGAAGGAGCAGAGAGAGCAACACAGGGCTTTTGTGAACGCCAGCAAACCCAAGAGGGCCCACAAACGGGTCAGCCTGGCCAGGTCCTGCAGGCCACTCACCTGCTTGCGTAGTACCCCGAAACACAAAGATCTGTGTGCAGTACTAAGAACTATTTGTGAGGGCAAAGGATGAAGACTCAGACAGACACCCATCTCCAGTCCCGAGTGAAGGTTCTTAAGACAGCAACAAAAAGGTTCCTGGACGGAAGGGGAAAGATGTACTTTCTCAAACCAGCCAGTTCCCTGCTCCTGTACTCAAAGAGGTGTCCTCAGTGCTACAACAGAGGCCAGTATCCAGTACTAGTCCCAGTGGATTGATACTTATTACAAAACCTTTTTTCAATTGCTTGTAACTTTTCTAATAAACCATTTAAGCTAAATAAATCCTATGCTTGGTGTGGATTTTACAGGTGTACATCCTAGGGATAATTTTGCACCCGGACTGTGTGTTTTCAAGGACAAAGCCAAAGTGAAAGGAGGAAAAGAAGGAAGAATGATTTTGCATATAACTGCAGAACTTAGTTTTAAAATAGGCAGTGCCAGAATGAGAGAAAGCTGTTTTCTAAAGCAGAAGTCGGAAGTTCAGCTGAGTCCACAAGCAGTTTTGCCTTCCTCAACTGTTTCCTAATCCCTTCTGTCACAGCACCCCTCTTGGAGTTCACTTGCACTTTTGGCTTTCCCTCTTTGCTTCCTCTCCTCCAATTAGGAAGAGAGATCAGATAAGGAGCTGCAGGTAAACCCTGTGCACAGAGGAAGGAAGAGACTCTAGACCAGGAAACACCCACTCAAAACCAGACTAGAAGTGCCTGGGTAAGGAGATTGAGGCAAAGGTCACGGAGAGTGTGCACTGCAGGTGAGCGATACTGGTAACAGTTGTAACAACAGGCATAGGTCAGGGGACATCGGGACTTAAACCAGGGAAAGGAGCAGGTGGAGAAGCAGGGTAGCCATAGCCTGTCTTGAGCAGAGGAGGCCAGAGCACACCCCTTTATACAGCCTGGACGCCGAGTCAAAATTCCCAAGTCTCACAATTCCTCTGCTTGTAACAACCATCCATAAACTCCGTGGCAAACTATATTTGACTGTCCTTTAACCAGCGTTGGTCCACACAAGTAAGAGGGAATCTATATTGTCCCTTGGGGTACTCTGGCCCTCAAGAGAGAGGTCTGAGCAGAGGTTCCAGGAGCAATAATCCTGCTGGATCATCACTGGTGGCATCAGCAAGAAGCTTGCAATAGAATCCCCATCCTCAATTAGCTCTTAGGAAGAAATACCCGTATGTAAACAGATTAGGAAGTGGCCAGCCACCAGATTAAAATAAATGCCCTCAAGAATGAAAAGTTAAGGACTCGAGAGTTAGACAGCACAAGGTTACAGCTGCTGGTGCATGTGGATCACAGCACAGACTGTAAGTATGATGCAACCACTGAAGCTGGACTAAGGCCAGATTTACATTCCACTCCTACCACACTGACCTAAACCTCATCTGGGCACAGGCCCATCTATCTGCTCCTGCGGCATTTCAAACCCTTTGTATCTCCAAACAAAGCAACCCTCCCCCTTCACCACAGCCTTTAACACTGTCCCTCAAGTTTTTATTACAAGGTGAGAAAGGAGTTTCTCAGATGATGAACTTGAACATAGATCTCCAAAACATATTTTTTCCTCTGGTCCCTGACAAGTTCCCACATGATATTAAAGCAACCCACTTGAATCAAGTTTCTCAGGAGAGCTCAACAACTCCATACTCCAGAGGCCAGCCTGAGATTTTTGGCTGCTCACTTTGCAGAAAGAGAGCTCTCCTGGAAGAGAAGTCACAGGAGCTAGGCTTACATATGTGCACAACATGTGGTCAAGCATGAGAGAAAAAAAAAAAAAAAAAAAAGTCCCAATTTCAAACTGTGTCCAAAACCTACCAGACAGGTCTCACAGAGCAAACAAACTGACAGCAGTACATAAAACATTCAGCCACACTAACAGCAGTAAAAGCAATGGAGTCACAGCCAAACCACAGAAAACATGAATTCTAGCACCTTTCATTTAACATTTCCTTATAGCTTTATTCAAGTCTTTTTTTAAAGCTCATTTGTTTCCCAGGATCTGATCAAGTCGATACTGATCACTGCCACACATGCAGGAATCTCTTCTGAGACAGACTAAATGTGACAGGAACACAGACGGAACCAAGGCCAAAGTGCTCACACTTTCCAAGCTGTCATTTCAATGTGTCCATGTTCAAGTGGAGGTAGCGCCACAGGAAAGCTGGTGTTCACAAGGCACTCTGAAACTGCCAAGTGCTATTGCCAACTACTGACATTAGGTATTTCCAGTTCTAATGGGCTACCTGGTTATTTCAATACCTCACAAAAGGCCACCTACAATGTGGTTCTTCTCCTAAGTGGAGTTTACTCTCTGCTACTGCACAGGCTGCTCTTTTTCTCCCTTTTGGGCTCTTCAAACCAAATCCCACAGAACAAGAGATGAAGGGAAATCTGAATTAAAGGTGGCAGTTCTCCTAACTTTCACCTACATAGAAAGCAGCACAACAGCATTCCTGGCCACCATGGGAGATTCCAGGATGAAATGATGCCTTTCCCTCTTGATTATCTATTTAGGAAAGACTCTGAATGCTATCAACCACACAATTAGCACCACACATCTAGAAGAAACTGTCAGCACTGCCATCAGGTTGGTGAGAAGCCCAAACCAGCAACAGACCCAAGAACCGAGTTTAGCCAACTTACCATCATATAAGGGTCATCCACAATAGGATAAATATAATCTGTCGTCTGGACTAATGACAAACCTCCATGTCTTAAAGGAATTACACAAGTGTCCATCCCAATTCCTGCAAAGACAGAAATCCCTGAGTGAGGTGGGTAACTGTGCCCTGAATTACCCATTGCTCGTAACAAAAGAGTTTATAAAACATGCCTGTGAAATACAACTCCTAATATTACCTAAACAGACATGGCAAATTCCTTCATCAGAGAAAGCACATAGCACAAGTAAGAGGAAAAAAACAAGCAAAGAAAGAAAGAAAACTCCTGGCTGAGACTGAACATAAGTGCCAATGGCTAAAGGCAAAAATAAACTACAATGTTCTTTATTCTTTTGCAGCAACATAACAGCACATCAAGAACATCTGTGCTTTAATGTAAGTACATTTAAAGTTAAGAGGAGCTAAGTACACTGATACTGTCAAAAGCAAACAAGTTCTCCTGTCACTCTGATCTCAGCAAAAACATGGTGACAGTTGTGAATGGACACAGCATCTCATAAAGGACATCCCCTCACTTCAGAAGGAACAAGAACTGTACAGGTCACAGCCCAGGCCCTTGGTGAAAGATGATTCACCCACTTGGAGCTTTAGTAACCATGTTAACCTCACCTTTCAAGGCTGGAAGGCTGCATAGATAGATAACAGAACCTGACAGATACAGAACTCCCTGGAGAAAACCACAACTCTGAGCACCACAGCCTTTTCCCTGACAGTGGATATTTCAAACAGAACATGCAATATTAGAACCTCCCGGCATCTGCTGCAATGAAGAGCCCACACCAAAGGGGCAGGTGATGAATCACAACATGCTGGCTGAGCCACACTCCCCTATGGATAGCCTTGTGCCTTGCAGCCAGGGCAGGAAGCTTACCTCCTTCCTGGGCTGGCAGCAAGCTGCCTGGAATTACTCTGCATGCCCCAAAGGGCAAGAGTCTTCAAAATAGCCCATTTTTAGGGAGCAGATGTCATACAGGAACCTTTCACCTTGTATTAAGGAAACACACTACCCTAGCAAGAGCTACAAACCAGTGTTTGGCAGTGTCCTGTACAGGGATGGAGCAAGCTGCTGTCATTTGAGTCTTACTGAGGGGACAGAGGTGCCAGCAGACAGTACAGGGGCAGAGAGGATCTTGCCTCTCCTGCCTAGAGAGCCAGGAGATCGTGCCTTGGAAGAGAACACACACTGACAAGCTCCCAAGCAGTAATTTAGGATTGCTTAATCTCCACAGACGCTCCCAGCCCTAGGCCTGATGTCCAGTGCCTACAGGGAAGGGCACATAAGCAGTTACAGAGAAGTGGCCCAGGTGCAGGAGCTATTTTGCCCTCAGTTCACCTATTCATGCCATAATGCTGCAAGACTGACTTGTGCATTTTCCCACAACTTCAGCAAAAGTGCTGCTTGACAGGCCAAGGATAAGCAAATCTGTTCAGAGCCATGACTGATTTCAGGTCTGTAACAGCTCTGAGAATAAACATCAGATTTGCAGTTTCTTACAGTTGTATTTAAGTTTGCTCTGGGTAACATCCCTTGCAGAACTAAAAAGGGGAGAGCTTGAGCCTGCTGCTGGCAACCTCCCTCCTGACTGCATTTCAAAAGCATGGTGCCTATGGACAGGCAGCAAAGTTACCTGTCTGTATCTTTTAAGCACGAGACATCAAAGGCAAATCACACCAAACTTATCCAAAGACGCATTTGCTAAAGGGATACTCATCACAAAAGCGTATTTTAAAAGAGATCTGTACTCTTCACCTTCTATTACTAACAGATTTTCTGTTACATGGCATCACAATTACACACTGATGGCAAAGATCTACTTTTATACCTTTTCATATAGAAGAAAAGTCTACTAGCAGATCCATTACTGTTTAGAGCCTGTAAGTTTGTAAGAGAAAAAAAATCTAAACCAAACTATTGCTGACTTTAGAAAATTGCCAAATTGAAATGCTGCTGTGAACAGTTTACTTCATTTAGAAAAATACATATAAATAGCAATTTGGGGATGAAAAAAGATGGAAGTGTCATCCATCAGGGAATATTAAATTATAGTGCCACCCCAGCTTCACACACAATTGCTGCTTAGATATTTCATACAAAGATTCCCATTGTTTAAGCAAGAGCATGGGCGCCTTACTAATCTCTCATTATATTCAATCTCTACCAGAATAATGGGTTGCAACCTGTTAGCTTACTAATAGACAATTAGCAATGTTTATATAATTTTAAATAAGGTTATTGAACACTAAACTGATAATGAAATAACTTCAGAATAAATGCTCCGTTGATATTCCTAAGTTGAGGGGAAAAAAAATCATTCTGCACTGCAAAGAGATTGAATATGCAGGGCTGAGTACATAGACAAACAGAATTAAAAGTGTCATTAAACACATTATCTACATTAATTTATCTATATCAATATTAGGTACAGTAGCTGGTATCAATATACCTACGTTTGCCCTGTTCCCCATGTAGGTGGCTCGTGCAGGTTGTTTCCCCTTATTGCTTGCATCATAGTGCAAATATCAAAGAGAAAGTGAAGCTGGCAAGAACACAGAGGTCTTGGAAAGGCAGCCTTTCCCAGGCAGCTTCTACAGGTGAGCAAAAGAGTTAGAGTGGGGAACAACGAAAGGACTCAAAGGAATAATGACAATTGTGAAACAATTCGCTCCCAGGCAGCTGAAGCAAGGAAATTCTCTTGCTCACTTTCTGTGACCCAGGAACGGAGAGGGGGGAGAGGGGAAATTCAGCTGGGAGTCATCCAAATTTCAAATGCAATGCACGAACATAAAAGTCTAGAAATTAACTGAGAAATTAACGGACAGGACTTCAGTTTGCACAGCATCTACCGGGGGAAGGGAGGAGCAGACTAACACCTGAGCATGTGCCCATCACAGTGGCGATTCCTGAGTGTTTTGCCTTTGTAGTTGAGTGCACTGCAGGATGTTAAATAATTAAGATAATATTCTTGTATCCCAGATGCCAACAAATGACAGCATGAGACTCATTCTTCAGCTTTCTGGATGCTGCGCATACATTATACAACACACAATTTTCAAACTGGTTAAACAAACCACAAAAGTGATCGTGTCACTAAGCAAACCGAGCGGAAGCACCACTAACTACTTACCCAACCTGGGCATAACTGCCCCCAAGAACTGTTCATCTTCCTGGAAATGGTTTTCCTGTAGAGATTCGAGCAGTTTCTGTAGGACATCCTGCGGCACTTTGCAGCCCGTGCCCTTCAGTTCAGTGAATCGGGTCAGGCGGAAGCTCTTGTCCAGTTCGTAGCTCTCTGGGTTGAAGGACTCCCGAACAGACATGGTTCTCCCCCACACACTGCCGGCCTCTCCCACCCCACAGCAACGGGATCACTTTCTTTCTTGATCAGTCTTATTAAAAAATAAAAGTAACAATTAGAAAAAAAGGGAACATTAGTGTCATGGTAGGACATGACATAGATTGACTCCATATAGTTGTCAGAAGAGAAAGAAGGCTTTATTTACAATTCCAAAAGTTTCTTGTAGAACATGCTGAGCTAAAAAGGTCTATTATTGGTCCATGGGCCTGACACTGCTCTCCATTGGTTCAGGAATAGGAAACAACCCCTGGGGACAGTTGTTATGGCCAAGGGAACACTGTTTACTGAACCTGTGCTGAGAAACAGAGAGAGATGTTTTGAAAAGAGAAACTGTTGGCAGCTTTCCCTTGGGAAAGGAGCTAGCAATAGTTAGCAAGCTAAAATTCAGGCTCAGAAATATCAAGCCCAGACATTAGAAATTCCTATGACCTGCAAGACAACATGTTTTCCACATGGTGCAAGTTAAAAGAGAAAGAAAGCTCTCTGCTGCTGTTCACCTGTTAAGACAGGTGTACACATCTCACACAGCTCATTTCCCTACTACTACAAAGGGATGACTCCTCATCCTACCTGCTGACATTTAAAACTATAACTATGCCAGATGAACCAGAGAATTAACTTCTTTTCCAGATATGCTGTGTAAGGTTTTCATTAAAAAAAAGAATCTAACACACTTACCGCCCTCATTTAACACAGAGGTAATGAAAGCAGTAATAGCTCCCAGAGCACAGAGGCTAACTTCCAAAAGGCAACCTGGGCCCTCATCCTGCAGCATGCTCAGCAGAGACTTCTGTTTGTACTCAGCTCAGTGTGGGGTCATAATTTTAGCCATTAACACATTCATCTCAAACATAAGATGCTTTTCAAACAATGGCTCTGCTTCAGGCCTGAAGTAAGAAGCTGAAGCTCCATAATACACCTGTTCTCCTTGGGAGAAAACACAGGCCTGGTGTTTTGTTAGTACAGGTAGCAGAAGAACAAAGAGGCCATATTTAAGCAGAGTGCTTTACCCACAGGCATGCCAGTTTACCTCTCAGCACGTTCACAGACAAAAAAATGCTGAGAAGTCTCTTGCCTCTTCAGCCCTTTTTTAGTCAACTAATGATACGAACCAGAGAACTGCCCATTAAAATGGTAATGTAAAAAGACACTGATGCAATTCATTTAATAAAATTCTTAACAATGCATGTCTAATTTTAGAACTTTTTTCCACTCTGACTCACATCCACCACACTCCAAAACTAATAAGAGGCCTAACTGAGACACTGACTTCTAAAGAGGAACGGCTGTGATAAAATACAGTTCATCCTCCTCAGAGAACAAGTTTTCAGGAATTATTAAACACAACCTAACAGCAGTTTCTTAGAAAGCAAGGCTCCTGTGTAACAGCAACAAGACCAGAGTTCAGTGGCATCACTGATACTGATGGTACCTGATACTGATGGTCATGCCCTAATGAGGTGAAGCTGAAAAGAAGAATGCAAGGGACTAGTATGTGCCAAGTTCAACTTTGCTAAATGAAGGAAAGAAGTAAATCTACAGACTGTCCCGTATCTGCCCTACACAGCACTTATTAACAAGCACATCTGTTCCATGAACCTTTAAGTCAATTTACTGACTATAATTTGTAGGAACTGAAGTTTTAAGTTCCCTGAGAACTTTTGATGTGGAGCCCAACTCCCCTTCACTGCATTTTCCCTCCTTCTCTGGGAGGTGTGGCACTTATTTAAAACAAATCGTCCAAAGCCTAGGCTCGGGCAAAAATCCAAACTCTAGTTACAAGAACGTGTCTTGGATGAGCAATGAATTCAGTTCCTAGCTGTTGTCTTCCAAGGCAAGACACTAAGCACTTAAAAAAAAAAAAAAGTGTCTGGAAAACAACCTGTCAACAAAAACAGGAGACAAAAGCTTTTCAAGGAGGAAGGATTATTTTTTTTTCATTCTTTTTTAACACTTCATTCTAATTAATTCCAGAAAATTATAAAGAGCAGCTAGCCCCACAAGGGAAACATCTTCCCTCATCTAACCAATAAGTACAATAAGCTTAGCACCCCCTGCCTACTCACACAAGGACCAAGAGGCCACAGCTTACCAGGAACTTTCTGCAGCCTTGAGGAGTGTAAGGACACAGATCCCCCGTTTGAAAACAATTCGCGAAACAAACAAGATGATTTAATTTAAGGGAAAACATCCCCAGTGCAAGAATACGGTAAGTTTTCTAATGAAGATCTGATTAAAGCTGCATACAACTATGTAATTCACAGACTCCCAGGGAAGCAACATTCCCGCCCCACAAGACCAAGTTCTGGCGACTCTGACCGAGCCTGGCAGAGTTCACGAAGAGTCTGGACAACTCTCAGGCACAAGGTGTGATTCTTGGGGCTGTCGTGTGCAGAGCCAGCAGCTGGACTGATGGCCCTTGCAACTCAGAACATTCTGCGATTCTGGCAGTCCATGCAGCATGGCTCTGTGAGCGACAAGCATCCCTCCCCAGCAGCACACAACACCTCCTAACCCAGACGCTTCTTACTTTAAAAGAGCGGCATAATAAATATTAAAAGCTCAAGTTTAACCCTTGCCTTCCTGAACAGCAGAGAGAGAAGAGCACAGGAGAGAAATAGGGCGCAGGGAGGGAGAACTGGAGCCAGGTATACACCCCAAACAAACCCCAGCACACCCACCGCCAGCCCGACCGCCCGAGACACGCGAAGCGAGGCGCTGCAACCACCATCGATCCGGGGAATGCGGCGGGGAGCGCCGCGGGCAGACATGGCTCCGGGACACCTTAAATTTCCAGCCGCTGCCTTGAGAGGCAAACCCGGGGCCTTCGCTGCCGCTCTTTGTGCGGCCGGAGAGGCGGCGGGGGAAGAGGAGGAGGAAGGAGCTGCGCGCGGAGCGGCGGCGGCGGCAGCGGCCCCTTCCCGGGGTGCGACGGGGACGGAGCCCGCGGGTGTCCGACCCCGCGATGCCCCGTGTCCCCACGTGCAGGTACGGTGTCACCGGGGCGGGGTTCAGCCCTCGCTGCCGGGGACGGCCGCCGGGATGTTGGGAGCAGCCCCCCCCCTCCGCCGACACTTCGTAATGGGGAGGGAGGGAAG
>WBMY01009336.1:460253-522236 GCA_013397315.1 Donacobius atricapilla
TCCCGCTCCCCCTCACGGCGCGGCCCACGCGCGTTCCCGCGCGACATGTCGCGACACCGCCCCCGGCCCTCAGTTCAGCCCGTGTGGGCAGCCAGGCTGTGAGGGGGGCTCTGGTCCCGTCCTGCAGTCCCGGAATCACCAAGGTTGCGAGAGACCTTTAAGATCAACCAGTCAGCCCAGCGCTGCCGCTGTAACCCCTTCAATACTGCACCTCGTCATCCAGCGCCGGATCCAGGCGCTTCTTCAACTTAACTCCGGGGACCGTGACTTCATCACCTGCCCGGGCAACCTGGCCCAAAGCCTGGCCGCCCTAACAGCGAAAAATACTTCTTTAATAGCTAATCGGAATCTCCCCTGTCTCTGTGGAAGGCCATTTCCCCTAATCACAGAATCGATTAGAACTCCATTGGAGAAGACCTCTGAGATCGAGCCCAACCTGTAGCCAAACACCACCCTGTCAACCAGACCATGGCACTGAGTGCCACCTCCAGGCTTTCCTTAAACACCTCCAAGGATGGTGACTCCACCACCTTCTTGGGAGCCTGTTCTAATGTCTAATCATCCTTTCTGTGAAGGAATTCTTCCTTACACATGCTGATGTTTCCCCTGAGAAGCATGAGCTCACCTGTGGAATTCCTTGGTTTGACGCCTTCTCCTTCAATAGGAAAACCTTGCTTTTGGGAACAATTTGGGTGGGAAATTTAACCAGAGCTGAGGAGACCTGGCACCTGCAGAGCTAGGTCCTCCACTGATGTTGAATTTTGCCCAGAAACTGGACAAAAAGTCACATTTGAGCCATGTCACACCAAAATGTTGGGCAACAAGGAAAGTGAGGGGGTCCGATGGACCTGAAAATGGGCAAAATTCGGCCAACGTTAAATTTTTCTGAGTGCAGAGCCAAGATTGTGGCCTCAGGGAGATAGAGGTGTCATTTCCTTCAGTGTCATCTCCAAGGGTTTTGATCAGTGTGTGGCCCATGGAAGGTTGCAGGTACCACAGCAGGAGCACTGCAGTGGGGCTGGGTGTGTCCACTGGTGACCTTTTTTTTACCCAGAATGTGTTTTTGAGTCTGCTTCAGGAAAAATGTGATCCTGTTTTGCAGCAGGTGGTGATGGGTTCATCACAAGTCTAGGAAGCTGTGCTGTGTTTTAGTACCCAACAGCCAGGATTGTCACAGGCTGCTTGCTCAAGTCAGCCCTTTTCTATCACTGATTTGCATAGCATCCCATTTTTTCTTATACATTTAATATATAAATCACTGGAATCTAACATGTTTTTAACATGTCTGATTTCCAATATCTTCTCAGTTCATTTTTCTCCCTGAAAATGCTCTTTGTGCTTCCAAAGACCCTTTTCCCAAACGATTAAAACTAGAATTCAGATGAGTCTCTTGCTTTACACGCGAGACAAGTGTTCTCTAGAAAGGAGGGAATTTCTCTGTTAGGGATAGCACAGGGCCCAGTTTACATTTCCAAATAGATAAAACAGGCGCTTTGCTTCATGTAATATGCAGCTAACTACCTAATTAAATAATTGCCTGTTAGTTCAAAGATTGCTTTTCGTGCAACTGTTAAAAACGAGGCCAGGACTCAAATGAGGAAAAGAAAAAGGGCACTCGTTTATTAAAACTCACTGCAAAGGACCGGAGCCCAAGAGAAGCTTAGGCTCCACTCAACAAGCCGGAGACAAAAACCAAAGTGACAGTGTAGAACACTGAGTGCTCCTTGGAACACAAAGTTTCACCGCAGAACCTCTGGCGGAGTCCCAACAGCCCTTTTTATCCTCTGTGCTGTCTCCCGATTGGGGCGCTCCGGATCCTCTCCCCGATTGGCTCGTCTGTTGGGGTTCTGATTGGACTGTCAAGGACGGAGGATCATTCTGGACCAATCATTTTCCCAGGGCGTCGAATGATTGGTCCATCGCGCCCACCAATCGAGGCTCGGAGCGCGGGCTCCGCACGCCTGTTACCATCCCGTTTGTGACCCGCTTACACTCTCCATTCCCCAACACGCACCCTCAGAACAGGGATCGCTTACAACACTTAACCATTCGAAACATTCACTAACATATAAAGGCTCAACCCTTAGAAATGTTTGTTTACAAATTCAACGCTTTAGAAACATTCATTTACTTATAACAAACCCTACCCCTTGGAAACATTTATTTACTTATAACGCGACTGCCTTTGAAAAAGTCCTGCTTAAAAACAAGCAGAAAGAGAAAAAATTAAAGTGTTGCTTTTCTTTCCTGATTTTAAGTACTCTTTTTATCTCCCAGAGAATGTAGCGCACCAGGACTGCGGTGCAGGGGTCCAGAGGTGAGAGCTCCCAGCACTGAACACATTTAGGAAGTCACTAATATTTGTATAATTAATTGATTTTCAGGCTCCTCCGTGTTGCTCTCTGAAAGCATTTAAAGCTCAACACACAGAAGCTGTTTCTCCATGAGCAGCTGTGGGACATTTGGCTGATGGTTTTGACAGCAGAGATGAATTGAGGACGTGGCATATGCAGTCCTGACCTGGACTTTAAACCCTTTAGTGCCTTTCCCTCCTCACAGATGGAGAGGAGGTAGAAGATCTCGGAATCTTCTGATTGCCATCGATCTGATTTTGCTGAGCACTGGCCTCAGATCACGTCTGTGTGTTCCTTGAGAGATTATTTCACTCTGAAAAAAACCCTGTAAGTATCTTGAGAGCTGGAAATCAGATGCTCTGATCTAACGTTTCTCCAGCATTTAGCAATTGCCTCTACAACTAACACCTCATTTTAAAAAAACCAACCAAACAAACATGAAGCATACGGAAAATCATGACATAATGTTGCTGATTTTGAGCCCTGACTTACATGTTTTTACTTTTTGATATTTTTGGAGGGAAGAGGGAATTGGATCATATTTTTATCATCTTTTTTTCCCCCCCCACATCTATGAGGACTAGACATTTCTTTAACAGAGGGGAAAATAAAATAAATTGAGATTTCCAGGTGGTAACATGGCTGAAAGAAAACATGAATATATAGAAATTCATGCTCATTAGTACTGGCACAGATATGACTGTAGAGCTGAAGCTAATCAGGACGAGGGTATAGAGATGAGAACTGCACATAATTGAAGCCATGATTAATTAAAAGCAATTTCTTGGCACAGACAATGATGGAGCATTCTTGGGTGGATCCGCACATGTCCCAGTGGACGTGTACACCAGGCCCTGCTGCCTGTGCTGGAGTGAGGCTTTGGGCAGGCAAGGGGTAGAAAAGTGGCTTTGCCAAGAAAGCCCGGCCAAGAGGAGCAGCGAGCCACCACTCCACTGCAGCTCCAGGTGTGTTGCTGCACCCAGCACACGCTTGCCCCGTGCTTCTCCAGGGGCTCCATGCTTGGAACAGCTGCTGGAGGAAGTGTGGGATCAGGAAGGGAAGCCTGTGCACACAGGGGAAGGTCTTTTCAATGCAGGATCATAAGTGAAACCCTGAAAGAGGAGTGATGGATCCAGCAGCCCTGGGGAGGGCCCACACTGCTGGAACCACCAGCTTCATGGAACATTTTCCTGGAGTCCAATAGTGGTTTTCTAGAGTTTAAAAATGATCAAATTTCCTTTCCTCCCTCCCTGCCAAAGGCTTTTTTGTCATCTGTGTCCAAAATCTCCAGCAGAAACTCCGTGGTTGGAGTAATTTGGTCCAATGCCATGAGAAGGGACTGCTCCACACACCTTAGGAAGTGCAAAAAGGAGAATAGAAAAGAAGGTAGAGCCCTCCGTGCTGCACTGGATCGCTCATCAAAGCCAGCTGCCTCCTGTGCTGACTTGAGGACATGACAGATGTGTGTAGCCTTTACAGGTGCAGGGCCTGCATTTCGTCAGTCTTTTTTCCAAGGATGACCTGGAGTGTGCATTCTTAGCAGCTCAGATTTCTTTGGCTAAGATTCTTTGTTGTGTACACATCCAGGTTAAATCTAAGCAATATTTCTGATCCATGTAGGCTTCTGACTCAGTTCTGCATCTTTGGTGTTTACAAAATGATCAGAGTTTGAACTCTCCCTGTTCTGTTTTTTAAATGTCAGCAGATCCTTTTTTTTTTTTTTTTTTTTTTAAGTAAAACAATGCAGCCTTCCCCCTGCAATGTTTGTAACCAAGAAACTGTGGCATCACAAGAGCATGAGGAAATACTGGCTGATTAAAACCAGGGTAAGAAATGACAGAGAAAGTGTTTGTCTTTTTTTTTTTTCCTCATTTCAAAATTCAAAATGAAGTGGCTGGTAAAATGGGACCAGCTGGTTCAGCCCCACTTGGGCTGAATATGAGGTTTAACATCCTGAAACTACTTCCACTGGCAAACTTCAGTGTGATAACTTAATTTCTCATGTAAAGCCTATCTCACAGCATGACTTTTTCCCTACCTCCCTCTGTTTTGACAAAGTAGAGTAAGTTTGGGCCATTGTTGGCTTTCTATGTCTTGTTTTTTGTCTTTTCCCTGCCTCTCATTAATATACAAGTGGTATTAAATAGTAATGATGCCAGTATTGACCTCTGCTGTGCCTTTGTGTTTGTTCATTTTTGCTTCAAGGAGCAGATGTTCTCTGTCTTTGTTTTCTGTTGCCAAATGGGGACTTTGCCCCTTTAACCTTTGATAAGGTGCTTTAATAGTCTCTGACGTGAGATTTCATCAAAAGCCAAGTAAATCATACCTGCCTGGCAGCCTCTTTTAAACATTCCCATCGTGGTTTACAGCAGTTCGAGAAAGTGCAGTTTCCTTGGTGTTTTTATAGGTTGTATTTATCCCCTGCACCCAGTTGAGCATCCTCCATGGAGGGAGCACCCATGGGCAGGGGTCCTGGAGTTCTTCTCCTGGATGATGCTCCAGCACCAGTCCCCTTACCAGCTTCCACCATCTAGCAGTTAAACAGGGTGATGTTGCCTATCAGTGATCAATGGGGTCTGACTAGATTCGCCTGCACCCCATTTTTCCATCAGTTGCTGATGTGAGATGGGAAGGGTGGTGTGCACACAGCTGCTGCTGGGGTCTTGGTGCTTGTTCCCTTGCTGTGTGCCCAGTGAGGGGCCCCTGGCTGCTTTTGCACCAGCAGGAAAACAGCACTGTGTTAAAAAGCTCTAACCCTTCCCCATGAAGAGGCAACTTCACAACATCTGTCTCTTCCTCATCCCTTTTGCAGCATTTCATACTTTGCTCCTGCACTTGGCCATCCCAAGAGCCCCAGAGGAATGTCCACTTCCCAGTTTCTATTTGGTTTTTTGCCCAGGCACCTACATGGCTTGTACAAACAGCCACCAGTCCTGGGCCGGCGTGGTGAGGGCTCTACCCAGGGCAGGCAGGCGGAGTTGTACCTCAGGTGGAAGCATGCCTGGCTCCGGGAAGCCTTGTGGGCAGTTTGGGAAGGTGGCATTTTGTGTCTGAGATGTGCCTTTGTGCTCTCCCATGGCATCTTGCAGCATTAGGGGTGGCTTCTGCTGAACCCTTCTTGGATTGACACACATCTCTCCAAAACCCACCCACCCTGCCTTTGCTCTCTTGGCCTGTCACATCCTTGCTATGTCACACTTGGGACACATTTCATTGACCCCCCTTTGTTCTGCCAGCCTGGGACAGCAGGCACAGCACAGCTGCTCTTTGTTACTGACCCCCAGATGGAAAATAAAACAATCACACAGGGCTTGGTGATGCAGCAGTCTCTGCCCTCAGTGCCCCTGCTCAGCCACCTCCTTCCCCCTCCAGACCTGGAAGTTCACCTGTGCTGACAACATCTGCACTGGGGACAAGCCTCATGGCTTGCATTGCCCACTAGAATGCTCCTGGTATCCTTCTCCCTCGGTAGGGCTTTGTGTCCCTAAGCTACATCCCACCACACTGAGCCTGGGCATCCCCAAACATTTGCCACTTCCTTTGGCAGGGATGTGCCCTGGGTAGAGCTGCTCCTGCAGTGTGGATGGCAGGGGCACAGCCCCATCCTCACCACCATAGCCGTCGGTCCGAAGCACAGCCTGTGCTTTTCTGTGCCAAGGTTTTTTCCAAGGTTGGAGCCTATAAATAATCCAGGAGTGTCTCCTGCCCAGCTCTGCACTCTGCTACCTCTCTTTGTTTCAGAACGAGCTGTGTGATTCTGCCAGCCAGACCTGCAGCCACCCGTTACAGGCTCCCTTGGGATGAGCCTCGAACACGGACTTCCCAAATTACTGTCTGGAGCAATGGGTGCAGCCAAGCTGAGCCGGAGATCCTATTCCAGCTGCTGGCACTCGCTGAAACATTTGCCTCACCTGTGCTGTGCTTGTTGATGGAGCTGTGAGCAGCTCCCAGCATGTCATTTGGGAATATGAATTGAGTTCCTCCGAGCTGGAACCACCTGCTTCAGATAATTTCTCTGGCAAGGAGTCTTCTGTCGTATTCTCCATCCAGGATTTTCCTGCTTTCCACTGCTGCCAGCCCTGTGCAGTAGCTGGGGGTTTGGTACTGATGGGTGGGAATTTAGGTGGGTCCACAGGGGAAATGTCTTGCTGCGAAAGCACAGCAGGGTGCAAATGTGCTGTTTAAACCATAGAATTTTAGAATCACAGACTTGTTTCAGTTGAAAGGGACCTTTAAAGTTCATCTCGTCCAAACCCCCTGGCATGAACAGGGATAGCTTTTGATCTATTGGGTAGCTCAAGGCCAACCTGGCCTTGAACAATTCCAGGGATGGGGCACCCTCAGCTTTTTGAGATGCCAGGCACTTGTTGATGTTGAACTAAGGCTGGTTGGATGCACAAGCAGGGAAACAAACAGCTCACCAGGAAAACAGGTGGCTGTTGCAAGGAGCAGAATGACCTCAGCAGCAAACCTGCTGGAAATCAGAGGTGTAGGAGTGAAAGATGCTGCTGCTCCCAGCTTCTCTTTTCCCTCCCTAGGGTGAACATGCAGCCAGCCCTCCAGGTCTGTCCCTGCCCCTTCTCCTTCTTCTGCCCCAGCAGTATCCATCAGATGAGTATGTAACTAGGATCCCCTAAACACACCAGAATTGTTGTCTATTGAAACAGAGCTGAATCCCACCTGGAATAGTGCCAACCTGGCACTTAAAACTTGAGCAAATAGGGAAAAATGGTTTATATGGGAAACAGGTGTAACATCAGCAAAGTGCTCTCAGAGCTGCAGGTGAGGTGCCCTGGAAGAGACCAGGTGTGCCCAACGCCACCTCTCATCTCCTCAGGGATAACCACTGTGCACTGGTGTGTTTTCCCCATTGAAAAAGCAAAAATAAACCAAACCCAAGCCCCTAAGCAGGGGCTGGATGGTTTGATCTCTGAGGGGTTGGATGTGAGTGTGTTGCTGTAACAGTCTCAAAGCAGAGGAGGCACCAAAGCATCTCTCCTGCTCCCAGTCCAGCTAGCAGGGAGAATGAGGATTGCTGAGCCCACAGGCAGTGGCTCTGTCGAGAAACTCCTGGAAAGCCCCTGATTTACGTACACCAAGAGGTGCAAAGGCTGTTTCAATGAAGTGATGGATCCCTGGAACTGCCAAGAGGTGAGACCCCTCTGGTGGGACTGGCTGGGATGTGGGGTGGATGGAGGAGGGTGTCAGGGCTCCCCGTATCTCTGTACCCTCAAATGCAGCCCTGCACTCAGCAGTTGCACCTGGCAGTAGTGGGAAGTGCTGCAATGTGGTGCTTCACATTTTCCTAAAGGGCTTTTTTTCTAGCGTTTAAAAGTAAAAACCACCAAGTCCCACAGGGAGAGAAACGATCACACATTAAGTCTTCCCATTTCTCCATTTCTTTCCCATTCCCTGCTTCCTACTGCTCCTCCCCCCGTCCCCGCAGCCAGATTTGAGTGTGTTTTCTCAGGATTTGTGCCCAGCATAGGCATTAGGTAAACTCTCCACAGCAGCATCTGCCTTTGCAGGACCTCACACTTGGACAGCGGGATAAGGCTGTGGAAAGGGGCAAATGCTCGGAGCGGCCTGGGGGTCCCTGGGGAGAGACATCCCTCCAGGTGAGGTATTTCCCTGTGCAGACGGGGAGGCAAAGCCGCCTGATGGGCAGCGCCTGGGGGAAGCAAAGACCAGCAGACAGCCCCCGTGCCGGCTGCTTTGATTTCCAGAAAGGCAATTAACACCCGCCCAATGCAACTCCATTCCAGAGAGCAAAGCAGCAGGAAATAGCTGCTCTTCCCAAATGCAAAGCATTGTCCCAAGCCCCGTCTGCTCCAGCTTGAGTGATCCCTGTGGAGCTCAAGGAGTCACAGCAGAGCCAAGTCTCAGCTTTGTTTTTAACTCAGTTTTTGATTTAATCCAAGCTGCAGAACTACATCTCACTATGACCAATATCCTTAGCACTATCCATATATCTAGAGTGTAACCGATGGGTCAGGGAATAAATGTGTGCTCCAAAAAATGGAGTTTCTACACTTGACTTTAGGGTTGGTTTGATCAGGGTGGCTCTGCAAAAGCTGCTGTGAATGTGGGAGCGTGAGCACTGAAGGCAGGATGGGTGGATTGCAGCAGAGGAACACAGGGAGCCGGGGCTGTTCTGCTTGTGCCACTGAAACTGTCACCAAACATTAGCTTCATGTGCACCTCCTGACACTGAGAGGTAACACTGGGGCCAAAGCAGTGAACCCTTCCCATTCCTAGCAGTTTGGACAAAATCTATAGGCACTGGAATGTCTCTTGTTCATAGAATCACAGAATGGTCTGGGTTGGAAGGTGCCTTTAGAAGTCACCTGGTCCAAACCTGCTGCCATGAACAGGGACATCTTCAACTAAATCAGGTTGTTCAGAGCCCCAGCAAACCTGACCATGAATGTTTCTGGGCATGGGGCAGGTACCACCTCTCTGGGCAACATCTTCTAGTGTTTCATCACTTTCATTGTAAAAAAATCTGCCTTCTGTCGAGTCTACCATCCCCAAGGTGATCTTTGTGGTCCACAACACAGCTGGTCATGGTGGTCCTGCACTGCTGGTGGTGCCATCTTGCATTGCACCTTCAGCATCCCAGCCAGGTGGGACCATTGGCATGACTGGGATGGGCAGGGTTTGATCCAAGGGAATTCCCACTCCCAGGAGATGCCTGCAGTGCTCACAAGAGTCCACATATCTTGTTGAGTGAGTTAACTGCTCCTAGAAGCAAATACTGCGTGCAGTTTTGGGAACCACAAAATGAGAAAGATGTTAACGTAATAGAGAGTGTGAGAAGGAGAGCCATGAGGATGGTGAAGGGTCTGGAGGAGGAAGCTCTAGTTGTAGGTGCTGAGGTCACTTGGTTTGTTCAGCCTGGAGAAAGTTGAGACTGAGGGGAGACCTCATTGTGCTCTTCATCATCCTCATGAGAGGAAGAGGAGGGGCAGGCATTGAACTCTTCTCTGTGGTGACAGCCCCAAGGGAATGGCCTGAGGTTGTGGAAGGGGAGGTTAGGTTGGATAATAGAAAAAGGTTTTTCACTCAGAGGTTGGTTGGACATTGGACCAGGCTCCACAGGGAAGTGGTCACAGCACTGAGCCTGACAGAGTTCAAGAAGTGTTTGGACAATGCTCTCAGGCACATGGTGTGACTCTTGGGGTGTCCTGTGCAGAGCCAGGAGTTGGACTTGAGAATCCTTGTGGGTCCCTTCCAAATCATCATATTCAGTGATAATATTTTAGAGGTGATCTTGAACAGGGGGCAATATTCCAATGAATTGTAGACTGAGGAGGTACAGTTCAGGGTAGAAAATTGCTTGTAAGTTCAGCCATTTAAGATATCAGCATTAGTTTTGCTTCTAAAACTTCCTGAGTGTGAGCAAGAATCACCTCACCCACCCACACTCACTAAATATTTAGTCATTTTTAACAAGTTAAACAAAGCCCTTTGATTGGATTTATGCTAATGGCTCCTCCGTAGGCATTTCTGATTCATTTACATTTCATTTTAAAATTGCCTGTGTACACTGCTGATTCTCACCAACACCATTAGCAGATAAAAGGAACAAGTAACGGGTCACAGACGCCACAAGATGGCAATAGTTGAAGAGCAATTTGTTTCTGGAGGAAGAGATCTGGGGCTCGGCAGCGAACCCTCTCGGGGAGGGCACCACTGCTGTGCATTAACCTTGGCACTCGCAGAGGGGTCTGTGGCCGAGCAAGGCAAAGTGGTTCGTGCGTAGGGTGGGTGGGTTCAGCTCCCCCCCTCGGAGGAGGACGGAGAACATGGGAGAGCTGCTCAAGGTCGGCCCAGCAGTGCTCTGCCTCACGGTTTCAAGGACCAAAACCTGCAGTGCGAAGCAGAGAGGGTTTGCGTGCCCGGACACAGAGCCTCTGAGCTCTGGCTCTGCGTGCCAAGGTTGGGTTTTGCTGGGTCAGAGCTTCTCAGGAGCATTGCTGTGCCAGCCAGCATCCTGTGTGCATCTACAGCACCTGAATTTCCAGGTCAGGAGAAGGGGTCTCAGCCCCACAGCACCCCTAGATCCAGCAGGGAGGTGTTTCAATGGATGGGAGTGTCTCTGACTCTGTGACAGGGATAAAATCCGGGTGAGACAGGCTGCCACCTGATTACTCTGCAGATGGTGTTACATCCTGTAGGACCTACAAGCCACAACAATGGGTTTCAGGGCTTGCGTAAGGCTTTTGATACGGTCATTCCCCATCAGTTTGGCCTCTAGATGGAGAGGTATGAGTTTGATGGAGGGGCTGTTAGGTGGATAAGGAACTGGCTGGGTGGTCATGTCCGAAGAGTTCAGTCAAACATTTCACGTCCACGTGGGTACCAGTAAAGAGTGGTGTTCCTTAAGGGCTTGTATCAAAACGATTTAATATTGTCATCAGCAACTCAGGCAGTGGTTTCTGGAGCACCCTCAGCAGGTTTGCAGATGACCAGGCCGAGTGGTGCTGCTGATGTGCTGGAGGGAAGGGATGCCATCCAGAGGGACTTGCACAGGCTTGAAGAGTGGGTTTGTGAGAACCTCATGAAGTTCAACAAGGCCAAGTGCAAGGTCTGGCATCTGGGTCAGGGCACTCCCGAAGGACTCCATCCCACTGCGATGAGGCAGGAATCTCCATGGTTCCAAGGCCTCCCCAAAGGGACTTTAAATGAGAGATGGGGGATGATGCATCATGCTCAGTGAAAAGCAGCAAAGCAACAACATGGTAGCTCATTTGTAATGAATGCTAAATGCAAAATCTGTTTTAATACACTGGGGTTTAGCACTCTGGGCTGTCCAGGTGATGAAGCTGGGAACAGGATGCCCTGATGAGAGGAGGATCTAGGAGGTGGAGGTCTTGGAGGAGCATATCCTTGGGATGCAGCACATCCACTGCCATTCCTTGGGAGCTGGCAGCAGCACCTGGGTGTGCAGGGTAGCCATGGGCTGCTCAGGAATCTCTGTGTTTTAGCCCCAGGGTAAGGAGTGAAGGCAGCAGGACCCCCAAGCAGGATGGGACCACATGGTGTCAGATCACATCTGGTAGCCTGGACCAGAGAGACAGAAAGAACAAATCCACAGCCAGTCATCGGGTGTCACTGATGCTGTTCTGTGGTCTAGCCAGACTGTGGTGGTTCGGCAGATTTTATGCAGGCAAAGGTTACTTCTAACCCTGAGGCAAACCCCATTCCCTGCAGGGTGTCCGGCCCAGTCTTGGCTCTCCTTACAGCATCAGGACAGTACATGCAGGGCAAATGGAGATCCAGGAAGTGGATACCCCACTGGTGCTGCCAGCATCAGGCCAGGGAGGTGGAGGTCTGTCAGTTTTGAGGATGGAGCCATCACCAGGAAAAAGTCAAGAAAACAAAGGGTGGATGATGTCACCATTCCCACCAGCCAAAAAGTGAGGCAGGGCCTACCACAGCTGTGTCAGGAGGCAGGGATGTGGCAGTGGGGAGAGCTGGGCACTGAGGGCCTGTGCAGGAACTCAGGAAAAGGGAAATCAGGAGGGAGCAGAGGTCCAGCTAAGAGCAGAGCAGTTTACACACATCCCCTGTGCTGTGATGAATGGAGACATGAGATACAGTCAGTGAATCCTGAAATCTCTCAGGATTAAATGATTACATTAATCTTTGCTTTCTCTAAGCTGTGGTAATGGCAGTAGCCACATGCTGGTTCCAGTCCAGATCCATCCCTGCTAACTTCCTGGTGACTCGCTGGGGAGCTGGCATGGGCTCACACTGTCCTGACATGCAAATGCCCCCTCATCCTTGGCTAGCTGACAACCCTTTCACCTGATGTCCCAGGGCACTGCTGGGCATGGGGCAAAAGTAGAGCAGGGATCCTGTGGTGTGGAGCATCGCTGCCAGTGAGGTTTTTTAAAGTCTCCTGGACTGATTTCCTTTGCTGGAGTGCACATGCAGTCCATATGATTTGCTGAACCATCCTGGGGCAGGAAAAGGTTCTCCAGGCCACCTGAGGGTCAGTGGATGGCAGAACTATGTGGGTTGGCCTTTTCCATCCACCCCAACCCATCCAGGCAACACCTGAAAATGGCATTTCTCCTGGGTGTGCTGGTGATGGACACGGCCGGGGGACATCTCTGCCCATGGTGATAGTTACCACCCCAAGCTGGCCCTGTGGCCAGGCAGGAGCCAGGGGCCACCCTCCCACCTGCACGGCTCTTGCTGGGCAGAAGTAGATGAAGCTCCTCATCCCATGCTTGTTGGTAGCTTCAGGGGCAACTGTGGCATTGTGAACACTTTAACATGAAGTTATGTTGGATTCCTCTACACCTCGGAGGATCTGGGTGGAGGAAGGAGCCAGTGCTGAAACAAAAGGGGTATGTCACTCCCATTTCCAAACTGCCCCACTATTAGCGATTTTCTGCCCTTGTTATCAGCTGGGCGTAACAACATACGCATGGAGGGTGGGGAAAAAGCTGATGGAATTATTTCAGTTTTTTTAAAACGCAGAACTGCTGTTTACACACCGGAGCTAAATTATTTATACACATAATGTTATAGGTTTCACATCGGTAGCTTTTATTAGCAGTCAGTGGATGAGAAATCATACCTGACCTACTTGTACTTCTCATGCCTCTCTGTGATGACAGTGTGGCAGGAAGGAGAGAAGGTGCTCACCCTGCCCCAGCTGTGGGGATGCTCAAGCAGTGGGAGAGCCAGTGGAGGGAGAGGAGATATCTCAGCACTTCCTAGAAGGCATTTTGCTGCTTTAGATTTGGGGGAGAACATGCACAGTGGGGTTATTTTTGAAAAGCCTTGCAAAATGCTGGCAACTTCTGTTTCTCTAGGAGGCCCCACGAGTTTTTTCCTAGAAGCGTGCCCCCTCCCTTCCCCAGCGAAGGAGAAATGTGCTTCCCAGCAAGGCCTCAGCAGAGGGCAGGCTTTTTGGGGAGAAGGTTTCTCTAGAGGAGGGGTGGCTGCAGCAGGACCTCCCATCCCCAAACCACTCTGATGTGACAGAGCGTGTCTCCCCTGAAAGACTCAGCCAGCCGTTTCTAAACCAACATGTCACAGGCACTTGAGATGACTTTCTTCTCGTCTCACAATTAATGCATTTTTTATAAAGCCCAGGCTCCAGTTTCCTTTCATGTTACCAGGAGGATATCCTTTTTCCTCTTCAGCTTCAGAAGGATTTTTTTCACCCAAAGTATTAATCTCCAATGTCCTGTACACAAGACAGAGGGACACACTGCCCGACTGGGCCAGCAAGGACGCAGGAGTGTGGCTGGAGCTCAAGTGTGGGTGCTGGCAGTGTCACTTGCTCCATCCCAAAGCTGTTTCAACAGGTGAACCTGCAGCCTGGCAGCAGCACGTGCTGGTGGCTCTGCAGCACAGATGAGATCTAGTGCCATGCAGATCACAGCACACAGGAACATTTCTTGCTCATAATTGTACCTTAAACAAAATTGAAGGCGCTCCACTTAAATGTTACCAGCAACGGTGTATTAACCTGGTCCCTGTTTTATAAAACACAAGCCAATCAAAGCCACGCTTTAACATCCTGGCCTGTATCAGCAATACTGTGATCAGCAGGACCAAGACAGTGATTGTCCCCCTGAACTTGGCACTGGCAAGTTCCCCCTTGAATCCTGGGGATACTTTTGAGTTCCCCACTACAACAAAGACACTGAGGTGCTGCAGCGTGTGCAGGGAAGGGCAACAGAGCTGGGGAAGGTTCTGGAGCACAAGTCTGAGGAACAGCTGAGAGAGCTGGGGGACTCAGCCCAGAGAGAAGGAGACTTTAGAGTGGCATTTCAGTACTTAAAGGGGGCTTGTAAGAAAGATGGAGAGGGACTTTCTACTAGAGCCTGTGAGAACAGGACAAGGGGCAACAGTTTTAAACTGAAAGAGGGATAGATTTACATTACATATTAAGAAAAACAAATTTACATTGAGGTTGGCGATGCTTTGTAACAGGCTGCCCAGAGAAGCTGTGGATGCTCCATCCCTGGAAGTGCAAGATGCTCCTGCCCATGGCAGGGGTAGGAGCGTTAAAGGTCCCTTCTAACCTAAAGCGTTCTGTAATCTGTGACCGAGATGCTCTTTCAGCACCTCCCAGAGGGGAGGGCCTGCACTGGCTCCTGCCGCACGGATGCAGGATGTGCACCAGGCTTCAGCCGATCTGGGCAGCCACTGAAATGTGAAGGAACCTCTCGCTGGGACTTTTTACCAGCAGTATCTCCATAATGCTCCTTGTAGAAAGTCAAAAAGGTGTGGTGAGCTGCTGCTTCACTTCATTTCACTTCACTGGCTCCTTGGAATTGATGGAAGATTACCAGGAACGTGTTTTCGCAGGAAGTATTTTCTAAGGCTAAACATTTGATGAGGGTGTGATAATGAATTACCAAGCATATATCTTTGCAGCTACTCCAGCCTATGAGTATTGGTTTGTCCTTCCTGTGTGTTGTTTCCATAGAAGCAGAGCTTAACCTTTTAAGTGCAGATTATAAAGGCACCTAATTCAATTAAAATTAGACTTCAAGCATATCAGTACTTAATACTCAAGAGTTATTACGTGGTTGGATATAGATGTTGTTGTGATTGGCAAGGCAGTGTGGTTTCTGGCTGAACCAGCTGGAAAAATAGTATCGTGGTGGTAACTTCCAGGGTTTTCCTATGTGTAGTCCACTGGTGGCAAAGTAATTCCTCTAAAATACGGGAATCCAGTATAGAACACAGGAAAGCACATGCAATTAAAGTTATTTATTGTAGGTTTTCTTTTCTGAACTGACAAAGAGGATTTCCCAGAGATCGGTAACACGACACAATGTTATACACCATTTCACAACTAGTCCCTTGTCGCTTTATTAAGAACATAGTAATTTAAAAATATCTAAATATTTACATATTAATAAAACATATATACAGAAGATTGAGACATTTTTACCTAAATATGGAATGATTTTTTTTTCTTCTTTCTAATAAACCCTATAAAAAGATTTCTGAAGAAAGTCTGAACAGTAGTCACAGTAAGTAAACACAAATGCAATCTTCCAAATTTACAAAACGCTGATTTCATTGTTGAAGGATTACAACACAACGGGCTGGTGCCCCCTGCCCAATGCAGGCAACTCCAAGCCATGAAGGAAGGAAAGACTCAAAATTTAAGGTTTGCAGTGCACATTCAATCTATTCCACAGTTTCAGAGAGAACATGGTCATTCCTAAAAGTCCATGGAAGGTGGGCAGGGAACAGCTGGGAGCCTGGTTTCTCAGGTGACAAGAGAACAAACTGCTCACGTATGTTGGCTTCGGTGTTATTTGTGGGTATTCCATGACACCTGAGAAACAGGCTTTGGGATTGTTAAAAAAAGAGGTTGAATATTTTGAAAACCATCCCACTCTGTAATAGCACTTCTGTTGAGACACTCAAAGGCCAAATAGTTTCCAAAAAAAAAAAAAAANAAAAAAAGTACCTAAGAGAAGATACACACAGGGAAAGGAAACACAATGGCAAAGGCTCTAGCAAGCTCTCCCTCGAATTGCAGGAAACATGCTCAAACTGCCTGGTGATCAATAGGTGTTGCAGGTAAGACCTTCCAGATTTCTTTGCAACATTTTTAAAGTGAATTTAGTGCTGATGAAAGGTGCGGAAATGAAAGTTTGCAGGGAGGGCTGCACATGGTTTTACCTTAGCCCTGACCTGAAAGGACTGACCCTTTCAGTGTCTAAGAGTGCAGTGCAATTTCTTGATCGATTCACTTGTCTTAACTGCTGAGATATCAATACAGTGCCAGTTGAAAGGTGACTTGGTTTTTTTAAATAGGTGAGTATTGTTGCCAAGGACAGTGGCTGAAAAATCACAGTGCACAGACCCTCTTCTTGGAAAACAGAAAATGAATACATTTTGAGATTGAGGTGGTAGAGCAAGCTGGGGGCAACAGTGAGGGGAAAATGACCACCTCCAGCAATCTGCACTACAAAGACGCTCAAGAACCATCCCACTACGACCATGTAAGGGGAATTGTTTGAGGAATTGCTTCTCCTTGATGCAACTAGGAACCCAGGAACTGCTGGGAGAAATCTTGCTTTACTTCCTCCTAAACTCAGTAAGGACTTGTAAATCAGAGCTGTGTACGACTGGTCATTGGTACGGCAGCAGCCAGAAAAGGAAAAGTGAGTCTGCAGAAGCAAAGAGCTTCACCAAGTCAGATGCTCATTAAGTTCCCAGGGTTCACAGTGCAGAGAGAGGCCACCCTGCTCTCGGGACAGGAAGAGTCACAACTTCTGCATGGTTTAAGATGAAACAGTGCTGGCAAGCATACAAATGTGTGGAAAAATACAATCATGGAGGAGAAACATAGGCAACAGGATGACCTCAGAGTGGATATCCCGCTAATTCAGTAATGCATTGGATGTGGAGGGAAATCATCTTTAATTAAGATGAACAGTGAAGCGATCTGGCGGTTTCATTACTTGAGGTTACATGGAAAATGCATGGAAAAAACATAAACTTGTAAGAAAAACTGTATGGATGCCCATGTCTTGTGGTGCACTGAAGTTCTCGTGCTGAGCTTGCGGGAACATTACTCAAAGGAGAGGTTGTTTCTATCCGCTAAGAACACTGATGCAGGATGTGAAATTCAAACTGAAAAATCTGGGTTTGCATCTATCAGATGGTCTGTTGTGGTGTCGAAAAGGTTACCTGAAGGGAGAAAGAGTTTGAAGGAATCAGTTAAAAAAATGTAAGAATTTAAGATATCAGTAATTTGCAACAAAAAAATAGTATTTTAGAATTAGGGAAATTATGTATTGAGTTTTAACTTTTAATTAGTGATGGGGCTGAACTGCTGGTGTGCACACAGGCAGTGCTGCTGAATTCCATTTAGAGTAAAGCTCAGTTGGCTAAAGAAAAGCAAATTAAATAGATTTTTTTGAATACAAAATTTGCCAGCCAAGTTTTTCACACAACATACAGTGCAGCCCACTTCAGATGTAAAGCGCTCCATTAGTCCTCACCACAAACTGCACTGCGATGCTCACCCCTTTGAAGTTTTGGTTCTGAAGAAGTGAAAAAAGCACCCCATGAATTTTAAACCTTGAGTACATACTTTGGGATCTTATTTGGTAAAAACCCCCACCACTCCACAGCAGTCTAAATGCATATAGGAGAAAAAAAATATATATATACACACACCCCTATAAAAGGTGCGCTGTATGATTATATCCAATCTTTTTTAAAGCACTTTAAGAATGTGCTTTTTCTAAACAGAACAATGAAAAGATGGACAGAAGAACTACGACGAGAGCGCTAAGAACACAGGGCAAAGAGAAGACAGACATCAATCAGCTGGAGAGGCAAATATACCCCAATGAAAAGGGAAGACTCATACAATCACGCATTGAAAGGATAAAGATTTATATTACAATAAAGGATTTATATTTAAGGTTTCAGAAAAGATTTTTCTTTTTTTTCCTCCCAAGTTTCATTTTCTTGATATTGTATTTCAAGAGAAAAGGAGACAACCTATATAGAATTGGATTGTTGCTGTTTTCTTATCATCCATTTCTTTACCAAGAGATTGCTCTCATCTTTTCACAAAGCTGTATCACCCCTAGACCTGAGGATTGGGATGTTAGTGTTTCAGCTTCTGTTAGGGATATCAAAATACTTTCTCATCTTGGAATTAACCCCAGTGTGGAGAAACTACATAAACTCTCAGCGTGGCTGTGGTCCAGAGCAGGAGTAAGGAGTGCTACCTCATGATCCTATACCTTCCTACATCTTTCCAATCCAATTTACAAGATGAGGATTCAAGAAAAGGGTGTAGCAGCTGGCTTACATCTGTTCTCATATGCAGAATTTATGGGTTATGCCTTCCTTTTGTTTTTCTTCTAAACCACAAAATCCCACTGAAATAAGATGAGCTTTTTCACAATACCAACTTATACAGAAGGACTCTAAAAGCTGCCACATCCTCATCCTGATAAAGATCTATCTCACACCCTCCAGGTATCATGTATCACCAAGAAACTAATCAGCCTTTCCATTGAGCCCATGATAATTACCCCTGGAGCTGTCTGATCTGTCTCAGCTCAGGCCTGCAGCTTTGGGTAGGTGCAAAAATTGGAACTCTCCAAGACATGAGCTTTGATAACATTTGTTAGGGACAATTCTTCTAGTATTTTCTTGAGATTTATCTGTCAATGAACCAAAGTTCCCAGCAAGTTTAACTGCCACAGTTCTTCCAATTTACTTTAAACACCCTTCAATCAACAGCCTTTAAAGCCAAGGCCCTCTTACTGTAGAGGGTGATTTTAACACAGGAGCATAATTTCTGCTCAGGAGTGCTAAAATATAATTGGGAAAAATGTTGTCCTTAGCTTTATGAGGATGTACCAGCTTCATGTTTTTTACCAGGCTTTTGAGTTCCAAAAGAGGTTTCTGAAAACAAAGCACTCCCTGCTCTCCTCAAATCCCAGGACTTTGCTAGTTTGTGGGCACAGAGGGAGCTAGTTCAGACCTGGCTGTGGGCACCGGCACCAATTAACTGTACTTGGAGCCTGGTCCTGCTGGCACCAAAGGAGAGATACCTCCAAACACAACCGCAGCTGACTTGGCCTTCCCTCTGGAAGCAGCTCTCTTCCCACCAATGATGGAGAGAGTTGAGGGCAACCACACCTCTGACTGAGGCATCCCCAGTGAAGTGTCAGCCAGAGGCTATAATCCAGAATCATATAGACTGAGACATTTCAGCATCACTAGTCCACATACACCCACGTCTCGTTCATGTCATTGGTCTCACAGGCAGGGCTGACAGAGCTGGAAAGGCAGATTAAAGGCATCTGAGTTTTCCCTTGCTTTTTGGCACCAACACTCATCACTGATTCAAATAATTCTCCCTGGGCGCTTTTGCTTCACAGTTTGTTCAGTTACTGAAGGTCAAGAGAGCAACTGTTCATGGATAGCTCCCATACCCCATCTTTTCTCCCCATCCAGTCTCCTGCAAGATCCCCTCAAGCAATTCACTCTGGTTTTATTACCAAAGCACCACGTTAACCACTGATCACAGAATTACAGGATCATTTAGGTTGGAAAAGATACTTAAGATCCTGCACTGCTAAGTCCACCAACAACCATATTCTCCCAAGTGCCCCATCTACTCATCTTTTAAATACCTCCCAGGATGATGACTTCACCACTTCCCTGGACAGCCTGTCCCAGTGCTTGACAACCCTTTTGGGAAAGAAAATTTTCCTAATACCTGAGGCCACAATTTATCTGATATTAGCTGTCATCAGCAACCAAGGCCCATCGCATGAGGCACTGTATAAACATACAGTCAGAGAGACTTTTCCCCAAAGATTTTTCAAGTTAAACAGAGAAGACAGCTGAATAAATTGCATGCAGACTCTCTTAAAGAACCTGTCAAATACCCCTTTGTAAAACCGGCTGTACTAAAACAGGAGAAGACCCCTGTAAAAATCATATTCCACCTCTTTTGCTACAATCCTTGATAGAAAGCATCTATATTTTGGCTCTGTCTCATAATTACTGTCATTACCCTGTCTGTGTATCACTTTAAATAATCTGCTTCCAACAACAGTATGATATTACACAGATATGTCCTATAAAGAGGCACTGGCATACATATAATAATGGGTGTGAGTCAAATTGTTGGCTCACAGCCTGTGAGCATCACCTCCCCCCCAATGCAAACTGCAGTGTGGTTTATTTAGGCATCCTTCCACAGGTAGTGTGGAGCAGTACACACCACACACAAGCATTTCAGCTCAAAAGCTGCATGCATGGATGCCCAAGGGTGTACAAACAAGCAGACCACAAGGGTGATCTGCAGTGGAGTGGAAAGGGAGTCGCCTTCTCTACCACAACCATCTCAGCACATTTATTTCCATCTCTGATGAGCAACCTCAACAACGAGTAGCGACTACAGAAACTGCTCCAAGAAATGTACAGCAAACTGTTAATTCTGCTCCTTAATGTGATTACCGGAGCAATGAAAAGATAACACTACACTGCATTAACAACCTTTATTAGGGTCCTCTCGCAGCGGAATTGCTTCCCTCCCTGATAAAAGAAACCAACAGGATGTCGCTTGGAAGAGACCTTTCAAGGCAGAGCTTCCTGCATCTTTCATCACAGCCGTACCCTGAAATATTATTCAGGCTGGCCAGGAAAGCAGGACGGCGGCTCCCAGGCAGCGCGTGCTCCCAGCCCCCCCTGGGCCCGTGCCAGAACCAGACTGTAGCTGCTTGTCCTCCCAACTGCTCCGCTGGTCCTACTCCTTAGTAACTGCACGTGCTCCGACAGCGCTCCACGGCTGGCAGCTGCTGCTCCAGCACACAGCAGCGGGGTGTGAAAGCTCCTTCTCCAGCCCTTATGCAAGAGAGATTAGGGAGTCCTGGCACAGGAGACAGATGCTGTGATGGTCACCAGTAGCCTCCCGTCCTCCCCACAGCTGTCAGGTACCGTGTGATGTGCTCAGAAACCCAGTACCAGCCCTGTCCTGCTCTTCCAGCAATGGCATTGCTGATCTCCAAGCACCCTTTGTTGTTAAATGAAGTAACACAAAACCGCACCACAATCAATGATGTTATTTGTCTGCCCAAGATCCTCGCTCCTTTGGGGATAAGAAGCAGCATTTCAGTGACATTACAGACTCTGAAATGCAGGGAAATGACCAGGTCCTCAGACTCTGGCCCCACTGGATTTTCGGAGCATGGCAGCTCAGTTCCTACCATCATGGCACCTACTGATGGGTCAACTCTTAATGTGAGGGTGCTTCAAATTTCTGTCTCAGTCTGGTGAGACTGATGATTTCAACACCAAATTCTACAGCATGGAAAAATGTTATTTCCCAGTCTACACAGCTGCACAGCCAAGCTGCTGTATAGCAATCGTCAGGCTTTTAATGCAAGGTGGCTGCACTTCAAGAATAAGTAAACTAACACTTAACTAGCATGTAAATATGTCTGCAATCCTTCTGTAAGTCCAAGATATTATGGCTAATACCTCCAACAACTCCACAGATGTGACACAACAAATGATTCTATTTGTCCCTACCAATAACTCTGTTAAGAGATAAAAAATACTCCCAGAAATATCAGGGATGAGCACAAGTCCCTGTCTGGCATAAGAAGTGTAACTTACGGGCCTTATTAGCTTAGCTGCTCCCATGGACCTTGAGGTTTTATGAATATAAAATTGAGGGGGAAATTGCAAGATTCTGATGCATTTGTTTTTTAACACAGACCATTCAAAACTTTAGATAGCAAAGTCCTGTGTGCAATTACCCAGCTGTACATGGCAAGTCAGGATTATTGAAAAGTACTTCTGTGTCATAAATAAACAAAAACACATATGGGAGACTGATAAGAATTTTAATGCATTTTACCTGTTGGTAGTAGGGAAATGTCCGGCTTCTCATCACAGTCAGTTGCCTCTGCTGATTACAAATATAAACAAGAAATCTCATTACTTTTACTGAATAGGGGAATGCGATTAAAAAGCTACAGACTGTGAAGTGATTTTCCATTTTCTATCTTTCCTCAGCTGCATTTTGCAAGTGTTCAGTTAAAACTCACTGCATGGAGGAAAAGTTCATATAATAAAAATGCAAACTCGGAAGAGGGAGTTGAGTATTAAGAAGAAATTGTGCCAGCAAAGGGATGGAGTAACACTTGCTCTTTTTTAAGGTTTCAGGATATCTGTATGATAAAAGGAGTTGCGATCATTTGATAAAGTCAAGAGGAAAGTCCCTCAGCGGTCCTTGGAGGAAGAGCCTTGCGGGCTGGAACTCCACCCTCCGACACTCATCCGATGCCTGCAGGGAGAGGAACACACCCATTTCTGCACCCAAACTTCCCATGGCCACGGGCAAGCTCATTTCGCAGGGGACAGATTTACTATGGCAAAGTGTCTTCAAAGATGCAGGTGGGTGCCCACTGTAATTAAAAAGGCACGTGGCCACACGGGCAATTACCATGTCTATACACACGTGCTTTCAACCCACAGCTTATGCAAGAGCATTTGACTTAATTTGGTCCATGGTGAAGGGAGGCTAAAAGCCTAATTTGTGCATTTTGTGTTTGCCAGAGGCCAAGGGAAAGCACATAGCTGGTCTCACTCAGCAGATGTGCAGGGACTTGTTAGGCTGTAGTACCCGGGATGTGCATGTGAACCCTGAGCAAGTCAAAGGTGTGTAACAGGAAATCCATGCCTAACTTACACAAGCCCTACTCAAAATCCTATTACCTTTGTCTTTTGGCACTGCAGCATGATATTTAAGGCCTTTGAAGCACAATGAGATCTTTGTGGGCCCTTCAGCAAATAGGTGTGGTCATAAGGGACAAGCCCATTATCACTGAATCACAGAATAATCTGGGTTGGAAGGGACCTTAAAGGTCACCCAGTCCAACCCTCCTGAAATCAGCAGGGAGAGAGCTTCAACTAGACCAGGTTGCTCAGAGCCCTGACCTTGAATAATTCCAGGGATGGGGCATCCATCATATCTCTAAGCAGCCTGTGCCAGTGTTTCACCATCCTCATTGTAAAAAATTCTTCCTTATGTGTAATCTAAATCAACCGTGTTGTAGTTTAAAATGATCACCCCTTGTCCTACGAACTACATTGTACAAGGTCAGTGTGGTGGATGTACATCTGCTCACATCCATTCACTGCACAATATCCACAGGTATCAAAACCAAGGCTGCAGATGCACTAAGCAACTCAGTTCACCTCCCACTTGAGACTAACTGTCCTGATCATCTTTATCATGGCTCTGCACACAAAGATGTTGAGCTGTTGCCTTCATCATGATAATGTCTAATCCAGCTCCTAATCTACATTAGTTTTCTAATGTAATCCATCAACTCCTGTCTCTCTATCCCTGGGCCAAGAGACTGCTGTCTCTTCCACAAGCCTGGATGTCAGGTAAGTTTTTCAGCTATATGCTCCCAGTTCTGCAAAATTAACTGAACCAAGAAAACACAAACAAACCTTAATACCAGGCAGCTTTCCTCCCACAAAAGGTTTAAAAGCAGAGCCCTGATAAATTCATGGCAGAGACTTGCAAGCGACTCAGTGCCTGCTTTCTGTGAGAAGGTAGCACCCTGAGCAGAAACAAATTCAGTGCCTGTTACAGCTCACTGTGAAAACCTTGAATTTTGGTAAGGGCAAGTGGCTCACTAAGTAGGAAGGGATCACCTAGGCTGGACTGAATTTGGACCAGACTCTCAGTGATGGAAGGACTGATGTGCAAGGGAGGAGACAGCATGGTGCCATGAGAAGCTGAGCCTCAGCCAATGGGGTATACACAGCTTAAAAAATCGTGTCAGTCTGAGGCCAACTTCTAGCAATGCTGTGAAGAACTACCTGCACCAGGTGATTCTGTGGCACAGCAACTCAGCATACAAGGGACAAAGCTGCATCTGGCCTCTTGGGTAGAAGGGACCCAAGCTGTGAAAATGGGGGAAGCCAGATCTGAGTGCTGGCAACGAGCTGGAGAGCCTTCCCTCTAAGAATATCAGGGGTGGTGCCAACAGGCTGCCCACTGTAGAGACAGCTTTTCTGGAAATCTCTGCAGCAATTCCTGAAGTGGCCCCAGAGTTGTGGTCACCTTTCTGCCTAACTGCTCTTCTGACACCAGAGGAAGGCAATAATACAGAAAGAAACAAATTAAAACAAGGAACTTTCAGAAGGTAAGGACTTGAGTCTCCAGAAGTCTCCAGAACTCTGCAGAACCAGAAGTTACCTGGCCATTTTAATCTGGCAGAAGACTGATAGATGAGGTTCAGCTCTCCACCAATTGTTCCAGCCTCATTCCTCATGCCAGCACAAATGTTTATACAGTCACCAAGATCAGATCCAGTTAAAAACTGACAACATGGCCACAGAAATGCCTGTGCCAGCGCCAGAAAGGGAGTGGGAGTGTAGCAGATGCCCAGAGAGCTACTCACTCTTCTCAGCAGCTGCCAGGATTTGTTTTATGAAACTGGATGTGTAACTGCAGCTCTAGGTGAAGTACAACACAGGAGAACGGCAAACACCTCGACGTCTTAACATGGATATAAACCACCAGCCTCTTACATGTCATTCCAAGAAGGAAGGAAGGTTTGCTTTTGATAACCACACCCACAGACTGCCAGCCAAACCTCGCTGTCTTGAGCCAGATTGCAAGACAAGGCAAGCAGGAAGAGAGCCTACTGTGGGAACTCAGAACCTCTTCTCTGTCCTCTGCTTAGATAAGAGTGCAGCAGCTCTTGCAAAGTAATGCTGGTAGTCTTTCCTTACATTCCCCTCAAATTGTGTAGCTTCTGAGTCTGTCTGTTAAATGTACACTAGCTGCTTTCCTCCTTGGGCAGCAGTACACACGGGCTCAGGGCTGGGAAGTTGAATACAGTAGTTACTGTTTTAATTTTGCTGGTTTTTATCTAAAATACTGGCCAAAAACACACTGTACCACATGCTGGACTTCATCCTACATCCTTCCTGGCCCTGTGTGTATTGCTAAGCAAAAATCAACGCAATCTCCTGCAGCATGTAGATATTGTGTCAAAAGCACAAACCAGGGAATGAGAAGGCTAAATAAAAACAGAAAGAGGAAAAAAAACTCATGCAAAACAATGGAAGCAGCAGTTTGAACAAGAACATGGGAGAAAAAGCATATTTCCAGGAAAAAAAAAACCAATTTCTTTCCTTCTTCCCCACTATTTTACACTGCAACAAAGTAATGTTAATTTTAAACAATTCAAGCACCATGGCACACAATCTATTTAAATGAATCTTGACTGAATATTTTCAGCATGGTTTCCAAAATTGCTGTATTTTCCTTTAAGGAGTCAGGCAATCTGAAGGTTCCAGGTTACTCACAAAGTAATCACGTGGCATGAACAGCTCCTAGCCCATGTACTGTGGCAGTGTTAGAACAGAATCATAGGCTATCCTGAGTTGGAAGGGACTCATAAGGATCATCCAAGTCCAACTCTTGGCCCTGCACAGGACAGCCCCAGGAATCCCACCATGTAGTAATTTACATGCTATTGTTTTTACCTATTGCCCCCACAGCATCAGCTTTCCCATGGACAGGCGCTCTGGAATAATGGCTCACGGGCTCTTCAAAACATAAAAAGGGAGGAAGAACTTACTGTGGGAGATGTGTGAACCCTGACCTGCTGCTTATTAATGGATGGCGAGTTTAGCAATCAAAAGGCTGGAATGCGGTGCCTGCACAGAGGTGACATGAACAGCCAGTCAGCGCCCTCTGATTTTACCCATTTTAAGATCTCTGTGATAATGGCTGACTGTCTCCCTCTGTGCTGCCACTGGCAAGGCCACCAGACACCTGCTCGTGTTCTCTTTTGCAGGGTGAAGAGATTATGCTGGGACAAGCCCAGCACCATAAATTATGAGGCAATTTGCATTGTAATTCACACTGCTTTAAGAGAGGAAACCTATGCACATGTATTTCCTTTGACTTCTTCCCTTCCAGGGCAACTTTGCATCCCATCCCATCCGCCAAAACGGTTCAGCTTCTCTTCTGGGAGAAGACAGACCTGGCATGATGAACCTGTGCTCCAATATGCTCTGCTGTTGGCATGACATGGGACCAGTAGTCAAGGCTGAAGAATATTATCATACTCTTTAATTTTAATTATAACATCTGTTTGTAACATTAACCTCACAGTCTCTTCTTCCCTTTGTGACAGCTAACTTGTGAAATTTTGAAAAGACTGAACAAGGCCAATAAAAATTTAATGGCAGCGGCAGCTTTATTCTCAGATCTAACAAATAAAAAAACCCCTACCCAAGTCTCAGATCTCAGGCAATAATCTAAAAGAACTAAGAAAAAGCTGAAGCAAAAATAAATAAATTAAAACCCAGAATATTCCCAGCTATGAAAAATATTGTCATTGATGCAGAATGTAAATGAATTTTTATTTGGCTTAGGATAACAACCTTTCAAAATCTACACAGGGGAACTATTTTCTAGAAAGCAGAATTTTTAAGTGATTTTTTTGATTAGCTTTTGAAATAAGGAGCTTTTTCAGTCCCTAATTCTAGGACATGAGCCAAACATGGTAAATAAGGTTGAAGCTGGGCAGCATCTATGATCTAGTGATCATAATTTCATTTAATTTGGAAATAGTCATGGGAGTACACCCTATAGAAGGGGCTACAAAAAGCAGATCCACCCCAGTCGTTTGATAGAATTCTCTGAAATTATTACTGTAACTGAAAGATAGAGCAGGATTTATGTTTTCAGACTGAAATAATGTTTCACAGGATAAAGAGGAGAGGGCTGCTCATGAATTCTGGTTTGAAATAAAAAACTCATCAGAGGATGTACTGAATGGCTCGGGGGAAGGCAAGCAGGATGAAAAGCCTGTCCCTCCTCTCTTAAATACTTCTGCTGTTAAAATTTAGCCCAACACAGTGCTGACTAAAAAGCTGTCTTGTGACCTCTGAAATAAATGGATCATCTTAAGCTTTCTCCATAGAAAGCCTGTGCATTAAGACAAACCAGGGACTGATGTAGATAAATAACTGGATCAAGCACCAGGGAGACACATTGGTTCAGAAAGTTCTGGGTGAAGTTAGACTAATGCTGGCTCAGATTTGTTCTTTGGGCACCTTAGTCTATCCCCACAAGATCAGCTGGCATGTTCCAGTGAGCAAGTGGAGACAAAACTCAAAGAGAATGACCCGGGAGTATGGACATAGGACACTTGCTGAGCTTCTGCTCCACTGGCCACAGGCAGACTGGAAGAGCTCATGAGCTCAGCCAGAAGAGTGATGAATCACACATCTCAGTGGCTGCAAGTCCCAAAGTTTTAAAATACTTAAAAGCCAAGGTTTATGACATGAAGTCCTGGAAGAGCTTCTCCTTCCATGCTTGCCCTCCCCTCCTGTTTTGGTCTCTATAAATTACACCAAATTTTGGTATGGTTTCACAATAAATAGAGAAATTGTGCATAATTCCAATATCCCCAGTTCTGTATCAGGATAAAGCTGCTGAGGGCTGAGAGACTAACCTACCAAACACCACAACATTGCTCCCTCAGTCCTACAGACCTCCCCAGGCATCTGCTAACAGCTAGTGCTGGATACAAAATACAGGAATGGATGGATCTGTTGCCTGGTCAGCTCTAGATTCCTCATATCAGAAGCTCACAGTTATAGCATAAAAGTACCAACAAATCTTATTTCAACAACACGAGGATGCTACTGCAACCAGCTGTCTGGTCCTGCCTCTCTGCTCCCATCTTTTGTTTTGCTGTCACAAAGGCCTGGAAAACTTCTTTGCTTCAGTGCAAGGTCAGGTTGGGTTAGCTACAGCCATCAGAGGAGATGGCAGTGGCTGGACAGGTGCAAGTGGCCACTGTGGTGTGTTCAGTCACTCCTGACACACTGACAATAGTATGTCTGCCTGTGGCCACATTAGAGAGAAACTGGGGCACTTTGGGGATCGGCCAGTAAACAGCACAAAAAAGAGGTTTTCTACCAATCTACGTATTGTGCAGTTTGTTTTTTTTCCCAACAAATAAACTTGAGGGGCTGCTAGGTATGCATCCACATACAGGTGAACAGGTTACCTTCCCTCTGCAGCACAGACAGGGAATCTATCTGATTCTGGCACACTACTCAGCTTCACTTATTTTCCTTCATAGTCTTGCTAGCTTACATACAATATCCTCTGCTTAGATTCTCCCATCCTGAGCAAAGACCAGAGATAGAGGTGGCCCCGTTTGAAAAGCAAAAGCTGAATGTCATTGTCATTTTAATTAATATCCTGCAGAGGCAAGAAGAAAAGCAAATAAAAAAGGATGAAAGAAAATAAAAATCAAAACAAAATTAGGTCAATCCTCTTTCCTGAGGGATCTTCTCCAGATAGCCCAAGGACCCTCTGCTCCCCACATGCTGCAGTGCACCCTTCACCTTATTGGAGCCTGACATCCCTCCCCTTCCACCCTCCGGTCCTGGGGAGGCCGAAAGGCAGCCTTGGAAGGGGCAGAAAGCAATCCTGCTGTACAACAGCAGTAATCTGAAACTGCCTTTAACAAGATTATCTTGTATCCCTCTGTCCTCCCTCCCCCAACACACAAGAAACCCTTTCTAAGGCCAGTGCTGGTTTGTTTCTCTACCCTGGGAAGCTTATGCTACCGAATAATCTGCACTTTTGTCCTCCCACTGCGTTATTTCTGTCCCTGGGTGTTTCTCATTTTCCTCCGTCTTATGCTTTTCCCTCTTGGCATTAATAACGTTGTGGAGAATGATTTCAGATGCCAGCCTAAGTGTGTGTTTCAGAGATGCAGCTTTGGACAGAAAAGGTTGGCTCTGTGAGACAGGGAGATGGAGAGGACATTTCCTGCGGTCTCGCTCACCACCAGGGACCACAGGGTGAGCATCCCCTGCGGAGCCATCAGGTTTCCCATGCCATGGATGCTAACAGGCACTTAATTGTGGTGATGGGCAGAAGGGAAGAGGGGAAAAGGCAGGCAGCTAAATACGGTAACAGCAAAGGACTGTGTTTAAGGAGGTGGTGCAAGTGAGGTGCCTCAGACATCAGTGTCAGATATGCCCAGGGAGAGACTGGCAAGAAATACAGCCCTGAAAGGACCTTAAGAAAACTGCAGGATGAGAAAGAAGAGGTGCAGCCTTATATGGAGAAAGCCTCTTGTAGGACTGGAGGGGTGAAGATGGGAAAGAGACTAGTTATGGTTTATAAGGTAATGACATGTAATCAGTAACACTGCTTTCCCAGGAATCCTGCTGGGGATTTCTAGGCTGCATGTTCATGGCTGCAGCTGAGGGCTCACGAGCCATGCTCTGTCAGGGTGAAAGCTCAGCACTGAGCTCGCTGTAGGCTGGTCCCAAGCATCCAGGTTAGCCCAGCCCAAGCTGAGCAGCTTTGCTGCAAAACCCTGCCTAGATTACCTGTCACTGCTGGAAAGCTGCCTCCCACGTATTGCAGAGCCTTGCTGGCACAACCAGGGTGGGTGGCCGGGTTTTCTTTTGGTTTGTTTTGGGTTTTTTTTTTGCTGATTCTTTCACAAGGAATGTGAGAAGACTCCTCTATTCTTCCAGACACATACAGTTTGAGTGGAAAGGTCAGTTGGCTTATGTCTTAACAGTACAGCAAGTGGCTTGTCAGACTAAACAACACAGAATTAAAAAACTTCTATCTGCAACCCTGGATGGATCAGCTAATTTCTGGGAAGAAGTGTCTGGATGCTAAAGGAAAGGAGACAACATTTGAGAAAGACTCACACTTAACTTGTCTGTAGAGACAAACCTGCTACCATTCCAAACCCACAGAAACCTGCTAAAGTGTTAAAGTGCTAATTTCCATAGAATGAACAAGTAAAACTCTACAGTCAACAGGAAAAATATTTCTGTGGATACAAAGGCTCTAAGCTTTTAATCTTACACTCACATGTTGTTCCTCATATTTTCATACATACCTGAGCCTCTTTTTAACCGTCTTCTTGCAAGTTTAATTTGATCCTGAAGAATCTGGACCCAGTCCCTAGGACCAGGAAGTTTATCCACATGGTTAGCAGTGCAGTACTTTTCTGTAAAGACTGAAATAAAAAGATACCACCTTTTTGAAACATGCTACCAAAAATGGAGAAAAGGAAATGGGAGAGGATTTTAATCAAAATATATTAAATTACTCAATTATCAAAAAGAATTTTTATGGCCAAATGTAGCATTGTGAGAATAAAGCTCAACTCAGTGTTTCACAAGTTCATCATTCAGAAGTGACTTGGCTGCACAAATACCACAGGAATGGCATCACTACTACATATAAAAGCCTGTCCCAGAGGAATGTTCTGCACCTGATGTCCTCATGAATTTCACACAAAATGATCACAGAAAAGTAACAGTGTACTTAGAACTGAGTCTCAGATGTGGCAGGCACTCGTACATGCTGCCTTGCATATGGTACAGGTAGAGAGCTGAAGATCTGGTCATTTGGTGGCCCCTTGCTCAGGTTCCTAAGGCTGCAGGGAATGTGATGAAAGAGCAAAGTCCTACCACTGTGAAAATCTCCACAATTTTTATACTGTCAAACAGAAGGAGTAGAATTTTTATAAAGCTACTAAAAAAAAAAAAAGAAAAAGAAAAAAGCACCATTACTGAGAAAAAAGAAATATCCTACAGGTCCAATTTTGTGTTTTGCAAAAAAAGGTACAGAGAGGGTCAACATTATCTTTAAATCCATATTTACAGCAAACCTAACAGTGTTATACCAAAAATACAGAATTATAAATGGAGTGAAACTGATGCAATTGATTTTCATCATGCAACTGAGAGGTGTGCAAAAAATAAACAAGTGCAGAAATAGAAAAAATATTCTTGCTCTTAGTATTGCTATTGTAAACTTGGTCTGATGTCTCAGAGCCCACTGTCCAATTATGACTGGCAAACAAAGAGAGAAAGCTGGTCCCAGCTCAAGGGATTTGTAATCCTTGAGAATAAATATCACACAAATGGGATTGGGAAACGTGCAACAAAAAATTACCATTTCAGTATTTTTATACACACACTTTTGAAGCAGCACTACCTGTTAAGTATAAGGGAACCTAAAGTAATCCCCCCACTCCAAACTCATTCCATGTTAACAGCTTCAAAAAACCATGGCAAGGCAGGCATCAGCAACACTTTTCTGTGCAGTGTGATCTACAAGGACATCAGGCCAACACTTGAGGGCTGCCCACAGAAGTCAATTACATCCCCACACATTCAGGGTTTGATTTTCAACAAATATCTTCGTGAAGGTAGAAATAATCTTTCCTTTCTGGATCCATATGGTACCTGACACAACAGGAACCTGGTAAGTGACTTGTGACTCCTCCTTACTTAAAACGGGCAACTGCGCAATGTGTGGTTAGAGGAATAACAACGTGGACAAAAGGGAATGGGATTGCAACAGCAAGGAGGCAGGAGAATTGGGACCTGCCCTTTCTAGTCCACCCAAGCTGTATGGTATCAACAAACCCTCTGTCACAGAAACATAGACTGGTTTGAATTTAAAGGGAACTTTAAAGATCATCTAGTCCAACCCCACTACCTTGAGTAGGGACATCTTGCACTTCACCAGCTTGCTCAACCACATGCTTGCCCTGTCCAAGTTGATCTTAAACACTTTCACTGATGCCCACAACTTCTCTAGGCAGACTGCTCCAATGTCTCATCACCATCATTATAAAAAAAAAAAAAAAAAGGCTTCCTAATGTCCAGCTAAATGTACCCTTTCAGTTTAAAGCCAGTGGCCCCTTGTCCTGTCACTACAGGCTTCAGTAAAATACCCATTCTCATCCACAAGCCTCCTTTATATATTAAAAAGACACAATAAGGTCTCCTTAGAGCTTTCTCTTCTTGAGGCTGAACCACCTCAAATCTCTCAGCCTGTCTTCATAGCAGAAGTGCTCCAACCCTCTGACCATGCTGGTGGTCTCCTCTGGATCTGCTCCAGCAGGTCCATGTCTTTCCCGTGCTGGGGACTCCAGAGTTGGGTGCAGCGCTATAGCTGGGGTCTCACCACAGTGAAGCAGAGGCACAGAATTATGCCCACAGCTCTTGTGATGCCACCTGGGACACAGCTGACTTTCTGAGCTGTAACATTGCTGGCTCATATCTAGTTTTTTGTTTATCATTACCCCCAAGTCCTTCTCTGCAGGGTTGCTCTCAATCCCTTCATCCACCATTCTATCCTGATACTGGGGATTGCCCTGACCCAGACGGAGAACCTTGCACTTGGTCTTGTTAAACATCAGCAGGTCCACATGGACTCGCTCCTTCAGCCTGCCAAGGTCCTGGATGGCATCCCTTCCCTCTTGTCAACCAACCACACCACTCAGCCTGGTGTCATCTGCAAACTTGCTGAAGGTGCCCTAGAAACCAGTGCCTGTGTCATCGCTGAAAATATTAAATTGTACTGGTCCCACTATGGATCCCTGAGGGATACATCATACTTCTATCTGAACACAGCTCATTGATTTCTGTAGGGAGGGATTTCACTGGCTGAATTTCTAGTCAACAACACAAAGGAAAAATAACTGCTTCTGACTAGTTTTATTTTTTCATCTTTTTTTTTTTTCCAGTTCTGAGTGAAAGACTCACAAGAGAAGCTGATTGCCCAGGAGAAACACTGCAACTGATAAAACAAGTGCCACTGAATACCCGAAGTCAAAAGAGAGAATTGCTCCCTGGCTAATCATTCTGTTGCAGAAGCATTAAATTACTTGTAAAGACAGCAGTGAAAATGTTTTCAGACAGGAAGAGTGATTTTCAACTAAACAGTCCCTCCTTTAAATTCCCTGCCCATTTTTGTCATGAATGTAGCCTTTTGTATCTCTGTCATGGAAAAGGACTAAAAGTGCCACTAAAGGATATCTGGGCACGTGGTAGAGGAATGTTCTAATGATAATAATGCAAACAACATGATGTTGTTCTTGTGGAGATTTCATACTGGCTCAGTTATTTCTTGGAATAAATGAAACCACAGTGTCTGACAGCCCACCTCCTTGGAGGGAAGAAGGGTGCTATTGGAGCCAGACTGGGTAAAGATCCACAGGACATCAGACTTGGGCATCTTATTCCATCACAGCTTTTAGGGACAGGCTTCCCTATCAGGAATCAGGCCCTAGTGTTTGGGCAATACTGTAAATGCCAATAAAGATCACTCTTATGGCAGTGGTACCTAATAGTACCATCACAGATGAAATTTTTCTGTTGGAACTACAAGTACCTCCTTTATTCTGATAAACTCAAGGGAAGAGGTTAAGCCAAGTCTCAGAATTTGCTCCATTAATACAGTCTTAGCTACTGAGAAACATTGCTCTCTGCAGTGGGTACCAGCTGCTATTTTAGCAGTGCTGTTGCATTTACTGTAAAACATTTATTTTATCAAGTGCTGTTCAAATTAGAGTGGGTTTTTTTGAAGTCATTTTGAACTCCTCTTTCTTTCATTTAACTTATTTATTAAAGCTTTTAAGGAACAATGAGATACAGATAGAAATCAGACTCAGATTTTTTTGCAGATTACTGAGCTCAAGAAAAGAAGGTACAAAACAGTGTTTGTGATTTAAACCTAAATACAAGCGTAAGTGTAAGAAAGTCTGTCAGCTGCTTTGTAAGATATATTAGGACTATGACAGAACATACTACAGGCAGAACATACAGCTTGTTACAGAATTGCACACTTGAGAGGGTCCTCTGAAGGCCTCCACACCCAGCCTGCTGCTCAAAGCACGGCCAACTGGATCATAATACTCTGGCCTGTGTGACCAGTCACAATTTGAATATTTTCAGTGATGGAGATCCTGCAGTCCCTCTGAGCCCCTTCTGCACTGCCCAACTACCCTTATGTTGAAAATGCTTCTCCTTTCCAAATTGCAAATTTCCACGTGTTCAGTGCCTCTTGTGCCTCTGAGAAGAGTTTGACTCCGTATCACCCCATTAGGTAGTTGTGAATAGCAGCAAGGTTTCTCCTGTATCATCTTCTCTCCGGTTCTCTCAGCCTCACTTCAGTGCTTGGTACTGAAGCAGGGAAGCGGTGAAGTCATATGGCTTGGTGGTCCCTCCACTCAAGACAGTTTGCCAATGCCTTTCTTTCATGGGGAGAGGGATCCAAAAGTTGGCACAGAGGTGGTTTCAGAAGATTCTTCTGCCTCCTTTTGCTGCCAATGGACTCAGAGAAGCTCTTCTTATTGCCCTGTGTCTCCTAAGTTAACAATCTGTACCTGAGAACAAGTCACAGCCTCTAAAATAAGCTCCACTCTTAGAGCTTATTTTTGGTCTGTCTTTTCGTAATGTGGGTATTGTCCCTACAATATCAGATTTCAAAATAGAATCCAGTTCAGAATCTCTGGCCTAATACCAGCTCTTTTTATGCTGTCATCACAGAGTTTGAAGGTACATGTTCTTCTGGAAGCTAGATAGCAGTGATTGCTAGGAAAAATCACCCAGCAAAAGGTGATCACACCAAGAAATTTGCTCCCCCATGAGAAGGACCGCTGTACTTATGAGCATCAAACTCCTCTCATGCCAGTGTTGTCTTCCTCTATCTCTCCCCAATCCAGCCACCAACTACTGAAAAATTTACAGAGCAGACACAGTCAAACACAGTGCAAGACTCAGAACTTTGATTGATAGGTATCAGTTACACTGTCATTATGTTTTCAAGACTTCTTTGCATTTCTGATATGTAGGGGAAAAAATAATTATCTTACATGAACACTGAGTTTCTAACCTTAGAGCCTGACTTCAGAAACCAGGATCACTGGCTTAAAATTAACACAAGCTGTCCCTGTAGAAGCTATTTTTAACAAGTGAATGAAAGGGAATAAAAATAAGACTGCATATTTTAATAGACCTAACACACGTCAGAAATTCTAATCCCCTTATACTCTCCTTAGCTGAGAATATGTTCTAATTACACATAGGAAAGAAAGCAGGAAACGTACCTTTTATTGCACCCACAATATTTTGGTCTAGTCCCTTCCGGTTGTCATTGAGCCCTCTTTTCCTTTTGCCATTTGGTAAAGAGTTAGCCAAAGTCTTGTCATCAAAAAATGCACAGACCAGCTTCCTAAAGAGCAGACTTCCTGAGCGAGTATAGTTTGATAGTATAGAGTCCAGCTGAGATTTCGGCATGAAGACGTCAAAGCCTTCTGCAAGTTGCACTTCTGGCTACCAAAAGAATACAAATGTTTTAATTAAACGAGCATTCAAAGACATTATTTTACTTCAATCATGCATCTGGTGAGACTTTACAATCACTTCATCAAACCATGAATCTCTACCCAGCTATTCAGGACCATAGCAGCCTAATTCTTTGAAATCAAACCCCATCAGTGAATAAGCACCTTAAAGGGCAAATCAAACAATCACACTCCTTGTCTAATGTCTGCAAAAGTTAACAATTACTGACATCATTTCTAGGCATACAGCTAACAAAAAGACAGGAGATACCTTTCAATGTTGGGTAATAACGAAAAAGCACAGGCTCATCCCAGAGCAGTGCTCCGAAGCGATGCTTTTTGGATGTTTATCTAACCATTTAATAGACTTGTTTCGCTGCCAAACGCTGTGAACGAGCTGCTGTGGGGCAGCCAGGCACTTCCAAGAAGCACAAATGCAGGGATACTGGCCCATTGCACGTGGCTTCCCAAGAGGGCTTCCAGTAAAGATATGGCCCATATGAGGATAAGCAGATGATGAGTTTGAGGTTGCCCCTGGAGCCAGCACTTGCTGAGCATCCATTTGTCCCTCCTTTTCATAGTCCCAAAACACACATTTAGAAGAGGATGCTGTTAGACAGACAGCTTATTTCAGTACAAAAATCCTCAACAGTGAATCACAGGGATTTAAGCGACTGACAGAAGGTGAAATGGAGGGGAAGAAGAGAAACGAAAATCACGCTGTGTTTCATAAGTCTTCCCTCAAGTGCACAGAGGGCCAAAGTAGACAAAGGCCTTTGAGGAAGTCCCCTCACCAAGAGTCTTTTTTGCTGCCCCTGTCTGTACATATCAGAAATTACACGAACAGCATTTGCAGAATTTTCTTCTGTGAGTACCATACAATGCTTATGCTAAGACCTCTTCATGGAATAATTATATATCTAGAATGAAGGTATGTTGTGAATAAACTAAAATTTTTGAAAATATTGTTAGAAGTTGGCAAGGAGGTAAAAGAATCAGTGATCATGATGTGAGGAAATAAACCAACATTACAGCCTTGCTGCTCAGAACTTGCCCTTTTTTTCCCCTACGTGAAATATATTCAGCAATGATGATGCATTTTCAGAGAAGTTTACAGAACAAGAGCAAATGCCATCTCCCATCATATCACCTGTGAACATCTTGAGTCTAGACAGAAGAAAGGGCTGCCAGTCTCAGAACAATTTAGCTGTGTAATTCTTTTCCCATGGATTTCTAAAAATTGGTACGAAGAGTGTTGCAGCAAGTGGAATATTTCCAAAGCATGTACTGTCATGGGATATGGAGGTGCACTGTGTGATAACACTGAAGATTACAATGCTTTGGGAAGCTAGGATGGAGAATCTTAAAATATGCAGATAGCAACAACAACAAAATTCTAAGAAGCATGTAATTCTCATGCTTGTTCTGGATGAAAATTCGTTTTTTTACCTCAAGAACTTTCAAAATGCTGGATCCAGCAAAACAGTCACTGACATTTAACAGTATTTGAATGTAGGTGGGTTTTTAATATGTTACTTCCTAACTTCTGATGACAGAAAAGATTTTCAAGAGTAAATAAATGGGGGGACAAGTTCACAACCTGGGAAAAATTCTACTTCATGTAAATTAAAAACCAGAATGCAGCTGACATGGTGATGAAGGACACCTGCCCTGTTCTGTTTCTTTGGTCTTGTGATAGCCATCTAAGATGACCTCAACGATACAGGCACCTAGGGCAGAGAAATTATAGAACCATAGAAAAGTTTAGGTTGGAAAAAGCCCAAAAGATCAAGTCTAGTCAGTAACTCATCACTAAACCATGTCCCCAAGTGCCACATTTATATATCTTTTAAATACCTCCAGGGATAGTGACTGTCACCATTTCCCTGGGCAGCCTGTTCCAGTGCTTGACAACTATTCTGGGGAAGAAATTTTTCCTAATATCCAAAATGAACCATCCCTGGTGCACCTTGAGGCCATTTCCTCTTGTCATATCACTTGTTAGTCGGGAGAAGAGACTGATACCCACCTGGTTACACCCTCCTGTCAGGGAGTTGCAGATAGTGATAAGGTCCCCCCCGAGCATCCTTTTCTCCAGGATAAATGCCCAGCTCCATTGCTCTTCTCTGGACATGCTCCAGACCCTCAGTGTCTCTGTTGTGAGGAGCCCAAAACTGATGCCAGGATGTGAGGCAAGGCCTCACCAGTGCTGAGTACAGAGGGACAGTCACTGCCCTGGTCCTGGCTGGCCACACTGTTGCTGGTACCCTCACCAAGAGCCAGTTGTTCCTGTGGTACCTTTTCTGACACCTCTTACTTAAAACCCAAAAAACCAGAAGGATCATGAGGCCCTGTTGTTATCTTCTGTGTTCGTACTAACAAATCAAGGGAGCTTCTTCTCTCTTCTCTCCTCTTCCTGGTCTTACTTTAGGACACCTGCATTACATTTTGGCTGGTGCACCAACCACCCCACAATATAGCTGTAAAATATATTTCAAACCTTACCATTGTATCAATGTGGAGGAGCCAGTATTATTTTTGTTTTGACTGTTTTATTCTTAATATAGGGATCAATATGTTTATCAGGGAAACAGTTTGAAGGCAAAACTGTGATTTATGCTTGCTTTCCTTTAGCAGTTAGCTATTCTTCAACCAAGGACAATCAGTAACCATTTGAGCTTCATGATCACTTTGAATGTGATTTCTCAAAGAAAAAGCACTTATTAATAGATAATGATCATGGCAAAAGGAACTGGAGGGTAAATTATTTGTGAACAACAAAATAAAGAAGAACAACAAAATAAAGAAGACCTGAATGCGAAAGATTTTTGCTGTGCTAACAGGCAGTGAACTAGATTTAATCCTAGATATTTTAGTGGGTTATAATATGTAGATTAAAAACAATTAGGTCATAATGAAATATTACAACTGTTAAACAAACGCAAGTTCAACTAAGAGCTGTAATCAGATCGTTGCATTTAAAAAGCAGATTGTCTGATCCGTGGGCCAGATTAGGGGTTTGTCTCAAAAAGACATTTTCCAGCCCTGTAAGTAGCAGTATTTCATCTCAAAAGGTCTGAACTAATTGCACTGGTTTTGGCAGCCCCGATTTTATACCCATTAAACTTGGATTCTTCTTGAAGTTCAATAAATGTTGGCAAAATAGCAGTGGCAGCAGTGGTTACGTATGACACAGCACACACTACAGAAAACCTGTGGAATATTCTCAAGGGAACATTCATTTATGGTGCTTTGTAAAATGTCCTTCAGGTTTTTTCAGGCACACAGACATGCTGGTTGTGACCACACCAGAGGTGCTCATAAAAATGTAGAAAAAGATAATGCTGTCATTTGTTCTTAAAGAAGTGACTTTCTTAAGCATTCTCAAAATATTTAAGGTCACATTTTATTTTCACATTAAATATATCTGTTTTCAGAACTCAAATGTTTTCTTTCTAAGGACAAAACAAAATCAATTTGTTTGTCTTGGGGTTCTGGCTCCGTAAATTTAGTCAAACAACTGTTGTGGCAAGCAGGGGCTCAAGCATGGGAGGACAGATGAAGACCTGATTTATGAGCCACATGTTTTCTCTTCTTTTTTTCCTTAGGTCAAACTGGCAACTACAAAGAATCGTGTCCAGCGATGGAACACATTCATAAAGCCAAATTAAATTCCATTGCAAGCACAGAACTGTTTTCAAAACCGTGTTTCAAGCTGACAAGAGTGCCACAAGCAAAGAAAAATTATAAGCACAAATTGCATACTGGAGATAAATTACCAATCCTCCCCAAACCTTTACCTCAAACATTATTAAGCTCAGTACTACAAAAGGAAACCCTCTGAAAAAAGCATCAAACTAGTTACTCTGTATCACTACACTGACTCTGTGGCATGAGACTGCAACCTAATTAGTGGTGTGGCTTGCATCTCTGTAACTGAATTATCCTGACTGCTCTTCTTTATTATTAGTTCCCTCTTCCAGAAGGATAGAATATTATCTGCTGCATTGTTTTCATTTACGCTTATTGATACTGAATTTAATTATGTTTTTCTAGCTCATAGTACTTAGGAAATTGGAAAGAGCCTGCTCAAAATTAAAAATATATTAGAGGAATTAATGAACAGTTTACTCGTCGGTGAACTGGTTCGGATGACATCAATTTTGTCATTAAACAAAGCCAATCGTCCACCAGATACATGGAATTTCTATCAGTGTGTACAAGAATCAAGAAAACATGCTTACTGCAATTATCTAGGGGACAAGTGCACATTCTTAGAGTGGCAAATTTTGGCCTTTTTAGTCACACATCATCAACAATGCTGAGGCTCTACTCCAGCACACACAGCAATCCAGACCAAATGACCCAATTCAGCTAAGACTGAATATGAATTTTCTAGAGATGAGGAGTCTCCCAAATACAGTGGGACCAGAAAAGTAGGAAAGCACATAAATACTCCTTGGCAGGATAAAGACACATGTGTGGACTACGTGGGCTCATCAGCATGATGGGGCTGTAAATGTTTTAGACACGTTGCACTTTTCACAGCTCCTCATCTCAGCCGTGGCTTGTGGCACTGGGAGAGATGAAGAACAAGTTTCCACTGAAAGCTCAAAAAACAGCAGCCTTGAACTCAAGGGAAAACTTTTTGCTTATGAAAGCTGAAAAAAAAACCCAAAACCCCATAATGAGCACGCCACACATCTAACCCTAACATCTCCATTCACTCCAACTCAAGACTTGTTTGTTTATTCTAACAAAAAGTGGGAAGATGCATCAATGTGACTTGAGTACCGATTCTTCTGAACGAGTCAGTATTTCAAAATCTTGCAATCCTGCATATTAAAATTTGAACTTACATCTGATGAAGCTGATTCCAGGATAATTCCAAACCCTGAAACAGGGGTCTCTGGCTTCAGGGGGGGTTCAACTGCTTGCAGACTCGATCGTTCTGAGTTCGCTGTCAGCCTCTTCTCATTCTCTGGAGAGCTGGGTTTCTTATTCATGGTGACTGCTTCAACAGCTTTGAGGGGTAGTTTTCTCTTTTTATTTCTCTTTCTTGATATTGTTGACTTCTGTGCACAGATCAGAGGAACAGGAGGCTGCTGTCTGTTTTGAGTCCCAACTGAATGAAAGAAATTAATGCATTAATTTTATAGACAAAAGCTCATGAATAACCACACAGATGCACCATTAAACTACTGACTCACTGAACTTATTTTTTAGATAAGTGATGTGATTTTCAGGGCTGCTGGTGCATGGGAAACAAATAAGTTTTATCACCTTTGCATAATTTTCCAATCTGTACAATGGAGATAATGACAGTGAGGCTTTTCAAGCCATATTGATGAACAGTATTTTAAGAAAATTAGGAATACACAGCTCTTTTTCCTAGTGACCACTGGATGGTTGGTGACATGAAGCACTTAAGTGATTGTGTGCCCTCTGAATGACTGAGAATCTCACTGTCTTTGAGGATCTCTTCCTGATAAAATAAGATAATACAAGTGCTAATGCAATTACAGTTATTTTTATGACTGTGGTCTCCAAGTTAATTAGTTCAGCAAGAACATTTCAAGTACCATTATGTCAAGAATGAGTGAAAACACTATTCAATAGTTTAATTTCTGGGGAAAAAAAAAGTAACCCACAGTTGCATCAGTTTGTTTTGCTCGTACACAAAAACTGACAGGTATTACCTCTGAAATATAAGAAACCATATTTTACATATATTTTGCATTTTCAGTATCCACAATCATTTGTATAAATTAAGGCACCAATCCTGAATCTGTACCAATAGGAGCAAGCCCTCCAGAAGAATGCTATCAAGATATAATTATATGTGTGGATAAAGCACTAAGATCAAGGTCGAAACAAACAAAGAAAAAGCCAGAAGTGTTATACCTGCAGATCAAACTCATTCAAGATATGAGCGAGCTACAAGAAGTCCTCATCTACAAAGCTTCAGGAAAAAAAACCACCAAACCTCAGACTATTGTTTATTAAAAGATTTCTGGAATATTTCATTTCTGGCAAGGATTTACAAGACTGTGATGTGTAGTGTATAATTAAGACAGTAGGGTGTTTGAATGCTACAATAAGTTATTCCACTCTCACTTATGAGTTTGAATTTTAGGTTTCTTTTTCTTTTAGCAACAAAAAAGCCAAATGATTTTTTTTCTCTGCAAAACCATAATTTCAGAAAATATGAAGTATTCCAAGTGAATCAAAAGATTCATGAATTAACAAAGTTACTTACTCTGTAGATACATAATAAATAAGAAATGTTCTCCTACTGAGGAGTCAGCTCTTTTGGCGTAGACCCCAGTTTTCTAACTCTCACTCACAAGCCATTTTTCAATCACCCATGTGATTTCAATGAAATTGGTGTGACTGCATGAAGAATCCCATGTACCAGCAAAAATTGTAAAACTGGGCTTTTGTCTTCTTCTTTGCAAACTGATGACTTCTAGAAAACCATTTTTATGTGTATCAACTGATATTACAAAACCTGTCTGATCGTTCCCATCACTCACTCAAACATTATACACCGTGGAGACAAGGAGTTTACTCAGCCCTTCACTCCACACGTATTTCAGTTAATTACTCAACACTCCATTTTCTTACAGAGGTCTTATCCAGCCTCTCCACGAGAGAAGCTTCCGTGGCTCCAGTCCCCATCACTCATGTTGGATGGGCAAGTCAGCTGACAAAATCTACAACATCCCTGTCTCCTCATTAGTATTAACACTTAATTTTAGGTAGCACAGAGCCTGCAGCTTCACATCAGCCTGTGACAACTTAACTCTACCTACCATGTTCTCATTATCTTGCTGGCTCAGCTACTCCTCTGGCTCTGCACTGTTCTCTTTCAGCTCCCAACCTAGGAGAAAACTAGACTCAATAGCTTTCCCCAGTGAACAGATTATTGCTGGTGTACACACTGAAAGCTGATACTTCACAGCCAGAGGAAGGGTGGAGGCCATGACATGCAGTGGCTAGCTCAGCTGAGACTACCACAGAGCTAAAAGAGGTTTGAATGAAGAACTATTTGGTAACTTTCAGCTACCTTCAAATTTTTTTTTCTTACCCCTAAGATTGGTGAACTGGTAAGCAGAACACAGGTGAAGTAGCATTTAGCACCCCTGAATCAATGCACCGTGAAAACAAACTACACATGGTTATGGCATATTGACCTGCCCACTCAGCTCTCATTACGTATCTGATCACATTAATTTTCTTTTCAATTTAGCCTTAAAAGGCTACAAGATAAATCACGTTATAGGTAAGGATCTGAAAAGTATAAGTTGCATTTCCAAGAAACCTGTGAAAACTTGACTTTGACCGGTATGTCAGGAGAGCAGGAAACAATCCTGGTTTTCCTGAGTGCTAACACAGACTTTAATTTACTGGACCATTCCCTAACAGGAAGATCACAGAATCATAGAACAGTTTGGGTTTGGAAGGGACCTCCAAAGACCATCTTGTCCAACACCTCTGCAACAGGCTGGGCCATCCTCAACTCGATGCTTGTCACAGGTACTCACATACGGACTGGTCACTGTACCTGCTTGAATCTGTATCAACTTTCGCATGGTCTTGAGCTCTTGAAGAATCGCCTGCAGGGTTGACTGGCAATTACATGTACAGCAGTTTGGTCCAACTGATGAATTCACCACTGGAATTTCTCCTGAAAGAGAGCAGAATGAAATGGGCGAGATGTAACCCACACAAAATCACCCCGACAACAATCAGCAAGTGTTTGAAACTATGATCATTAATGTATCAGATTGTAAAATCAGATCAAAAGCATGAAAGGAAATAATTTTCAACGTGATTCCTTTTAAGAGGAAGGGACCACTAGTTTTTATTCAATTACTAATATGTGCAATTATACTGAATTGGGATGCAATGTTACATGGGGTGGAGAAGACTGCTCAGAGTGTGAATATAATGCACTCCTCACAGCAGGGCTCTCTATTGTCAGGCTGGTTCATCTTGAATAACAAAAGCACCAAACCTCATTACAAACATACTCATTTTATCACACACACACAAAAAAGCCCATCTCCCAGGACAGTCTTACAAAGAATGAAGATAGCCTGTGCAATAAAGGTTTGTACTGTATGTGAAATGAGGGTCTAGGAATTTTTAAACTGCTTGAACGTTACAGGTGCTTCTTTACCATGTGAAGAAGAGAATGAGAATAGAATACCCTATTTGGGAAAAAAATAAAACAATCCAAGACAAAAAGAACCACCAGCAAGGAAAGCTTTCAAATCTGCTCTTCTGTTTGCTAGAGTGGGATTGTTTTCTATGATGTTTTCCATCACTGTTAGCTATAAGATGGGCTTTCCATAGTTTCCCTTTGAAATTAACACAGTAGTTCAAGAGATTCCTTTTCTCTAGTAATTCTTACAAGTGTTAAACTGAACTTACACAGTTCTAGTTCTAGCCCTCAGCAGTGCTTTTTTTATTACTGCTTTACTTTCCAGAAGTTTTGCATTTTTTGTTCTGAATTAGAACAGGCTGTAACAGCTGAAGGATTTCAAACTTTGCAGGATAGCTGTATCCTGCACTTCAGCTAAAGAGAGCTGTATCCCTAGTTTTAATGCTGCAAATAAAAATTTCAAGATTCAACAAAACACCCAACAGTATCTGGTTGAAAGAGGCTAGATGGGATGCACCTCCGTTCCCTTCCAAATGTCCTTACAGTCATTTAAACTGATGGCTGTTTTATTGCTCAAGACTGCAGGGAGGGATGACTATTTCATGAAGATAGGTACAAATGCACCTAACAAAATAACCTCACTTGGTGTCACATGTAGACTTCAGCCACTGTATTTCCCTTTTTCTTCTGTAGCCTGACACTTACCAGGTGCCCTTTAATCACTACCTAGCTAAAGCGAACACAAGCAATTCATTGAATCTTCACTTATAAATCTCCACATTTTTCATTACTACTTCTGCTTTCCCCTGAAGCCAAACCAGCTTATTAATATCTTTTTAGGTTTGGGTTGTGTTCTTTCATCAGAGATCCCTGATGTCAGACACACACAGATCCCCTGACTTTAATCCTCATTTGAAATAACTGAAAATCTGGCCACCACCAGGCACTTGTTCTCTACCTGCTCCCATACAGTCCTTCAGACCTGAAGCAACATCTATCAGACTTGAGCAAACTCATGGTCACACTCCAAAGGTGAGCTACTTCTAAAGCTAAACTAATGCATCACTTAAAAACAGTTGATATCTTCTGGGTGTCATGCTCCTCTTTTCCTCAGATATTTAGATTCTTCACACTACTGCAATTACAAATTTTGGCATTTTAAAATATCATACATGGATAAAAGCTGTTAAAACTGTATTAAGATAAATGGAGTAGTTAAAAAAATCCCTGCAAATCTAGCAAATGTAAATGCAATAGCACCACTGGCTTCATCTCTCCAAGGTTTCAGCTGCAAATAAAACGGTTTTTTAGAACTAAAAAGTTATTTGGAAAACAGGCTGAGAATCTCAAAATGAATCAAAAATGTTTCTGACTCAGCAGGACTCTGCCTAGTTTGATCTCACCCTTCCATTGTACAGTCTATTCATTGGAAGTTCCTTGGGGCATGGATGAGATTTTACCTTTTCAATGGTCCATGAAGCGTTTAGCGCATTGTTAGAGGTACAGAGGGAAAAAAAAAGAATGTTATCTTTAGCTTTGCAGCAGATTAACCAGAATCCCTCATCTTGGCTCCACCAACACCCTTTACCTACCTTTTATAAGTAGACTGTTAAGTAGATGAATTTCAAGACTACTTATAATTTAACAGCACCAGCATAACTGTACCTTTCAGTAAGGCAAGCAGGTACCACAGAAATGGGAGACCCAGAAATTAGAGGAAGTTTTATTAACAGTCGACAAATGCAGACTATCCTTCCCTCAGTCCTTTCTCAGTTGTTTTAGACTAAAAGATCCTCAGGATAATGCCGGTCCTTTCTCTTGACTACATTCTAATATTCCAGTGGGCTTCTGGAAATATCTGAAGGACTGTGGGGGGAAACATGGTTGCGTGAACCAAAAAAGGTTGGTGCCTTTTGTTTCTTTCTTAACAAAGGCTCTACATCATGGTGAATTGCATGTAAAAACTTGAACAACTTATATCAGTAAGTACCTGTGCATCTTTCCTGTTGCAATATAACATGTTCCTAATGAAAACACCAAGGCACACGGGCTCCTGATAGAAAACCAAAGGGTCTATTTTCCCATTGAGGCATAGGGGATTTACTTTATAATCCCCATTAGCACTGATAGAAATTACCCATGTAAATCTACCATAGGTACTGAGAATGGGAAAAGAGACCACCAATATTTCAAATCAAAGCAGTATTCTACTAACTCCTTACATATTCATGAGGGTTTTTTATTTTCTTTCTATCCTCTCTCCTCTGATCAGTTACTGTGTTGTAAGAAATATCTAGTAGAGTGTTCTCAGTCATTGTTCTAAGCACTATCTTTATCATTTTTAGAGGACAAAAGCAACTTCTTTCTACTTGTTATAAATCAATTTTTAATTTTAAAAGGAGATCAGACTTTTTATTTTTATGAAGGAGTCTTTAAAGAGCCATCTCCCTCTCTTTTGGAAGCTAGCCACCAGGCAAATTTGATACCTGCCTGCATAACTGAGAGAAGGAGATGACACAAGTACATGAGTTGCTGCCCCAACGCGAGCAGTAAGTAGCCCAGGACAGTGTTTTCTTCCAGCTGGATCTGCTGAGAGGGAATTCACCCACTGTAACTAACGTTGCTACCAGTTTATACTGGAAAAGCATGCAAGAACTACCCAATGAAAATGATCTTCATACAACCCAAAAGCAATTCAGCTGCTGCATCACTGCTGGATTTGGTACAGAACACAAGGAATGAAACTCAAATGTGAGTTTGTTGTCTCTGATGGGACAGACATGGTGTTCACTGTTTGTAGTCCCAGCTGGCTTCCACTAAAACAGTGGGTCACATGTCTACCTGACATTCTGACACGTGGAACCACCACCTTAAGTCTGGTTTGCAATAAAACCCTTTGGTTTTCAAGTATGTTCCTATTCTTCCCTCTGTTGCAGCAATGTCCAGGCTTGCCCTGTTCCTCCTTTACTCTCTTTCATTTTTGTTGATGCCTTAAGTTCTAGCGCTCATATTTTTCAGATTCTGTACTGCATTGCTATATAACTCTGAACTTCATATAGAGGATTAGCAAGTTCTCTTCACAGTTTAGTTAGACAAAACAATCCTTTTCCAGCCCAGGAGCCAAGGTCACTGTTGCAGCTTCAGGCCCCAAGAAGTATAAACAAAAGCAAACTGGGGGAAGGAAAACTGGGAGAATGTGACTTCACTACCTAAAGCTCTAATTGGACAATTAACCCCAATATGCAAATAGACCAAACTCAGAAAAGTGTGAAAACTCGTGACCCGTTGTTCACCTTGGGTGTAGCCTTGGCCAGGCTCTTGTACTGCCTGGTGTATCCTTTGAAGGCCTTTTCAATAAATACCTTTTTTCTCTTACTCTGTCTAGCCTCTGGTCTAGGTAGCTTCTCCAGGCATCATTGTCAATAGCTTTCTCAGGAATGTTTTCTGTACTAGCACCTATAAAACATCTATTCCAGCCTCTCCCTGAGCCACCTGTATCCTGTGAGTAGATAAATGCACCAGTGACATGGACTTGATGTGTCGACTACATTCAACTTCGAGCAATTCAGATGGCCTACAACATACATCTTCTTTTTTTATAGACTATCTATCCACAGCGGACAGAAAGAGTTTCTGACTCAGATCACCTACTACAGATGCCTGAACACCTCCCCAGTGATGACCTAAGCCTGACAGCCCCAGGTAAGAACGTTGCGTCTGGCAGTTTTGTTCTAGTACCTTAAACACCATGGTAAGTACCAAGGAGTAGTATCTCCCTTGAAGTACTGTTCAGCATTTCTACACCCAGCTTTTAAGAACTTTGTCCATCCTCTGAATAACATCTAAAATACGGAGTTTGATGCTCAGGCTCCCAATGCAAGTGATAGGGGGGAATCAGGCTGTTAAAATGCCCAGAAGAGCTGGGTGAGGAGCAGTTTCAGGGCTTACTCACTGCTCAGAAATGCATCAGAAGTTTTTCTTCCCTAGAGACCAGGTTTGGAGCCCAAGCAGCACTCAGGATCACAACATCCCATCAGAGGCAGACACCTCAAACCAAATTGCTGCGCTGATGTCTTTTCAAAGGTGGCCAGAGGAGAGGGCCCACACCCTCATTTATGTAACCCTTGCATTCCTTTCAGCAGGAGGACAGCTGCAAAGGGAGGTGCCTCCTGGGCTGCTCCCTCAAGAGAGCTGGGAGCCCGGGCATTCCTCCTTGTCCAGCCCAGGAACTTGCTCAACCTGACCCTTCCATGTCCCATAGACCACTCCAAACCTGTAGGAGATCATAAGTCAACTGAATCCTTCCTCCACATACAAAAAATCAAAGCTGACATTTTCTTGCATATAGGGCCAAATCCTGTCAACACATTTTAGCTCACATGCTGAATCAGGCCCCTGAGGGGATAGAGGTGCTGCTCCACCTTCTTTCTGGATTTGGGAACAAGGCACCTAAACTATGCAGGCTTGGGCACTTCCGTGCATGCCGAGAACTGTCCCTGCCAGTGCCCAGGGCCTCTGAGGACAAAGAAGGAGATGTGAGATGAATTTTGGGTCCTTCCATATTTAGAAGATTGTTATGGTGGGGTTTTGACAGCAGAGTTTTTTAATCTGGCCGGAAAACTTCCATTCTCTGGGACTTAATAAGAAAAAGGCATTTTAAAGGCACACTGCCATCTACTTCAGGGCAGAATTCTCTGCCAGAACTGCATTGGCCACACTCTAGTACATGCTGTTCATAGGTAGACTCCATCATCTCTTTCCTACAATAGTCTCATTAGAATAAAAGCCTAAGGCTGTGATGGAATTTTGTACCTGCAGTTCAGTGGCCTGTTATAAGGCTGATGCCATCCCCTTATGAAAGGCAGTAGAGTCCTGCTCCACAAGCGATGTCTCAACAGTGTTACATTACTCACGGCAAAGAGGAGTGGCAGAGGTTGACATTTAATTAGCCATGAATTTAATAACAATGACAAAAGCTGTTTTAGTAAGTACTGTATAGAAATTAAGCTTGTAAAGGCATTGAGTAATTCTATCCTATCACCAGGTAACCATTTTAAAAGCTAAGACAGATGGTAGCAGAATGCACAGTGCCCACTTTCACACCTTTTTGAAGTGATAACTATGTGCTTATTTTGTGGACTCTGAACTACAAGTGCTTTCAGGGCAGTGGTAGGTACAATATATCATCACAACAAAGGTAGGTATTTAGTAGAGAACAAGGAGAGGGGGGGGAAAAAAAGCACCATTCTCAGCGTCTAACATGTCATACCATTGGATGCCACAGTCCGAGCCTGATTTTGGAACGTTTTGGACCGAGTTCCGTACTGCCCTGAGAAGTGGCTGCCTTGGGGGGGTAACTCATCCCATGCACCGCTCTGGGACGGATGGACGCTCGCCTGGGGCTCCGCAGGGGGATTCAGGCGCTGGACCCAGGCTACGTCTAAATCTTGGGGCTCTTCCTTCAGTTTTTCTCCTTCTTTGCCAACTCGTTGATAGATTCTTCCAGTGCTGTCATTCAGTAATCTTCTCATCCCTGTAATTTGTTTTTTAATTTCCCGGCTTTCATCTCCTAATGAAAACAGAGCCACAGTTATCACTGTAAATTAGCAAAAACAGTAATGGGTAGCAATTAGTGGTTTTAGATGCCAATAAGAGTTGGAGCACATAAATAAATAAATAACAACAAGGAAGAAAAGGGATGGTTGAGTGGTCGTTGGGATGTACCAGGCTATGCTTTCACACAGCCATGGCTGACAGCTCTCGTGCCTGAAAGACCTGCTGAACTTGGCTTTCTTGATGCTGTTTCTAAGACTTTGATGAGTAAGATTATTTTTTGCCAGAAGGAAATAATAATAATAGCTACAGTAGTTTCAAATAAACTGTCCTTTTAGGGGACTGGTCCTATTCAGACATTGACACCAGTGGATTTTTTTCCCTGAGTAAAGCCCAAAGGATCATACCCTTTATGTATCAGTTTGCTGTATGCTGAAGGATAGATCCTACAAAAAAAATAAAGCACAGAAAGCACCATGCCACACACTTGCAGAACAGCACTGCATCTATTGATTTTAATGAACAGAATCAGTTCCTTATTCCACAGAATTAAGTAATACTGGATTATATGGGAATAAATCAAACAGTAGCTAATATGTGTGCAACTGCAGATAGCTGAATTGCTGCATGTCTTAAAAATGTAGATTCTAAAAAGAAAATGAAAATATATACAAGAAAAATGTGACTGTTCCAAATAAATTCAGGGCATTTAAATAATAAAAGTTACATACTTAATACTCCTGGCACCGTTTAAGTATTAATTTTACATATGAAACTGCTGATTGCACAATGAATAGATATGTTTTGGGCAGATAGTAGCTATTTTGCTTGTTATAGCATACATTACATTTCATGAGTAATAGGGAAGTGTTCATTGCCCTTTCTGAAGAAAGAAGCTTCTGGTTTTCTTACTGGTAAATAGAAAAATCAAATATCCCAAGCAAATGTCGTAAGTAAGGTCTAGAAACTGATGAATCAACCTTCCTTCATAGAATACTTAATACAATAATGCTGGTATCCTCTATTCAATTTATATTTGTGCTTCCCAAAATAAACCTATTTTTGGCAAAGCAACTATAAAAAGGAAACTTCAGAAGAAAAAAAACTACTCCTCAAAAATCCAAGACTGCAAGGTGTGCCGTCTCTGGTTCAACAAGGTACTTGAAAGTGTGCTAAATGCCAGGCATGTGAACAATTTTATCAACTCAACGACACTATTCAGCTGCCTACCAGACAGCTAAAAGAGGAGCAAACCCCTCCCCAACACAGGCCAAGCTCAGCGTGGTTGTGACTGCTGCAAGCCCGGTGTACCCACGGACACTGATCACCCCAAAGAGAGAGGTTCTGCTGTAGGAGGAGAAAAAAGCAGAAGGGGAGAGGAGCTGAACAATGTGCTCCAGCCTCTGCAGGATCCCAGCATCTCCTGCCTGACCTGGCTCACCGGTTCCCTGGGCTGCTGCCAGCTGGCTCCAGCCCACCCCATCCAGCGAGGAGAGTGGGTGGCTCGCAAGAAAGCTTCGAGTCCAAACTTAGAAAAATATTTGCCAACCCCGTACGGCAACACTCCAGCACCATTTCCACTCCAGCTAAAGCAGCAAGAAAAACCCTCTGCAAGGAAGTTCTGCACTGTATTTATTTATTTTGTTGGTTTGCCTGCAATTTATGTGTGTGATTTAATTAACAGTAACAGCACCAATTCCTTTAAAATGACACTTTTTGGCCCCAACCCAACCAGGGGCTGATTGTTTGCAGTTCCCAACCTCGAAATGCTGCAGAGTAGCACCGGACTCCACTTACTGAGATACTCACACCCGTACATTGCATGCTGCCTTTCTCCTGTACATGGCTGTACCTGTCCATATCCCAGCTCCAAACGCTCCCAGCACACCACAGCCTGCAGCAATCCCTTCCTGTCTACCCTGGCAGTTTTAAGTTGGCAATTCGGATTTGTACTCAATGGCAAAATATATGTGAGTATCAAAACAGCTTCCCACCCACCTCCTCCTGCAGGGGGCAGGGACTGTGCTGCGTGTCTGGTCGGGTGACATGTTGTTAGAAAGATTAAATTTCCATTACCCAATTACATAAAATATTAATGTTAATTGAGCTTATTCAGCCTTGATTCTGTTCCCTTGTTCCTTAATATAGAAGTCTTCCTATACAGTGACATGAGCATATTTAACTTCAGACAGAAAAACCACTACATTTATGTTAGAATAAACCCTGAACTCATCTACATAAACTTATCTTTTTGTTTAGGCAGATCCTTACTTAAACAGGGAGACTCACCCTTTGTAGACTTGCTTGGTGGGATTTCGGTTTTGGAATTCTTTTCAGGGATTTTTCTGTTTGGTTTTTGTTTTGTTTTCAAAATGTGTCTTCCCTTTTACAAGAAAGGGCATTATAAATCTACAGGCCATACGCCTGACTTCATCTTCAGTGCAAGTTTACACCTCTGCTCTGCCAATCATGCCTTTTTCCAGCTTTTAGTTTGTAGCTGACCAGCAGCAGTATCCTCCCCACAGGAGTGGACTGCAGATGATGTTATACCATCAGAATCCGCAGATGGGTGCAACATCAGTAACAGATTTAACTTCTTGCTCCCTGGTTATCTCATTTGGCTATTAGCTCTACAGCCCAAGGACAGCATTTTGTTATCAGTTATTCCACTGCTGGTACTTTTCACAGATTATAACCATGTAATTTGAAAATGAAGAAAAAAGTAGATGGGGCACAGAGAAAACACAACAACTCAAATTAGTATGTCCTATGGAAGAGCCAGCCTTCTTTTAAATGCTAAATAGAATAATAAAGCACAGGGAAAAAAAATATTACACAGAAATCTGCATTATCTATCTGTGCAAAGCTTTCCAAGGGAGATGCTGAGGCCTGAGAAGAGTGGTGCATACTTCAGCCTCTCTCTGTACACATACCAGAGTTCCTTACCATTTACAAGGAGATGGGGATGCCTACAAAGGCTGCCTCCAGGATTTGCCATTTGGATACCCCATGTAAATCCCTGCGTTTTATCTGAAACCATTGAAGTTACTTGCAAAACACTAAGACACTTACAAAATGCTACTCAAAATAGAACCATGGCAAGTTAGAGTCCTGTTTAGGAACTTGTATAAAAAGATGTCAATTGTCATTACAAAAACATATTAACAATTTTTAGTAACTACTATTATAGTTGCTTCTATGATGGCCCCTTACAAACAACCTATTTTTTTCCTACATGACCTGAATGTAATCTTATAGAACAAAACAAAACAAAAAAAAAAGGCAAAACAAAGCCCTTTAATAAATGCTATACACAATCATAAAAAGTAATATCCTCACGATTCATTTCAATCTATTTCCTTACTGAAACTGTACAACATAAAGACTTCCTGCTTCAAAAGCTGCAAGAATGTTTAAAATTACTAAGGAACAAATGTAAACCAGAACTGTTCCAGGCTGCATAGCATCCACGTGCTAAGCATGCAGCTGTCTGAAGCAACAGGCATGTAAACAACTCCAGTTAACAACATATTAATGGTAATTCATTTATTACACTCTTCGCTCCTATATGCCTGCTCATCTTTTCACTATTATGTTTATTAAACTTAATTTACCACATTGCCAACAAACATGTTGATATACTTTTCCTGAAGTGCAAACAAGTATAAAATTATATGAAATCTTATCGATATGTTCAAGCATTAATTTTATCCCAGTATCAGAGAAGTGGTAACCATGTCTGTATTAATTTTAAAGTGTATAACTGGGTGAACAGAATTAAGGTTGGACAGTAGTCTGTATTTGATATTTCCTTCCTTTGACTCACAAAACCAAATAACCATCACATTCTCTTTGTCCAGTATTTTACAATTACTTTCTCTATTTCTAACATTTATGTTTCTCGTATGTTTTGGGAAATATTCACAAGTTGACTTATAAAATACAGTTTTTCTATTAATTATAGTATAATTTTATGTTTTTTTGGACAGACAAAATGCCTATGGAACTTTTTCTTTTCTTGACCATACAAATAGGGCTTTTTCCTGGATCAGGCTGCTTACTGAAGTTACTTTTATCTCAGATTTCCACCTTTGTTTCCAACTAGGCTGAAATTGGTGGAGCTGTTGCGAGGGTAGGAATGGCAATGACAGCCAGACAAGCACATGTGAGCTGACAACATGAGCCTGGTTTGTATGGAAACAAGGCTTCAGAGGTGAGAAAAAGTGGAAGTTGAAGCATATGGTGTGAAAGCTCAACAAAAAATAATAAATAAGTGCAAAGGGTTATATAATTAAGCATATTAAACTGCAATTTATTAGATGCCACTTGAATGCTGCCCTCCCTGGAAAGGGGCCAGCAAAACTTGCCTGCTGTGTTTGAAGACTGGAAGGGCTGATTCAGAGCAGCTCAAGGAATTGGGAAGCACGTGCACACAGGGCACACGTCTCCACTGCTCAGCCAGGCTGAACTCACCAAAACACCTTTTGGAATGCTACACAGTGTTCAGGTATTTCCTTCAGAGACTGTTATCCTAGAGGGAAGCTCAGCATCCCTTCTCAGCAAGGACTATACCCACATCGCATCGTAATTCTCAAAAATCAAGGGGTTTTTTTTATCATTTTGTACCACAAGTCGTCCTGAAATAGAAAGTTGCAGAGGTCAGCATGGGGAAAAGAGAGGATCCATGTGCATGATTCCTTATCAGAGCAAAGGTCTCCTAAATCACGTGGAACCTCACTGTGACTTCTCTGTGCATAATTGGAATTGGGCACCCATGGAACTAAACTGATGGGGTGAGCACACATTTCCTAAAAAAGCAATCCCAGGTCTTTGCCAGCATATAAGATTCTACACTGAAGAAAGAACCCAGGCAACAACACCCTCTGCAAATTAAAAACCTAAACCCCAAGTCAGCAGGGAGGGCAGTGGTCATGAACGGTGTCAGAGGGTCCCACAAGCAACAGGAGTTATGAGCTGGAGAATTTGACTCTGCTAAACTAACAGAAATCAGTTTGTTATATTAGTGGGGACATTGAAGCTATCTAAGTGGAGGCATCTTAGCAATGCTCTAAAACATCACCTCAAAGCACTTTCCTATGTTCATGTCATCATACAAAGCACTAGGATTAGATATGCAGGAAAACTGGATCACCTTCAAATCAGACCTTCTACTCCCAAAGCAAGCACAGAAACACACAGGTTGATAACCCTGCCTATCATGAGACAAACAAAGTTATTAAGCCCCACAAACATAAATGTAAGCAAAGAAATTTTTAGAATAAAACCCAGGATTAGACCCTGAGACCATTCAGGATTTGGGGGTTATTTCCCTGGAAACTGGGTCATACCAGGTGGCCCAGCCCCCACTTCCACCACAAACAAAATAAGTCTTTGGAAGAGCCTGGTGAAACAGTTTCAAAACATCCAACAGGAGAAGCTACAGAAGCCCAAGTTACACACTTGCATACCACGCTGTGCCAGCTAAATCACTCGGGAAAAGACAAGTGAGCAGCTGTTCAATAAAAGTATATATTAATGGGGTCATGTAATTAAAAAAGTAATAATAGATGTGCAACAACTTCTCCTAGTTCTTGGAAATATCCCAGGCCAAGATCATGCTTTAGCCCCAACGGGGGATACTTAAAAAAGTTACATCATTAGAGAACACAGATACATAAAATAAACTTCTATGCAGTCTTAATTACAGAAGCCACTACTGCAACAACCAGAGTTGGGATAAAATCCTATTAACAGTAACACAAGTCTGTGAAGTTACTTGTTAAGTCAACTTTTTCTCTGTGAATAAATTGCAAAGGATATTATTTCTGGGACAGAATAAATTCTTGAAATTAGTGAGTAACTTATGCATCGCTCTCCTGCTCCAAGAACACATTATTTATTTTTACCATGACACAACGAAGTTATTAATCTGCTGCCTTCCATTTCAACAAAGCAAAATGCTGTAAAATGCACAGACACCTGCATTACAGTACATTTCAGTTCCACTTTATATCAGTCATAAACATCTCTGTTTTGGACATCTCTTCAAAACAAATGCTCCAAGCACACTGTGCGTAGCGTGCAATTTTATGAAACTATAAAAGTTCTTCACTGTTAATTACACAGACAAATGTCTCATCACACATTTGATTACCAGGATAATATAATTAGTTTTCTGCATTAACCTTTCAAACACAGAGCCTGAATTTCAAGCTGAAAGCATTGTAAAAACACTCAGTCTGGAAGTATACTATATTTCTATCTTTTTGTGATGGTAATAAAATATTAAGACTGAAAAAAACCAATATGGTGTATGCAAAAGATTTTTATTTAATAGACAGTGTAAGTTTAATCATCACTGTCCACAAGACACAGGAGTACATAGTCCCTTCAAGGGCTCGTGATACCAAGTCTGGGCTAGCAGCCCTGTGACTTTACTGGAAAAGCTGAAGTCAGCTCTGTTTTAAATCCCACCTATGTCTGAGGTTTAAGCATTTCACCCTGGGCTGCCTTCTCCTTCTCAGGCTGAGTAGTCTCTCCTGGTACCAGATAACTAAGCCCTTTCCTTCAAAACAAAAGACATGCTATTTCTCATCCACAAAATACAGTAGTGATATTCCACATTCCCCTGCAGTCTGAAGACTGTGGTTAGCATGTCCTTCATCTAGAAAGCTGGGACTTCCTGTTCATCATCTTATCAGAACAAAGGACTGGGGGAGACGACAAGCCACCCCATCTCCCACTCCCAACACTGCATTACATGAGAAAACTTTCCAAGCTCTATTCAGATAGCAGTTGGACTCTATACCATTGCAACCATCTGAGGTGATGTCCAGTACCATGTTCCTTTAATTGCACCAAATCTTCCTCCAATTTATAACCTACGTTTACACAAAGCTGTATTTTGCCCATCTGTGCTGGTGCAAAAAAAGACCATCTAGATTCATCAGGTCTTTTTTAACATTTCATCCTTAATTTATCTGTACATTAAACAAACTGGATTCTTCTGATTTACTCATTTACCCTAGCAGCTCCCCTCTTCTCAACAGCAGTTTTGAGTTAACCATGCTCAGCTGTGCAAGGGCATTTCTGATGGGATTTTCACCCCGACAGTCCCCTAATTAGGGGTTTTCTGTCTCCCAGAGACGTGCACCAGGGTTTAAAAGATGAGATGGAACCTGTGGTTCGGTCTTCAAAGGTGTTTATTCTTTTTCTTATCTCAAGGCCTTACAGCAGTCTCAGCGTGCTGAAGGAAAGCGGCTACAGGAACATGGACAGAGAGTCTAAGGTCGTTTTTAAAGATTTCTAATCTAATTAACTCTAAAAACGTACTATATTTACAGTTTTGTGCCAATTACTGTCACTTATTCTAAACATGCAATTTCTACATCAAATCCATTCTACCAATGTCTCTGTGCCACCGTCACAGCAGAAAATGGAGCAGACGAAGAAAAAGAACATAAGACAACGCCCAAAATTCTCTATTTTGCTCTGATCTACTTCTATACTAAAAACCCAAAACTACAAATTTTCACCCTGTGACAAACTAAACTACTATCTATTTTAAATCTTTGTTGTTTTTTAATTCATCTCTGAGTGCTGGAAGTTTTTCTCATGGACTGAGGTCAAAGGCAATGCCTTCCTGGGGTCCCAGTCAGGGTCTGGGACCCCCCCCCAGGGCAATTTGAGGGGTTTTCCACATGCCCTGGACTCCAACACATTTCCACATCCCATTCCTGATAAAGCTTCACTCATTTACAGACTGCAACTAACATTTTACCTTCCCTAAAGGTAGTAGTTTCAATGCTGTATCATAGCATCCATTCCATACTAAAGGCTGCATCACACTGAGCTTTCAACTGCTGATCCCATGGATCACCTAAGTGGGAGAACTAACTTGACTCTAAATCAACAAGTTGAATAAACATCCTTCTGAGATAAATTTTGGCATAAAGCAGTGAACTCAAGTGAAGCAGCGATTATACCCTGACTATACCTGATAAGGAAGATCCTTGATACGATTCACATTCTTAAAGGTTAAATTCTGACTGACTCTTGAAATAGGCGAACTTGAGGCACTTAAATGCCAGAGCACCTTCAGACACAAGGAAAAGCTGGACATACTAAAAAAGAAACCGCCCAACAAATCTAAGGACAACACAACCAAGCCAAAATCAAGATCAGTTGGCCTGACTCACAGCACAAATGTCAAAGCACAGACTTCTGCACATTCTTAGAGCATCCTGGCTGATCCTAATTCTTGCCGAAGCTTTATCATGAGTTGGAAGAAAAGGCATTTCAAGTAAACCTCTGGTGGAGCTCACTCCATCAGGTTTATCAGAGTTCACCAAAAGTGCTCACAGAACACGAAATCCAAACACAAAGCACAGCAGCTGCCCTTGCTTCTCCCTGGAAATGGGCGTAGGGAAGAAATACTTGCTAAAAATCCTACTGGTGAGAAGCTGAGAAGGGAATTTAAGGCAGCTCCCACCCCCTTTTTACACATCTTCCTATTCTCTCCCATTTGCTGCTGACCTCTAGAAGAGGATGTGGCACTATTTAGGAGACAAAGGCATTTTGCATGCAGATTAACTTCAGGTGTTGCTTCCCACATTCCAATGCTTCTTGCCAGCTCCAAGGGGCAACACACACAGACTACAGAAACCTTAAATCACCCCACAAAAATGTTTAGGCTCCTGGTACTGAAAAGGAGAGGCAGACATCCCCAAATTTCTTGCTGCAAAGAAATCTGCTCTCTCCAAAGCCTGAACAAAGCGTTCACAAGCTTGCTTTACACAGCTCAAAAAACTGGCCCCTCCTTTGAATTTATCCTGTCAAATCTTTGCCAAGAGGAGCTTTATCCAGGTGAGGTCCTGGATGCAACTGGAAGGGGATAGAAGCAGGAAAGGAAGAGGCACTCTGCAGCTGAGGAGTAATACAGGATAAAAAGCACACAAGAAAGGTAAAGGTTCACTGATAGCCAGTCACTCATATGCTCTAAGACATATCATGCTGCAGACTGTATATTACTTCTCTATTTTCTTTACACATTTTTAACTGTTGATTTAATTTAATTTTGCCATGGCAGGATTAGCAGGCAAGCTCCAGAGGTGAAAGGACATTACATTAAGACAGCACATTAATCCTCTATCCCACCCAAGGCAGAAGCAAAACCAAACAAATAGCAGCTTCCTGGAAATTGAATTTCTGTTATCCAGATGTCAAAGATGTAATACCCCAATTACACAAACTATTGCCAGTGGAGCATGCCAGGGAATATGCAATGTAAATGGGGTGAGCACAGAGCTGCAAAACTGCCGAGTCAGCATCTGGCTCTCTGAGTGAGTGATAATTAGCACTGTGTGTAGACACTAATAAACATTTATGTCTGAAATTACAACTTTTAGCAGTGTTAATAAAGGATATATTGGCAATTCAAAGAATAAAAGGGTCTCGAAAAGAACGTCATATTAAACAATGGCAGGCGCTTTCTGTGCTTGCACAGAGGTTTTTCCTCCCTAATTGCAAATGGCCACGCAATGTTGCTCGAAAATTAATCAACACAAGCACATACCTAAAAAAACTGGTTGTGTTTCTTTGGTCTCCCCATTAACATCATTGCTGTAGTCAGAGATCTTATATATCTCATGATGGTAATCTGGAATGAAAAACGATAAAAAAAATTAGAACTCAAGTGATCTGGAAAAAATGAACACTGAACACATTGCTACAGTTTTACTACGCAATTTATCAATACATCTGCAGTTTATTTCATGTACATCAAATTAACCACAGAAAATGTGCTCTGTATCAGCACCTCCTGAAAAACCTTTGCTCACACTGGAGAGACTCAGCTCAAATATTTCACAGATTTTAGGGAATAGCTATGCCTGCCCTAAATTACTGTGTTCATTTTCACAGCAAATTATCCCACCAGATGCCAATTATCTGGCTTCTTGCTTTACAGAAGGAAAGCAGATTTATAATGAAAACTTCACCTTCCCAGAGACCAAGGCAAACTTTCAAACTTCACCTCAGTACGGAATCAGCATTGTACATCAGGGCTGTATTGCTCAGCTGTCCTGACTCACACTGATGTCACTGGCCTCCCAATTCCAAAGAAAGGGGGATCAGGGACACCCTGGGATACTCACTTATAGAAATAAATGCCTGTGATGACCTGAAGAATTAGCACTGGCATCTCATATACAGAGACGTTACAAGATATTAAAAAAAAAAAATCACCGCTGTGTTTCTATTTTAAATAAAAGACTGTTTTGCTGTGAAGGTCTCTGTTGTAACCCCAGGCAGGTGTTCACTAAAACCAGAGCTTTGTTTACATATGTGCACAGAGGGAATAGTAAGCCCACGGAATAAAAAAGTGTCTAAAGGCAGCTCTCCTGGATGCTATTTCTGACTCTGTTCCTGGCACACACTCTGTCCTTCGGCAAATCATTCAAGACTGAACAATATATTCAGTGTCTTGAAAGAGCCACCTCCCCACCTCACTCCTTCAATGTCCTCCCAGCTCCCAACGCTCTCAGCTACTCCCTCCATAAACTGGTTTTATGTTTACTTGCCTCACAAAAAGCGAGGCAGAGATTAACTCTGACTTTGGAGGATTCACTTAAAAGGTGTAACACAAGCGGAGGGTGGCATAAGCAGTTCCTTCTCCCACAGGCAGCACACCTGTACCTCTGACCAAACAGCCACAGGATTGGAAAAGTCTCCTGGAAGTCACTTTTTTTGTTACGTGCTGTTTATTTGTACAGCACAACTGTCTTGAAGATACAAGAGGAGGAACAACCCAGTATGTCAACTAAAATCGAGCCTAACACAGCAATGCAATAGCATGAGAAGGGCCTGGGAAAAAAAGGAGGGGAAGACAACCACACCACTGAACTGGAGAGGTCAGCAATGAGGTGCTACACAAAGGGTTCCTCTGCTTCCCACACGCCCAGCCAGTGAAATGGGTAAAGGTGAAGTTTGAGATATGACATTGAGGAAGTAAAGGCTCCTTTCATGAGACTAAACTGGGAGGCTTTATGCTGCCTTCCATGAGCACTAGCTGTCCTGCTGAGCAGAGGGTGTGATGAAGTGGCTTGGTGGGCACCTGATGGCACCTTCATCCTCTCAAGGATATTCCAAGATCTGTGGGAACAAGTCCATGGAAACTAGGACTTAAATGACTTACAGACTCATGGTCCTTAGACACACAGATTACACATGGTTTCCTCTCTAGCACGTCCCTGTACATCCAGCTGGTCACAATATTCTTCTGGTCTGCAGCTATGGCTTTAAAGTCACCAGATTTCACCCCAGAGGTGGCTGTGTTTTAGCACAGGAATGGATTTTCTCTTGTTTTGGTCATTACTGATCATTGTGATAAGGTGCTCTGAAGTTATTTTTGGGACAGAATAAGCACTGTATGGGCATTCATCAACGCCACATGATGTGTTACCAACCAATTCATACAGCATAGCCTTTTCTCTTTGGTTTCCTTCTTCTGCCTTGGATGTCACAGTCCAGGCACTGGAAAACCATATCAATTTCACAACAGTAAACACTAAACTGTGACATTACAGAATAACTCCCGCAATAGGCAAAGGCCAATTACAAGACACAACTATTTATACGTAATTATCTTTCTAATCAACTGTGATAGAAAAGAGTATGAGAGTGCAGACTCACATACAAAACATGACTTTTATCTCCTCTACTCTCAAAGTACAGAGACAATTTTCTCTCTAGGATATGCTTTTAGTGTAGTTTCCTATTTGACTTTTTACATCCAAAAAGAGACACCAGGTAAAATATTATTAACAATGTACCATCATAACTAGATTTACCTATTGAAATAAGGTTACATAGATTGTCTCATACACTGAGGCATGTCTAAACCTGTAAGAAGTGGCAACTCAGATCGGCAAAATAGTTACCTATTTCTGGCACATACTCTTTTTACAGGTCCATTAGGACAAAAAGAAATGAAGCAAAATTTCAGTTTTGTTTTTCCACATCTTGCTTTCAACACCTCCATGCTCCAGCCCAGTCATGAACTAACTGCCTCCAAGTTGAGAGCATGTTCAGTACCAAAACCCCACAAACCAAACCTGTTCTCTGTAAAAATTACACCCTTGATAGGTTTGCTAGTGGATACAGACCTCCAATGCATTTCAGACACGTCTGGCAGGTCCCTGCCCCTCTAGTTTTAACAGGGACCATGTGTGATGCCCCAGCCCCCCCTACCACGATACAGCAGTCATTATTCACTATTCCCACCAAATGAGTTTATTTCCGTCTTTGAATTTGTTCACTTCAAACGTAATTTTGTAGAGCACTCCTCAGACAGCAAGTCTTGACACTCGTGTGTGTGTCCCCCTTTTCACAGTGTGACATTACACCCAAGCAGTCACCTGCCTTGAACTTGGCATGCAGGACACACACAGCGTTTCATGGAGATATTCCCGTCCAATACTTGGGAACACAAAAGGAGAAACGATCTCGAGTCAAATCCATCAGAGCAAAAACATCTCGTCGGCCGGAGAAGGGATAAATCCCCAACCAAAATAAATCCCTAGGGGTGGGAAGTCCACCTGTTAAAATGCCTACCAGCGGCTGTATCTTTTTTCCCCTTTAATTAAAGAAAACAACAACAACAAGACTGAAACACAGAGCTGTGCTTCTTCCCCGACATGAATTCAAATATTTCTCCCCTCACGATCCCTTTTAAAATATCCTCTTTTCCAAAAGAAAACACACCCCGAGCGAACAAGTTACACGCCAGCGGCTCTCCCCTGCCCACGTACAATTCATTAATTACCTGCGTGGATTTTTAATAAAGCAATCTCGATTCAGCTTTTCTTTGAAATACGCGGATGTACACAGCTGAGGAGAGGAAAAAAGCCACCCCAAATACAATAAATCCACAAGAGTTCAATACTAAGGAGGTCTGTCGCTGCTCAAGTGTCATTATTTTTTGCTCGCTTCCCGATTTTACCTTTTCTCCCCCCCGCCCAAGCAGGATTTACCACGAAACATGATCCAACTTTATTTTGTGCAAGGTCTGCTTGGAAAAAAATAACACGTCCACCTGAGGTGGTGGGGGGGAGGCTTGAGGTGGTGGTTTTGCAGAAACACGTAACATACATGCAAAAAATAATTAGGGGAAAAAAAAAGAGGAAAAGGGCAG